>UESW01001831.1:85384-121235 GCA_900491605.1 Calamus simplicifolius
AATGACAGATTAAGTATGTAATTCCTAGATACATGCTAAGCAAGAAAGCAAGAAATCCTAAGATACAACCTAGGATTGAATATCAAAATCAAATATGCTTATACACAATTTTCTTTAAATGTCCAATCATTTCCATAACATCATCTTTTTGAGTCTTCTTAAAACTTTCAAGACAAGCTTCAATTTGAGAGACGGCAAGGTCGATATCTTTCTTCAGTTGACTGGTAGCATGAAGATAAGTTCCGAACCATCTGCAATGCCTTCCATCCTTTCAAAAATTTTATGAAGATCAGTGCTAAAGGATTCAACGGAATTGCTAATTGAAAAAGAAATCATGTCAAGTCTTGAATTAATCTCATCCTTTAATTGATTGAACTCCTCTCTTAATTTACACATATCATTTGTTCTTTGACTGTCATACTCAGCCAGTAAAGCTCTGAGCTGACCAATTTGCTCCTCAGAAAATCTTTCAGATGCCAATGCTGACTGATGTGGAAGTTGAGAGCTAGGTCCAGCTTCTGAGGGTCCAGCAGATGGTCCAGCAGAAGAAGGTCCAGCAGTGGTTCAGGAATGTCTTCTCCTCTGACTTCCTCAACTCTAACCTCTTCAGCTCTGGCCTCATGTCCTCTTTTTATCCAATTTCCATTTTCTTTTCTAAAGCCCATTCGGTGAATAGTAGAGACACTATAGTAATCTGTATGCCTTAATTTTCTTAGTGGCTCATTATCCATTATAAGTACACCTTGGCTTCTGAATACCAATGTCAAAACCATACCATATGGCAATGTAGATCTCTTCTTAGTAGCTGCCTCTGCCATATAGCCTATCATCATGCCAGCTAGATTGACTGGTCTACCAGTGAGAATGCAGTCCATCAATAAGATGTCTCGCTCCGAGACATATTCAAACCTTCCGATTTTAGGAAATAGAATTCTTCCACAGATATTGTGAAGTAATCTGAGTTCCAAATTAAGTTGATTTGCCAAGATTTCCTCAAACTCAGAAACTTCTCTCCCTAACATCCTTGATAGTGCACCTCCTCTATCTTCATGATGATATTCAACAAGGCCAACGGTAGGCATTTCCAATAGATTACCAAGGGATTCGGCTGTGATTACTTTGTTCCTCTTACAACACTCACTAACCTCCCTCTCCTCTACATAAATCATTATAAAATTCTCTCACTAGGGCAGGGTAAGTAGGGATATCCAAAGAACAAACCTTCTTCCCATCCCATTTCTTTCAACAACCGCCCAATAGCAAAGCCCTCCGAAACAAAAAAGTCAAAATCAACTTTTCTTCCGGTGTAATGGCCTTACCAGCTAATTGGTCGACTCGGGAGAAGATGGTGAGGGTGGAGAGTCATCTTGAGTGGCAGATGAAGAAGATGACGAAGGTTGCCTCCGAATTTGAACGGCGCTTCGTGGGAACAGTCGAACCACCAATGATAGCACGCCTTTTGGGAGCCATGGGATTCGATTGGAATGAGTAATCAAGGTTTTGAGGGATTTGGAGGGTTGGAATCAGTTTGGAACAGCTTTGGAAGGGTTTGGAGACGATAAAATCGTTTGGGGTCGACTCCGCCCTTTTTATTTTGACCTAGTTCCACTTAGAGTCGACTCCCGAAAATGAGGTGTCGGCTCCGAACCAGAGAATCTGTCAGCGCCCGAATTAGAGTCGGCTCTACAGAAGCCAGAGTCGGCTCTAATTGCCCAGACAGAACATCAAAATAAGAAGGTGTCGACTCCACAAACTGCAGGTGTCGACTCCACAATAGAGAAAAAAATCAAATTTCAAGGATCTGAAACTGATCAAATTAATCATCAAACTCTAGATAAGTGTTCCTTAGCAATTGGGGAAACAATGAATCAAGATTTCTAGATAGATTTCCTTATTGAACATCGAGATTTTTCAAGAAATTATGAAGTCTAGATAGTTGTTGTCCTTAAGAGTTTCAGAAAATTATTCAAAGGATCACAAACTCCTAATTCTCCTCTAAGATAACAAAATCTCTCTTCACTTAAGGGTTTTGTAAAAATATCAGCTAATTGTTCTTCAGTATTAACATAATCAAGACAAACATCTTTATTAGTTACATGTTCTCTTATAAAGTGATATCTAATTTCAATGTGTTTGTTCTTGAATGTTGAATTGGATTTTTAGTTAGATTGATTGCACTAGTATTATCACATTTATAGGTGTTTTATCAAGTGTGATACCATAGTCTTCAAGTTGTCGCTTAATCCATAGGATTTGAGCACAGCAACTTCCAGCTGCAACATATTCTGCTTCAGCAGTGGATAATGCAACCGAATTTTGCTTTTTGCTAAACCATGAGATTAAGTTACTTCCTAAAATTGGCATGCACCACTTGTGCTTTTTCTATCTAATTTACATCCAGCATAATCAGAATCAGAATAAGCAATCAATTTAATGTTGAGTCTCTAGAATACCATAAACCTACATTTTTAGTTCCATTTAAGTATCTAAAGATTCTTTTAACAGCAATTAAATGTGATTCTTTAGGTTCAGATTGAAATCTAGCACATAAGCAACAGAAAACATATATCTGGTCTACTTGCAGTTAAGTAAAGAAGGGATCCGATATACCTCGATAATGCTTTGATCAACCTTCTTACCTTCTTCATCTTTGTCCAGCTTGCATGAAGGACTCATTGGTGTTCCAAGGGGTTTAGCATTGATTCCATACCAAACTTCTTGAGTATTTTCTTTGTGTACTTTGTTTGGTTGATGAAAATTCCCTCTTTCTTTGTTTGATTTGGAGTCCAAGGAAGAAGTTGAGTTCTCCCATCATGCTCATCTCGAATTCTCCCTGCATTAACTTAGCAAATTCTTGACAAAGGAGATTGTTAGTAGCACCAAATATAATGTCATCAACATAAATTTGAACTACAATAAATCCTTTCTTTTCTTTTCAAAAACAAGGTTTTATCAACATTTCCTCTAGAAAATCATTTTCAATTAAAAATTTACTTAATCTATCATACCAAGCTCTAGGTGCTTGTTTCAAACCATAAAGTGCTTTGTGCAATTTAAAAACGTGATTTGGAAATTCATGATCTTCAAAACCAGGTGGTTGTTCAACATAAACTTTCTCATTTATAAAACCATTTAAAAATGCACTTTTAACATCCATTTGAAATAAGTTGAAATTCATATGACATGCAAATGCAAGTAGTAGCCTAATGGCTTCTAATCTAGCTACAGGTGCAAAGGTTTCATCAAAATCAATACCTTCTTCTTGATTATATCCTTTTGCAACTAATCTAGCTTTGTTTCTAATTACTATGCCATTTTCATCTAATTTATTTCTAAAACCCATTTTGATCCTATTATAGGGAATTTTTAGGTCTTTCAACTAAGGGTCCAGACATTATTTCTAGTGAATTGGTTTAATTCTTCTTGCATTGCTAACATCCAAATTATCTTTTCAGCTTCTTCTATAGTTTTAGGTTCTATTTGAGATACAAATGCAAGATGATTACTAATATTTCTCATTGATGATCTAGTCCTTATTCCTTGAGATGGATCACCTATAATCAATTCCTTAGGATGACTATAAGCATATCTCCAATCTCTGGTAGATCTTTATCATTATGAACAGTATCAATACCATCATCCTTAGGTGAATCATCATCCTTAGCTTCAGGTTCATGATCTGAAGATACATTTAATTTTTCAATATCTCTTTCAATCAAAGATGTATCTTCCTCATCATCAATTTTCTGAACTTGATGCTAAAGACTCATCAAAACTATATGAATGGATTCTTCTACAACTAAGCTTTCTTATTAAATACTCTATATGCTTTGCTAGATGTAGAATATCCTAGGAAGATACCTTCATCAGACTTTGCATCAAACTTCCCAAGATTATCCTTACCATTGTTATGAATAAAACATTTACAACCAAATGCATGAAAATAACTTAAATTTGGTTTTCTATTGAGCCATAAGTTCATAGGGAGTTTTCTTAAGGATAGGTCTAATTAGGGCTCTATTTAGAATGTAACATGCTGTGTTTATAGCTTCCGCCCAAAAATATTTTGGAAGTTGGCTTTCACATAGCATGGTACGGGCCATGTCTTCTAAAGTCCTATTCTTTCTTTCTACAACTCCATTTTGTTGGTGTTCTAGGTGCAGAAAAGTTATGATGTATGCCTTTTTCAAAACAGAAATTTTCAAATAAGTGATTTTCAAATTCAGTTCCATGATCACTTCTAATAGACACTATGGTAGTGTTTTTCTCATTAGTGACTTTCTTAACAAATTTCATGAATATTGAGAAAGTCTCATCTTTGTGAGCCAAAAACATTACCCAAGTGAATCTAGAGTAATCATCTACTATCACTAGACCATATTTCTTTCCTCCTAGACTTGTGGTTCTAGTAGGTCCAAAAAGGTCCATGTGTAGTAGCTCTAGTGGCCTAGTAGTTGAAACAACATTTTTAGATTTGAAAGAAGTTCTTGTTTGTTTTCCAAATTGACATGCATCACATATTCGATTATTTTCAAAATTTAAGCTAGGAATACCTTTAACTAAATCCATTTTCAATAATTTGAAATTAGGTGTGTGCTTGCATGACCTAATCTACGATGCCATAGCCAACCAATCTCATTCATCTTAGCATTATTAGCAACTAAGCAATGATTACTTGGAGATAAATTACTCAAATCAATTAAGTACACATTGCCATAGCGTTTACCAACAAGAATAATGCTATTATCAATGGGATTAGTAACAGTGCAAACAGAAGCTTCAAAGAAACCTTGAAACCTTTGTCACACAGTTGACTAATACTTATTAGATTATGTTTAAGTCCATCAACATATAAAACATTATCAATATGAGTAGATGGAGTAATTTGAATCTTACCAATACCCATGATATGCCTTGACCATTATCACCAAAAGTAACTACTCCACCTCTTTTTGATTCAAGGGTGATGAATTGATCTTTGTCACCCGTCATGTGTCTTGAGCAACCACTGTCCAGTACCATTTTCTTTTCAGTCTGATGGCTGCAAGACACTCCTGCAAATATTCATGTCTTAATTTTAGGTACCCAAGCCTTCTTGGGTCCTTCATGGTTAGATGCATTAAAATTGTTCCTTTGGAACCCAAATCATCTTTTCTTATTATGTGAGGATTTACACATATATGATTTATGTCCTTTGTTTCCACATTTAAAACAAGTAATATTAATGATTTTTTAGCATGTACAAAAATATTCTTCAAAGATTTTTGCTTTTTAAGTGGATTATATCCTAATCCAGCTTTATCAAAAATAGCCTTTTGATTTTCCAAAATCATATTAAGTTTGATAGAGCTTAGAGTAAATTTATCAACTATAGGCTTAAGTCTATCAACTTCATTTTTCAAACTTTCTTTTTCTTTTATCAAAAGTTCTTTTCAATAACATGCTTTTCATTTTCTAAGGATAGTTTTTGCATTTGAGTTTTCAAATCTTTGTTCTTTGAACTTAGGTTCGCAAAATCATCCATTAGTTCATAAAAAGCACTATGCAATTCATCGAAAGTGAAGTCATCAAGAAAACTCGGACTTACCTCATCATTGTCCGCCATGAAGCATAGATTGGCATTTCACTCTTTTCTTCTTCTTCGGAACTTGAGCTTTCGAATCGCTCCATGTGGCCATCATTGCCTTCTTTTTGAACTTCCGGGTGTCTTTCTTTAGTTGAGGGCATTCAGATTTAAAGTGACCCGGCTTTTTACATTCAAAGCAAATAACTTCTTTTTCTTTGCCCTTGTCCTCATCTTTTCTTGCAAAGGGCTTTTTCTTTTCAAACTTCTTCTTCTTCATGAATCTTTTAAATTTTCTTGTGATGAGTGCCATATCCTCATCATCACTTTCATCTTCAGATTCATGAGGCTCTTCCATATATTCAGAAATCTTAAGAGCCATAGTTCTCTTCTTCTTTGACTCATCATCATCAACATGTTGCTTAATTTGAAGCTCATGAGTCATCAAGGATCCCAATAGTTCTTCTAGGGGTAGTGTACTTAGATCCTTTGCCTCTTGTATTGCCGTCACCTTAGCTTCCCAAGTCCTAGGCAAGGAACGCAAAACCTTTCTCACAAGATCAGAATTATCATAAGATTTACCAAGACTTTTTAAACCATTAACTATATCAGTAAATCTTGTAAACATATCAGCAATAGATTCACATGCATCCATTTTAAACAATTCATATTTATGAACTAGCATGTTAATCTTGGATTCCTTGACTTGATTTGTTCCCTCATGGGTAACCTCAAGTCTATCCCAGATTTCCTTAGCAGAAATGCAAATAGATATGCGATTGAATTCATTTGCATCTAATGAGCAGTATAAAACATTCATTGCTTTGGCATTGAGTTGTGCCAATTTTCTATCATGTTCATCCCATTCCGTTTCCGGTTTAGGAATCTCCATGCCATTAACTCTAACAGTGGGTGTGTGTGGTCCATTGACTATAATACTCCATAGATCATAGTCAAGTGCTTGAATGAATATTTTCATTCTAGCCTTCCAATAACCATAGTTTGAACCATTAAATAAGGGTGGTCTATTAGTAGATTGACCTTCGGAAAAAGATGAACCAGCTTGAGTTGCCATGTGGATCTTTGACTCTTGATCGTTAGATCAAATCAAATGAGCACTAGCTCTGATACCAATTGTTGGTCCAGATAGCAACCCAAGAGGGGGGGTGAATTGGGTTTTCAAAAATTAAACTCTTTTGAAGATAACCCCCAGCGGAAATAAAAACTTAGATTCACAAATTAAAACTAAACAACCACAATAGAGAGTTGAAGATAAAGAGACAATCACGGCAAACACAGGAGATTTTATAGTGGTTCGGTGTACCTACACCTACGTCCACTCCCAAGTACCTCTTGGGTCCACACTATAATCAACCTGATTACAGCAGAGTTGTTTTGCAAGCTCACAACTCAAACTTGTTGTTTTCCCGGGCGCACAACGAACCCAGCTGGTTTTCAAGGCTCACCAGCACAAAACCTATTACCACAAGCTAATGCTTGCCCAAGGCTAACAGCCTCAACTGAATCAATCACCAGATTGACCCAACAAACAGTATTTGATTTTACAAAAACAAACAGCTCCTTCAATGAGCAAATATACAATAATGAAACAATAATAAGAGAGTAGAATCAAAGCCTGATTCGCAGATCTTGGTGGCTTCTTCCTTTTCTTCCTTTGAATGATCTTCCTTTGTATGGATCTTCCTTTGAAGATGCTCTTGAGACTCAGAAGATCAGAAAAACTAGGGCTTCTTCCTTCTCTTGAGATTTCTTATAGATATAACAGCAAAGGCTTGGAATCTCTCTCTTCTTTTGGGGAATCAGTATGATCTTTCCTTACAAGTTTTCCCTCTTTTCTTTTCTGATAGATCTCAAACATTTTCTCTATTCTTTTCTTTTGCTTCTTTCTTGTCTTCTTTTGGGATGCAACAAACCCTCTTCTTATAGATCCGATTAATCCACAAATAGTTTGAAACTATCCGTTAGAAGCAAGTGTAAGAAGGATTAGATCCATAAATAACAATAGCCGTTGGGATTAAAATAGATAAAGATAAAGTTTAGAGTCGTTCTGACAGTTCTGGAGCCGTGTCTGACATTCTGGAGTTGACTCTAACTTTTCTGGAGTCGGCTCTAACTCGAAATTATTTAATCCGCTCGATCTGGAGTCGTCTCTGACTTTTCTGGGGTCGACACAAAATTCTTCTGGAGTCGACTCTAACAGTCTGGGAGTCGACTCTAAGTCGTGGCCTGAAAATCCATCGTTCTATTTTTTCTGATAGAGTCGGCTCTCACAGTCCCGGAGTCGACTCTAAGTCTATGCCGTATTTCGGAGTCGACTCTGCGATTCCATGTGTCGACTCTAATGTCTGCAATCTTACCTTGACATTAGATTCAAACCAGAACTTGATTTGACTCTTGATTTTGATTATCAAGTAGACTTATATCTGAAAAACTTAATCAAAATCATTAGTAACTTCAAATGTTATACTCAAATAGTTTTGTTAATCATCAAAATCCTCAATTTGGGTCAACAAAATGGATTTTATGCATCATGAACCACGGGTAGAGGTGGGCACTAGGACGTGCCTGGCACGGCACGGCCCAGGCCCACCGTGCCTCTAAAATTATTGTGTCGTGCCTGGCACGGCCCAGTAACAAACGGGCCGTGCCAGGCACAGCACAAAAAAAAATCAGGCCCAGCACGACTCGTGGCCCAATGCCTGGCACGGTAAAAAAAAATTTAGGCCCGGTACAGTAAAAAAAATTTAGGCATGGTAAAAAATACTGGGTCGTGCTAGGCACGGCCTATTTCGTGTCGGGCCGTACCGGTTCATAGGTGGCATGATCCGGTGCCTACCTCTAACCACGGAAGGTATTCCTATTTATAAGAGGCGGAGGGGTGCGGATGCATCCCATCTACACGCCTCATCATAATGAGGCATGTCCTAAGGATAGGGCCTCATCATGATGATGCGCAGAGCGGAAAGACGTATCTGCTTAAAAGACTTATCTGATAAGCCTTTTCATTGCCCTTCTTATGTTGATAACCTTCCATACTTATTTCATAATAATGTCCAAAATAAGACACCATCCAATGGTCCAGATTAAGACATCATCCAATGGTCCAGATTAAGATATCATTCAATAGTCCAGATTAAGATATTATTCAATGGTCCAGATTAAGATACCACCATCCAATGGTCCAAATCGAGTCATTGACCAACGATCTAGATCCATTATCCAAAGAGCCATCCAATGGTCCAAATAAAGCCAATTGGGTTCCGACTCTTAGCCAACCTACATTAGGTCATGATCTAATGATATTAGATTAACTTAATACAAGAATAAGATTCGAATCCAATTTGAATCAGAAGCTATGGTTTACAACACGTGCTAGCATGTCTATCATGCAAACATGATCTAATCTAATTAGACCCTTGATCAATTTCTTTGTGTGTGACCCATTGGGTTCCACTTCTAACCAATAGTAGGTGTGGGTGCAAGTTGACCTATCATGATTAGAACACTTCTAATCCTTATAGGTCCAATCAATATGATCCCAAACTTGACAATTAGAACCCTTTGTAATTGTTGATCAAATCAAACTCTTTAATCCAATCAAACCTATAAGATAAGATTGACGTCTAGCAACGTATCATATCTACCCGAAAAGATATGGAATTTGATGGATATACTAAATATACCCTTTAGTGGTAAGTTATCATGCAATTCAATCTTTCAATTGTACTGCACCCCAAATAAATATATGAGTATGGATCAATATCAAACGTAATTACTTATTCATGTCTCTCTTAACTTCTAATGATAATTCAACTAATGAAAGATTAGAAACTCTTTCTAATTTTTCATTTTGCTTTGATCTAAGACTTCCTGAATCATCATAAGATTAGAGCAAGTAGAATATAGGCTTCTCTTACTAGAAGTGATTAATTCCTCATTGATCTACTCATAATCTTCGTACACAATCCACCATATCCAGAATACCTCGTACATAACTTAATATTATGATTAAGTATAAATCAAAATATGGATTTATATGCACAAGATACTATGGTGATCTCATGTCTAAGGATCACTTGCACAACTCTCACTTAGAGAATCATCTTTTGACAAATATGTAAGCATCCATAAGATATTCTCTTAGTAAGTCAATTCAGTGAACTCATTCCTCTAATGAGCACCCGCATCTTTATATTAGTATCTCACACAAGTGATTGTGAGATCAATCACCCTCTGCATCGAGCAAACATAAGATGTGTCAGTCTTTCTGGTAGCATTGATCCTCGACTCAATGTACCATCAACTGAAAATATTTTAGATTAGGGTTTTAGGATTTTAGGTCTTACTGGCATGATCTCATCATAGCCCTAAAACCTTTGCCCTAGTCTATGGGGTTCATCGTAATTTTAAGAAGCAGCTAATGATAAAACATAATGCATTTTATTTATAAACAAAACTCATGTACATGATTTGATTTGAAAGAATAAAAAAAAATCTATCACGATATAAATTACGAGTGACTTTTAGGGCACAACTCTTGCAAAATATATTTAAAATACAAGGCATTCCTATAGTACTTAAAAAAATGACTTTCTTGAAAACTCATTTGATTGCATTTGCTAAGAAATCAAGTTGTTGAGCACCAAGGAGTCTGCAAATGGTATACAGAGACCTAAAGCATGCAATTTTCTTGATAATATTTCAAGAAATTAGAAACTCTATGAAAGAAAGAAGGAAAATACGCAATGTTATTGTTCAAATAGTGAAAAACAAAATCCAAATTTTTATTGAAATTACGGAAAGGAAAAGATATTAAGAAATCGCAGACATCATGCTTGCTTGGCTGTAAGAGATTCCTCTGACGAGTTATATACCATGATAACTTCTTCTCTGATGTTTCCCTTCTCGTTGCCACCGTTTCTAGTGGATCATTTGGCTGTCTGTTCAATAACCTGATGAACTAATGGGCCATTGCTTGGACCTCAAACCCTCTGTAATGATTCAGGCTCACAGGCCCGTTTTGTTACAAGAAAGCAAGATGAACAAGATCTATACCAACTTAAGTCACCACAGTCAAAAAGGATCCAATTGGTACCTTGTTCTTTTGTTTAACCGATTATAAACCACTCAACCAATTCATAATTTCCCAACGTGGAACTATTGGGAGGGGCATCACAATCTACCTCCCTTACAGAGGCGACATCCTCGTCGCCATGGGCAATTGATCACAACCACCAGACAGACAGGATTCTAGAGGTGGCCTCCACAGGTTCAAGAGGTGGCTCCCATCCCCATGGATATAGCACTTTGCCCTGTGTGGTACTTAGCTCCTGCACTTCCGACTGATGCATGGCTCTGATACCATATTGTAATGACCCGGGCCCATGAGCCCGTTTTGTTACAAAAAAAGCAAGACGGACAAGGTCCATACCAACTTGGGTCATCACAGCGCAAAAAGAAATCCAATTAATGCCTTATCCTTCTTGCTTAACCGATTATAAACCACTCAATTCATTCCTAATTTCCTAACATGAAACTATTGAGAGGGGCATCACACCCTCCAAAGTTATACATTTGATTGCCAAATAATTATTTCTCCAAAGGGAGTTGAATTACACATGCACAGAAACGCAATTTTCCCTTATCATATATTATTATTTACTATTTTTAAAATTTTTAGTATATGATTAAAATTCTTACTGCAGAAAAGTAAGTGATCCGGTTCATGATTAAAGACTCAGTACGTACGGCAGGTAACCTTTTTCTCTTTTTATCTTTTTTGCTATTTTTTATTCTCTTATTTTTTTTATTATTTTTTTGATTGTCCATGCAAATCAAGTTGTCTATTTTTTCTTAAAAAAAAATTATTCCTTCCTGCTGTTTCCATTGATTATCCTTGCTCATTTCCGTGAGCTTAAAGAGTCAATTTTTTTCTTTATTTTTTTATGCTCTTAATGGGATGAAATTTAGGTATGATTCTTTTATATGTAATTTATATGATTATCTTCTTAATAACAACATATGTACTATCATTTTATCTAAAAAGTTGTTATATATTTATCATTATTTTCCAAAAAAAAATTACGAGAGATATGCTATGTTTTAAATAAGACGATGATATATATGCCATTTGCTAAGCAAAGAGACATAAGAACCACTCTTGAGTTTGGTTACTCTCATATGTTCCAAACTCTTAAAAAATAAATGTTTATATAATACAAAACATGATGCCAGAGTTGTGCAGCCAGTGGTCGGTGTCAAACAATGTGGTTTGGCATGAGGTTGCTGAGGCCTCATTTATTGTTGGGTAAATTGATGGCTAACTTTTTTTTTTTTTTTTTTTTTTTTTTTTTGTACAAACGGGTGATCACATCAATATAGGGTGAGTCAAACCCAAAATATCAGAATACAATATCTGGCCTAGAATAGTAGGGCAAGGGTCACCCCGCTGCCAGCTCCAAAAGCCAGAGTGATAAGCCACTCGGGCAGCAATCCAATCCGCAGCTCCATTGGCTTCCCTGTAGATATGGCGAATCTGGACACACACTGCTCCTGGAAGAAGAGATCTGATATCACTGATCATGAGGATGGACAACCGATAGTCAGTGAAATTCTGACAGATCCAGCTAATAACTGTAGCAGAATCACCTTCAATAATAAGCCTTTGGACGCCCAGGGTCCGAAAGGCATAAGATATACCAGCCCATGCCGCATACAGTTCAGCATAGGGGACAGTAGAGTCAAGCAAACCAAATCCGCCAGCCGCAATCATCATTCCGTCCGACCCTCTGATCACAAAAGCTAAACCCGTGTGTCTACCGCGAACACTCCCATCAAAGTTGATTTTAATAAACCCTAGGGGTGGGGGCTCCCAAGAAACAAAGACCGTACGCCGGTGCGCTACCGAAGTAGCATGGGAGTCCCAGTGGCCAGGGCAAGCAGAATCCAGAGAACTCTGATGGAGAGTATACTCAGCAGCTGAGGAGACAGCGGACCTAATGACCCGAATAGAGGTAGGAGCCTCCTCAGTGAAAACAATATGGTTCCGGGATAACCAGATCTGGTACGCAATATAAACCCATCTCGGAACCATCTGATAGACACCATTCCGCATAGCCTGTCTAATCAGCCGAAAGAAAGATAAACACTGGGAGTCCGAATCATGCTCCCAAGGACACATCCCCGAACGATGCCAGATCTGTCTTGCTCTACTGCATAAGAAGATAGCATGATCCACTGTTTCCTCCTCGAGGCCACACAACGGGCATATAGGCATGATGCTCAAACCTCTACGCGAGAGCAGGGAACAGGTCGGAAGAATACTCCAAGCGAGCTTCCATACGAAAAGACGCACTCTAGGGTGAATGGGAAGATGCCAGATCCAATCCAAATCCATCACTTGATGGGGCCGAGGCCGATAGATATCGACGAGGTCCCTCATAGAAGCCCGGGGCGAACAAGTTCTCCTCCAAACCCTAGAGTCATTAGTGTGGCCCGGAATGAGAGGAAGAGAAGTAACACGACGGTAGAGCTCATCCCCGAAGAAGCACGATATCGATGAGGAAAGCCAGGCCGAATGATCATGAGAAATAAGATCAGAGACTCTCATTCCATTTGGGATATCAGTGGTAACAAAAGTAGGCCATCGAGAAAGAGGAAGGTCAGAAATCCAAGCGTCCTAAAGAACATCCACAGAGGAACCATCGCCAATAATCCAAGAAATGCCATCAAGAACAGCCGGAGCGTGACGACAAACCTCTTTCCAGAAGAAGGAGTGCCGGTGTGAGGATTGAGGGGAAGCAGAGTGATTCCAGTCACCATATTTGGCACGCATGAAGGAGCTCCACAGACAATGCGGATCAAGCAAGAACCGCGAAGCATGCCTAGCAATAAGAGCTTCCCGCCTGGCCATAAGAGACTGGATCCCGAGCCCTCCCTCGGCAGTCGGCATGCAGACAATATCCCAAGCAAGAAGATGAACACCATGACCTTCCTGCATAGAGGCCCAAAGGAAGTCCCGAAAGCATCTCTCAATCTTACGCAAACAAGTAAGAGGGATGGCCGCATTAGATAACAGACAGAGAGGAAGAGAAGACAGGACTGAGCGAATAAGAGTAATCCGAGCCATCATAGAGAGCCCAGTAACCTGCCACCCTTCAAGGCGATCGCGGACCCTCCTTTCCAGGATACAGAAGTCAGAAATCTGAGGCCTTCTACCCGTGATGGGAATCCCAAGGTAAGACAGCTGATTAGCCTGAGTAGAAATCCCCATAGTTTGCAATATAGAACCTCTGATCATGGGAGGCGTCTTTGGGCTGAAGCAGATCAAGGACTTGTTGAGATTGATTCTCTGACCCGATGCCCGACAATAATCTTGCAGAATGGTCGCCAAAATGGAAGCATTACGGTTAGAAGCCTTCCCTAGAAGAATGCAGTCATCCGCAAACATTAGGTGGGAAAGAGAGGGCCCAAAGGACCAGCAGAATAGGGCTCCAAAGATGAGTCCATCTGAGCCTGAGAGAGAGCCCGGGACAGAGCATCAGCAGATAGAATAAAAAGGAAGGGGGAAAGAGGACATCCCTGCCTCAATCCAACCTCAGAGTGGAAGTAATCAGTCTGCCCTCCATTGATAAGGAGAGAGAAAGACGGCCGGTGGACACATGCCATAATCCAGGTGATAAAGAGATCATGAAAGCCAAACTCCTGGAGGGTGCATCGCAGAAAGTCCCAACTCAGTCTGTCATAAGCTCTCTCCATATCAAGCTTGACGGCCATAAGACGCTGCCGACTAGAGGCACGCTGCAGATCATGCATAAACTCCTGGGCTAAGAGAGCATTATCAGTAATACTTCGGCCCCTGATAAAAGCACCCTGCTCCGGGGAGACAAGCCGAGGAATAACTGACACCATTCGAGAAACCAAAAGGCGAGCACAAACCTTATATAAGGTGGTGCAGAGGCTGATAGGCCGATAGTGCTGGGGGGAAGAAGCATCAAGACGCTTAGGCACCAGGGTGATAAGGGTTCGGTTCCAATCAGGAGGAATAGTATGGAACTGAAAGACAAGATGAATAGCCTGAACCAACTCCGGACCCATAATATCCCAGTAGTGGCGGAAGAAGAAAGGAGGGAATCCGTCAGTCCCAGGGGCCTTATCAGCACCAAGATCCCATAAAGCACGATGAATTTCCTCCTCCGTGACTGCCCTGATAAGACAATCATTATCCGCCGTGGAGAGGCGATAGAGGGGATGGACAGGGAAAACAGGGGATCCATCTCCTGAATGCTCAGACCATCTGGACTGAAAGAACTGAAAAAACTGATCCCTGATTGACTGAGCGTCTTCCTGTAGATTACCTTCTTCATCAATAACATGCCTGATGCGATTCATCGCACGGCGTTTCAAGGTGGACTGATGAAAAAATCTAGTATTACGATCACCCTCCCTAATCCACTGAATTCTGGACCTTTGCCTCCAATAAGTCTCCTGCTGTAGCATAAGAGAGTGATGCAAAGCCAGGCAGGCCCTGAGAGAAGCAAGATCGAAATCCAGGAGGAAGCCCACCTGATCTTCCTTCAACTGCAAGGAAGAAATAGTAGATTCAACCTTCTCAACTTGCCTGATAATGTCCCCAACCTCTCTTCTATTCCAACTTGAGAGCCGACGCCTGGCAATGATTAATCGACGAGGTAGTCGATAAGTAGCACTCCCTCGTACAGGTAAACGCCAGATCTGAGAGATAATGGATCTCGCTGAAGAATAAAAAGTCCAGAACTTTTCAAATCTAAACTGCCGACTATGCTGCTGAGAATGATCAGTGGAGATGAGGATGGGGCAGTGATCGGACCCAATTCTGGGAAGATGAGTAACAGTGACAGAAGGAAAAAGCTGATGCCAAGAGAAAGAGACCATAGCCCTGTCCAGCCTTTCAGACACCCTAGCTGTACCCTGTCGATTGTTGCACCAGGTGTACTGGTGTCCAGTGAACCCCAAATCTAACAGCTCAGCCGAAGAAATGAAGGATCTAAACTCAGCAACACCTGGTGAATCCACAAATTTTCTACCCCCCCTTGGCTAACTTTTCAGTAGGTGAAACTTTAATATATTTAGCTTATGTTAAAATCAGTCATACAATATTTGATCAAAATATTATTTTTTAAAAAATTTTAATTATTCTTACCATGCAAGGTAAGATGATAACTACGTACGTACATACTTATTTTATAGTGTGAGTATTTTTACATGAAGTTGCTGAGTTTTACTGCCACCTTATTTATTATTGGGCAAATTGATGTCCAACCATTTAGTATACTAGATTTTAATATTTAGTTCCCGTTGATTAGTCACATATCATCCTATCAATTATATCAAATTTTTTTTAATTTTTTATCATTCTCACTATGTATAGTAAGACAATAACAATATGCATATATATAAATATTTTTTATTACACATTATTTCTTATTGTATGTAGTTATCTTCTTATTATTTATAATAAATAAAAAAATATATATAATAATTATATAATAAAAAAGATTTTAATAAAAAATTAGTATTTCAGAACCAATATTAAGTGATTGATTGATAGAGCTAAATATTAAAATTTGATCTACTGAAGGCTTTGGCATTTAATATATTCACACCGATATCATGCACTATGCTTTTCAGGTAGATATTATTAAGAGGTTTTGCATATGCCACCTTAACCAGCCATGAGTAGATCCCAATTCGATTTTGACCCAATTTAAATAAGGATTCAAGCCCTGTGACTCGTACAATAAACATAGATTAGAGAAACCATCTAAGAGATAGCTATGATCCCAAAAATAAATGGAGACACCTGCATGAATACTCCCCCTTCAAAAAAAATAAAAAAAAAGAAAAAAAAAGAAAGAAAAGTATTACAGCAGTAACGATGTTTAAGATCAAAATCTCTGCTTCACAAAACTAACATCATGCATTCCATCTTCACAGCATTTCTAAATGCCTCTATTTTTTTTTTTTGAATTTAAGAAATATTTCATTGCAATCTTCTACTTTTTTTAATAATATATTGCTACTTTTTACTTAACTAAGCTTCATTTTTTTTAAAAAAAAATTGAGATCCTATCAACTAAATGCCGCCAATTTCTGTCCTTCCACGTGTACATGAATTCCCACCAACCAATATCCTCCAGTCCACTCTGTTCTCCGGAACACTGAGGCGTCACCGCTTGGACCACAAATTCTCACCCACAAGCTCCCTCACCTTCCCTTTCCCGCGTCCCTCAGCGTTCATCTGCGGCCGCTAATCCCTCCCGAGTGAAAGCCCGGGTGATTCACGAGCGTCCCAAATCCAACGGTCAATAATATAAGGTTTTCCAAGTCTTGGGCAGCAAGGCATCCGCCGGGATTCTATTCGATTCGACTCCCGTGCTACCAATATCCAATCCATCACTCCGACGACAGTTGTCACAACTCATCATCGACAACAAGCGTACGACGCATCGACTCCTGGCGGGACCCGCATGCATTTCCCATCTCGGGCCTCTCTTGGCCCCAAAAGGAAGGAGTTCGTGAATGCTTCGTTGGGTCTATGGTCGCTCAAATGGAAGTCA
The DNA here is from genome assembly GCA_900491605.1 of Calamus simplicifolius. Classification (NCBI taxonomy): domain Eukaryota; kingdom Viridiplantae; phylum Streptophyta; class Magnoliopsida; order Arecales; family Arecaceae; genus Calamus; species Calamus simplicifolius. The sequence continues at coordinate 102,566 of UESW01001831.1, forward strand.
AAATCGTAGGCTAGGCTGGCAGCGGGCCGGTGACGGGGTCGTATAAAGAGCCTTTCGGGCTGGTAGGGTTCACCGCTTTTCAGGAGTCTTCTCTGCCCCGTTACGCTCGGAAGCCCTCGCGCCCGCTTCTGGAGGGAGGCAACTAGGTATCCCGTCGCCGCCGCCGTCTTTGCTGTTCCTTTCTCCGATGCCAATTTACCTGCTTCTCTTTAGATCATTTCTTGATTGATTAGAGGTAAGATTTGAACTTAGACTTCGTCTATGACTAGTGGAGATTTTGTGGTTATTTTTATTTATTTATTTATTTACTTCGGGGCTAAGGTTTATTTCTCCATATATTTTGGCTTTTTGAGATGCTGATCCTGCTTCGATACGATGTTTGGGGCAATAAAGACACCATTTTTGGGTGAAAAGACTAGTCTATGTGTTCCTTGAGGCTAAGATTCGTTTGCCATTGCGTCTTCATCCTACTTCTCTATATGTTATCAGTGCGTTTCTTGATGCTGATTACAGAATTAGAGATCTATTGTTGGTGAAATTTTCTTCGCCAAAGTCAGTTGGTGGTTGGCTATTGCAGCACCTTGCATGCCTGGTTTCGTATGAAAAGGGGGGAGAAGCTGGATGGAATTGTTGTCTTGTATCTTTTCTCGTTGTAGCATATGACATGCTTTTCAGTGTTTTCGGTGGTTATGTTTTGAATTACTTTGGTAACTGAAATCACTTTTGTGATAATTCTTATATTCTGCTAGTCTTTGTTCAAAGTTTTTTTTTTGTTGGGTTAGATTTTTGACGCGAACAAATACCATGGGAATTTGTTTTAGGTTCCAAAATTTACAACATAATGGGACTTCAGGTATTGGAGGTAGCCATCATAATTTTGTGGACCAAGTCTGGAAATATGCTGATCGCTTTTGATGTTGCCCTTTGGAGCGAGCACATGGAGCAACAACTATTCTAGTTGATGGATTTTGTGTTCTGAGTGCAAGCGTTGAAGCTTGGGCTATTTGAATTTGCTGGTTATCCTTTCAAGTTATTGCATTTTTACATAATTCTGTTTGTGTTGGCTGGCTGAGTGCTTCCCTATGTCATGCATTCCATGGAATGGAAGATCCCGTGGCAGAAGATGCGTCTCAACTGTAAAGCATACTTTTGGCGTGGGTTTATGCATGCAATGGAAGAGAACGGTCGCATTATATGTATCGTTATAGCATATGCTGGTTAAGTGGTTATGGGAAGTAATTGAAGAATGCATGCATGACTGAGAGAAAGTGATTAAGTTGGGTGCCTCTTCAATCCACTAAATGGTGTCCTTCACCTGTGAAAGGCATCTTTAGTGCTAATTAATTTCCCATGAGATTTTAGGTTTGAAGAAACAATATGATCAGATTTTCAGAAACACAATTTATATGGTGGCTTTACTCTTGGCCTTTAAGTGGTTATGCTTGAATCTTGTCCAATTGGACATGGACATGGATGTTTGTTGCAAAGCATAACAAGCTCACAGTATTATGTGGATACATCTCAGAAAACTTATAAATGCCATATCTAAAATAATTGTAGTGGGATTTCTAACCTAGGTTCGAGCAGAAGTTGCAACTTTGTTCACTCATCAACTCCTAACACTTGTTTATAAATTATTAACCGCCATTACTGGTTGGATGGACTACAGACATATCGCTTTTCTTTTCTTTTTTTTATTTTTCTTTTTATTTTTCTTCTGGTTTTGCTTCCAAGTCAGCATAAATAGATTGCAGGAAAACCTGTTTTTGACCTATAATGTTTATCTTGCAAGTGAGTAATGGTTAGAAAAGGACACCAAATTATTCGTATTAGTGCTAAAACAATTGTAATTATGCAATTAGTAGGTTCTGAACTTTTACCCATACCAAGAGCCCGTTAACATCTGAGACATACAGAGTCATTAGGCTTGCTGTATCCTAACGATGATGATGTTACAATATGAGTTTGGCATGAAGTGGATGACCAGAGTTGAAGAAACATAACATGTTAGGCTTGTTGTATCCTATTGATGGTGTTATGGTATATGACTTGGCATGCAGTGGATGACCAGTATTGAGGAAACTCGACATGCTTTTATATGTGTCAAATGTATAAAATACAAATACCTGTTGTGCTATTCTATATTTATCCATCATTGCCTTTCGATTGTTGATCCTGCTGATCGTTTATGTAACCTCTCATTAAATTAAGTCTTCAATTCTTACACTTTAAGGGGTGTTGTATTATTTGCTCAATGATTCCTATTAGTCATATAAAAATAAGTTTGTCTCAAACTTATATGTTTCTGAATAATGAAGTTCATTGCCATATGACTGTTTGGATAACAACATCTTTTATAACAATTTTAACGATTTACATTACTATTTTGTTTCTAGGTCTGCCTGTGAAAGATTTCCCAGCAGATAAGGATCAGATATATTATACTTCAAAAGAATTGATCTACAATACTGGTAAGTGCAATTGTTTGGTAGAGGTTTTTGTTGTGCATCTTGTTAGAGCAAATATGCATGCCAAATTTCTGATTTGACTATATATTTGAGTTGAGGTTAATTTATTTTTCAATTTAGCTGTAGTTAAATATCCCATCTTCTGATTTTTTTTTTTTTTAGAATCTTAATATGGAAGGCATGGATCCTCCTAAGAATCAGCCTACAATGCAATGAAATAAACATAGCCATCATCAACATTTTGGCCCTTATTATAGATCACCTTTAATATGAAGTCATTGGAGCATCCAGTGAATGATATCTTTAATGAGTCAGTGTCCTAGACTAGTTTGAAATTTCTCTTTCATATTCTGGTACAATTATATTATTACAACATTGACTATCATATTTTTCACTGTATGTAGCCACCATTTTTGCCTTTCACTCACGGTAAGACTATGATGAGACACATTCAGTAATGAGCTTATTTGCCTTTAAAATAGAGGTATTCTTTGAGACTTAATATTTTCATTTGAAATGGAAATGTTTCTTCCATTGCCTAAATATAGGCTTGTTGTCACAGTAATGATTGATCTAGATTTTCAATTTGAGTTTGTCTAAGTTCAAAGCAAAACCCCATCCTAGATGTTTTCTTTCCAAGAGCAATGCAGGAAGGGCATGGATAAGAGAGATGTAAGCAAACACATCAAAGCACTTGACTCGGCAAGAGCAAAAAGAAGAAAAAATAAAGTGGAAAATATAGGGAGATGCATTTGAATATTTGATTTCTTATGCATTGAAGCAACACTATCTGAAACTGTTTGAGCTCTATCAAGCTCTGGTATTGTGCTAAACTCATCCATGAGTTTGATCATTGTCCTTTGTTTTGGTTCCAACATAGGTATGAATCTAGCGGTTGTTTCTTTCAGATATTGGGGCATGCGGTTATATCATCCTTGCTATCTCACATTTGCTAAGAAAAATATTTTCCTTTAGGCTTAATTAAATGAAATGGTAACGTATTTAGTTCCATGGCCTAAATTTTAACACAGGCAAAAAATTGACAATGAGATTTCTGCCTTTCTTCCAGCTGTTTACCTTTTGCTGTATGCTTTAGATGGCTGTTCTCGTGACTTTGGGTGTCAAAATATTGAATAAGTATTAGTCGTCCTCCAATCCTTTGGCAGTTAGGCATCTTATGCATTCAAATTAACTGATAAAACTGTTAAGCTGTCAAGCTAGTTTTTATAAGCTAAGTTCCAGCCCTTTTTGTTTGAAAAAAAAAAAAAAAAATCTTCAGTTGCTAACCAATTTCTAGTTCATGACTGGACATCAATAAACTGCAGATAATGTTGAGGGCAAAGCAACTTGGCACTCTCTCCCATTGTGCTAGATCCTTCTATCTTAGTGGTTCAAGATGTGGGAGTGCAGATGGAACTTCATGCACTTGCTCTGAAGATGAAAGTTGTGTTTCAAAGAGGCAGTCCGGTAACACTTTCAATCAAAAGAAAGCCAATTTAGTTGCTGAAGCTCCAGCAAATGGTGACTCCACCTTTTTACCGAATGCAATTGAATCCATTGGTCATCACAGTTCTGGCTACACAGCTTCAGCTCCGCATGTCATTTCCTCTACCCCTCCTTTGAAATCAGACTCGAGTTATGTCAACAGAAAAGTTGTGTGTGCTAATGACAATAGCCATGCCTCTGGGAATGTCTCGCTGCATTCATCTAAGCTGACTGCTGAACGCTTTGTCAAGGCAGGCATTGCATCTGTTGGCATGTTCTCTGAGTTAGTGAATTACAGGATCCCAGCAGCAGACCAGCATGTCCTCCCAACCCAGAATGGCATTGTAGATTCTACCAAGCCCCTTACCACGACCAAGTCTTCTAATAGCAGGTCTCGTAATAGAGCCAACAATTTCAGAACTGAGCCAAACTCATCTGCTAATGCAGTGGGATGGTCTAATTTGAATTCCTCAGCTCACAATGCTCCTGGAGACAAAGCATCAAAGGCTGGTTACATTAAATGTAAGCAAAATATCCCTGGAACTTCAGTTGCTTCTCATGGATCGCCATTGGATATGATGAGTCAAAGGCAGTGCATACCACAGAGAGAAAAGTTTCATTCTTCTAACTTCATATCAGAGACCAGTCCAGGAGGAAGAATCTCAGGAAAGGAAGTGGCACCTGCAGCTGCTAAGAATGTCAGGTCTGCTAGTAAGTTTCAACATCCAATGAGATCTACAAGATTTCATACAGGAGGTGCTCCATCTGCTGGTTCTTCCATAAATTCAGGGCATGCAGTTGAACGGTGTTATGAGACATTACAACGGTTAAGATGGGGACCCATAACAGAAGAGACTTTGGATAATCTACATTTCAAACTGGACGCATTCCAAGCAAATCAAGTACTTAAATTGCTCCGTGATCACTCTGTTGCTCTTGGATTTTTCAAATGGTTAAAATGTCAGCCTGGATTCAAACATGATGTGCATACTTATACCACCATGATTGGTATTTTTGGCCAAGCAAGGCAGTTTGGTGCTATGAGAAGACTTATAGAAGAGATGGTCAGGGATGGTTGCCGTCCAACTGTGGTAACTTACAACCGTCTAATTCATTCCTATGGCCGTGCTAATTACATAGGTGAGGCTGTTAGAGTGTTCCAGGAGATGCAGGCTGCTGGTTATGAGCCTGACCGAGTGACTTACTGCACACTCATCGATATCCATGCAAAAGCTGGATATTTGGAGGTTGCGATGGACTTGTATCGGCAGATGCAAGAAATAGGCCTGACTCCGGACACTTTCACGTACAGTGCAATGGTCAATTGCCTTGGAAAAGGTGGGCATCTTGCTGCTGCATACAAGTTGTTCTGTGAGATGATTGAACAAGGCTGTGTTCCAAATCTGGTCACGTACAATATCATGATTGCTTTGCAGGCAAAGGCAAGGAACTATGCCAGTGTGATGAAGCTCTACAGAGACATGCAGGCTGCTGGATTTCGTCCTGATAAGATAACATACAACATTGTTATGGAGGTTTATGGTCAGTGTGGGCGTCTTGATGAAGCAGAAGCTGTGTTTATGGAGATGGAACGTGATTGGGTTCCTGATGAACCTGTATATGGTCTTCTAGTGGACTTATGGGGCAAAGCTGGCAATGTGGACAAGGCTCGATCGTGGTATCGAGCGATGCTCGATGCAGGTCTGCATCCTAACGTACCAACATGCAATTCTCTATTGAGTGCATTTCTTAAGTTGCACAGGTTCTCTGATGCCTATGATGTTCTTCAAAACATGCTTGGAATGGGACTGATTCCCTCCCTGCAAACCTATACTCTTCTTCTCAGCTGCTGTACCGGGGCTCACTCGCAGATGGCATTGTGCTGTCAGCTCATGGCTGTTACAGGCCACCCGGCTCATACATTTCTTCTGTCATTGCCAGATGCAGAACCAGGTGGGCAAAATGTGAAGGATCATGCAAATAGTTTCTTGGATCTGATGCACACTGAGGATAGGGAAAGTAAGAGGGGTCTCATGGATGCCATTATAGATTTCCTTCACAAGTCAGGTCTCAAGGAGGAAGCTGGATTGGTATGGGAAGTGGCTGCACAGAGGAATGTGTATCCAGATTCAGTCAGGGAGAAGAGCTCCTCATATTGGCTCATTAACCTCCATGTGATGTCTGAGGGTACTGCAAAGACAGCATTAGCAAGGACTCTTGCATGGTTCCAGAGACAGATGCTAGCATCCGGCATTGGGCTCCAGCGAGTTGATATCATTACAGGCTGGGGCAGGCGAAGTAGGGTTACAGGGTCATCATTGGTTAGGCAGTCTGTCCAGGAGCTGCTCAACAAATTCCAGTTTCCCTTCTTCACTGAAAATGGCAACTCAGGCTGTTTTGTGGGATATGGGGAGTCTCTCAACAGATGGCTACTAAATTCCTACGTGGAGCGCATGCATTTATTATAAAAAGTTATCTTTTTATTCTCCTCATTTTTTCCATGATGCAATTTTGATGGGATTGCATATGGTCTGTCCATGTTTGTTTTGGCTTCTTTGTGTCTTGTTGTTGTATAAATTGAATGGTAGCTGTGTTTATGGTAAATTTAGCATCGCAGATGCCTTATGAGGTATGATGGTGCTTAAGTTGTGAGAAGTGTTCATTTGTTTTGCTTTTGTAAGGATCTCCAGGAACGAAGCATCCAATGAACTTCATGACATTATCTTCCGGGCTGCATCCTTTCGAGCGAAATGTTGCCAAATATGATGGGGGGAGAGAGAGAGAGAGTGCTGATTGGTGTATGTTGTGTCTGGCATTGAATTATGAAACTTGGAAATCTTCTTTCCATTGCTCGGGAGCTGGAGCTGTTACAGCACTGCAAGCAACTCTTTTTATTAATATGTTTGGGAAAAGGGTGAATATTTGTTGTGTTATTGAGTTAGTCAAGAAGCAAAATGTTGAGATTGATGGGAATAATGGGAAGATGATTAATGTCTTGAATGGATGACGTATGTCTGAAGCCTGGGAGTGTCAATGGTATTAATGGAAACAATTCAGGATGTCAAAGTTGGAGAATGTTAAACTTTAAGTGATTATGATTATTCTCATGGTGGATTCTGCTTTCAATCTGAAGATAGAAAGAACGAGCTGAGATTATGAAATCCTATCAGTGGTGGAACTGGTAGGATCCTAGTGAAGGAACTCCTTGCAGAAAATGCATGGCGTTCCAATATTCTAAATGTTGGCCGGTTAGAATGTTTCTGCCCACGAGTTTGAGATAAATTGCTTTCTTCTAGAAGCCGGTTAGAATGTTTCTGCCTGCAAGGTTGAGATAAATTGCTTTCTTCGAGAAGACAAAATTATAAGAATGAGATTAACCACAGATCTCTGCGATTTTTGCAATTGATGATAGTGCTGAGTCGGGGGTCAACCATGACCAAGATGTTGTTTGGTTTTAGGCTGACTGATCAGATTAGATCTTTGGTTCAAGCCGAGCATTTAGATATTTTTTTAATCTAAAATGTAACATTTGATAATTAAATATAAAATCATCAAAAACTTTAAATAAAATTTAAAAAAAGTTAATTGAAACTTAAAATTTCTGTTCATCCTTAAATTTACAAATGATATATATATATATATATATATATATAGGAGCGGATTGGATCGGGCCTTCTTTTTTTTAAGCCTGGTTCTACTCAACAATTTACAAATGAACGAGCTTTAAAAATCAGAACCGATCCAATTCTACGTGCTAGAAAAGGTGTTAGCCGGACCATGCCTACCGCTGATCCTGCCCCTCTAAATGTTGAGGGCGTTGGATGACCAGAACGAAGTCAACGAAGCCGACCGAGTTATATACTTCCTGAGTTAAATTTTTAACTCGACCAAACCTAGCCAAGTTGCATCCCCAGCTGGAGGTTAGTCAAAACCCAGCCAAAATCTGAACTAATAAAAGCTTCGAATCCGGTCTAGAGAACAAGATGAACTTGAACTCCCAACAAATTATGTTGCCGCCAACTCACTTATGATGAACGTCGAATGGGCTAGGATTGTGGTGAGCGTAGAAAAGTCGTCGTCTTCCTTCTAGAGCCTACAAAAAAGTCTCGGACCGGTATTTTCAGCGGGGACCCTCCGACGCCCAAGTCAGCGAGTCGTGGAACAGGAAGATTATATCTAAGTGGAATTTTAAAGAGGAAGCCAGAGAGAGTCCCCCTCGCATGTAGCTCGGGTCCTCTTTTTATACCTGTCTGAGATCCCGTTTACCTCGTTCTGTTGGAATCGTCGAATCTTCCCTGTGTTATGTTTCATCGAACGGCAAGTCGTTGGGCTGTTGCTGGATAAGGGCCGCTTATAAGGGTAACTACCAATCGAGCTAACACTTGCCCATGATTTCGGCGAGCGAGGTGCTCGGCAGTAGACCTTAGATCACGGATCCGTTATATGAGACTGATCATTGTGCCATGTAAAAGATGCTGAAGGCTGACGCTGGGAGTCGGAGCTGGAGGCCGGCACTGGAGGCCGTCACTGGATACCAGCGCTGGAGGATGGAGCCAGTCTCAGCGCTAGGGGCCGATGCTGGAGGCCGGCGCTAGAGGCCATCACTGGATACCAGCACTGGAGGCCGGAGCCAGTCTCAGCGCTGGAGGCCGACGCTGGAGGCCGTCACTGGATGCCAGCTGGAGGCCAGAGCCAGTCTCAGCGCTGGGTGCCGATGCCGGAGGCCGACGCTGGATGCCAGCGCTGGAGGCCGGAGCCAGTCTCAGCGCTGGGGCCCCGCGAATGGGGTTTTGCTGTCACATCATTACTTTCAAAAACCGTGCAAAAGATAATACCACCCAGAGGAAATGGCCAGCCGTATCAGATGCCCCCCCGCCCCTGAGATGGGTGAGCGTTCACTTACCCGCGAAAGGGGTGTTAATATCCTCTAGGCGGCCGGTTTTCGCGTCATTATTTCGCCTTTGTTGGGATTAGAGAGGATTTCCCTCTGGCAGCGTTACGAAAAGGCGAGCGATATCATTGTGATAAAGCTAATGCCTCCCTTTTATCAGTGGTCTTTTCGAGTTTTTCGCGTTGGCAGGCCGTCGAAACGCCTCCCAATTGAAGATGGACGCGTGGTCAGATCGGACGATTGTGGGGTGATCTGAAATGGCGTTATGAGGAAAAATATCCCTTATCTTCCCATCCTCCCCATTTCTTACGTTGCTGCCCCCTTTCGAGTCCGCAAGCGTCCATTTGTCTCCCGTGTTCATTCTCTCCCCGTGCTCTGTTTTTGGCTCGAGTTTTCCAGGTTAGTTCCTATGGTTTCATCACCTTCTTGCTCCATCTCTGGTTCCTGGGGGGTTCCCACAACCCTTCTCAGACTTCCGATTCCTTATCAAGCCAATGGTCTACCCCTTCCTCTAACGTTCTTCACCGGAGCAGCGGCCAGTCAGTCGTCCCCTAACCGGGAGTCGTCCGGCCGGTGGGCGGATTTCCGTCCGGAGCCATTCGATGGTTGCCGGTCCTTCCAGGGTCGCCAAGGAGTCCCCCGAAGGGACTGCTTCCGCTATGTCTGCTCAAGACATAGTAAACCTAAAAGCCAAGTATATCTTCCCGTCGGACCTTCATATGTTCCACCCTGCCCCCAATGACAGGGTAACATCTTTCCGTTCCGGAAGGGTTGCTTTGTACGGAGCCTTTTTAAGGCCGGGCTTCGGTTGCCTATTCACCCTTTTATTCTCAATCTTCTGGACCGATACTCTTTGACTCCCTCCCAGTTAGTTCCCAACTCAATCTGGACCATCGTCGGTTTTCTGGTACTCTGCCACTTGCAAGGCATTGAGGCCAGTATCTCTTTATTCCGCAGCTTTTACACCCTTCGCAAGCAATCGGGTTGGTGGTCCTTCACCCCTAGGTCTAATAGGATCCTCAAATTGTGCCTTCCTACTTCCATCAAAGGGTGGAAGGACAAATTCTTCTTTGCTGACATTGGGTGGGGTTCGTGGAAGCTGGGGGATACCCAACATTGACGCTAATAGGGATCCCTCCATCCTTCCACGAGATCGGATGGCATTTGGGCAGCTTCTGACTGCCAACATCCCTCGGTGTAATATGCTTTTAGCCGAGGAGAACCTTCGTCTTGCCGGTTTAATTCCCCCGAGGGGTGAGCACTTGATCACTCGCCTCTCTTCTTCCCCCTTTGCTTTTCTTCTTTTCTTTTCCTCTTCCTCTTTTTTTTTTTTTTTTAACTACCCTCCGCCTGTATAGGGATGGCGTCGTCGCTTCATGAGCTCAAGCAAGCGGCCACCAAGAAGAGGAAGGTTACAGGGGACGTGCCCCCTGCCCAAAGAAGGGCCATTGCTAAAGTCCCGAGGAGAGCCGACGCGGGGAGGGTTGATACAGAGAGGGCCGACACTGGAGGGGCTGAAGTCGTGAAGCCCCTACGTGCAAAGGTTTTGAAAAAGGGCGGCCCTAAAAGGCCGACGCTGGTGAGGTCGAGGCCAAGGGGGCCAGAACTGCGGAACCCTCGCACACATGTGAGGCGGCCAGGGCCCAAGGCGATGAGCCCGTCATGACAGAAGTGGTAAGGGCCGAGACCGGCAAGGAGGTAGAACGGAGTCAACTAGAGGGAAGATCCTCAGCTTCAGCTCCTCCGGTTATTCTGCTCGACCCTTCTCCTGAGAGGATTGCAAGGGGGCCGTCGCCCTTGCCCAATGCCGTAGAGACGGAACAAGTTCCTGCGGCAGTAGTGACGATTCCAGCAGCTGTCCTGCCCCCCATGGGGGCAACGCTGAAGCGCCTCCATCAGTCAAGGGGTCGAGGCGGCAAGTTCAGAGGCGGAATCTGCCTCTGTAGGCCCAACGCCAAGGGGAGAGAGGGGCGTCGATCCTTCCTTCCAATCGCTGTTGGCGAACCACAGCCGCTGGGCTGAACGGACCTTGGAGGAAGCCATGGTGGTTGAGGTGCAAGAGTTTCTCCGGAGTCAGGGGAGAGTCACCTTCTTCCGTGAAGCATCAGTGGCGCATCTCTGGGTGAGCTTCTGCTCAATTATCATCTCTTTTCTTTTTTTTTTGCTTTCTCACCTTGACATTTCCTTCAGGCATTGAACTCTCTAGTCGCCCTGAAGAACCTCTGGACCTTAGCGACACCGCTATCGACCAAGCGTGGGAGGAGATGTTGTCCCTCCAGTCAAGGCAAAAAAGGCGGAGATGGCTCTGGAGGATACTCGGGCCACCCTAAAGGGTGAAATCGATGTCATCCGGCTGAGAGCCGAGAAGGCTGAGTATGCGCTGGAAGTTGCCCAGCGCCGCGCAGCCAATGAGTTGGATAATGCCAGGTGGCCGAGGAAAAACAGAAAGTAGCCGAGGAGAAGCAAAGGGCAGTCGAAGAGAAGCTGAAGGTGGCAGAATTGGAGGTGTGTGTTTTACAAACCCAATTAAGTTCTGCCTCCGTTGAGACAGATGCGGCCAAAGAGGCCACCCGCCAGTGCATCACCAAAATTGCAGATCTGGAGGCGGCGGTGATAGAGGCCCAGAGGGGGGCCATTGAGTCCGAGAAAAGAGTTCTCGAGGCTGAAAAAAGAGTTGCCGAGGCCGTAGAGGATTTTAGAAAGTCCAAAGCCTTCAATAAGGAGGTGGCCGAGTCAGCGGCGTTTGCTTATGACGCCGGCTTTCAAGACTGCAAGGATAAAATCCAGGAACTCTACGACTTAGAGGATATTGAGGGGCTGAAGCCTGATGACGTTCTGAGGATGAAGTCCCGGCCCCGGATGACCTTTAATAGCTTTAGTTTGTCTTTTTGTATCGATCTGTGCCTGACTTAAGTCGGAAACTTTGTAGCCTTTTTGCTATCAATGAATGTTTTTTCCTTACTGTGCACCTTTGGTCATAATCAGCTTCGGCTGAGTCAGCTTTAGTGCCGACGCAGGGCGCCAGTGTCTAATATGCCGACACAGAGCCAGTCTTTGGTGCCAACATGGAGTTGGTCTTTAATATGCCAACGCAGAGCCGGTCTTTAGTGTGCCAACGCGGAGTTGGTCTTTAGTGTGCCAACGCGGAGTTGGTCTTAGTTACCGACGCGAAGTTGGTCTTTAGTGTGCCAACGCGGAGTTGGTCTTTAGTGTGCCAACGCGGAGTTGGTCTTTAGTGTGCCAACGCGGAGTTGGTCTTAGTTGCCGACGCGAAGTTGGTCTTTAGTGTGCCAACGCGGAGCTGGTCTTTAGTGTGCCAACGCGGAGTTGGTCTTTGGTGCCAACGCGAGTCGGTCTTTAGCTGCCGGAGCGGATCCGGTCTTTGGTGCCAACGCGGAGTTGGTCTTTGTTGCCGATGCTGGGCGCCGGTCTTTGGCTGCCGGAGCGGATCCAGTCTTTGGTGCCAACGCGGAGTTGGTCTTTGTTGCCGACGCTGGGCGCCGGTCTTTGGCTGCCGGAGCGGATCCGGTCTTTGGCTGCCAAGCGGAGTTGGTCTTTGTTGCCGACGCTGGGCGCTGGTCTTTGGCTGCCGGAGCGGATCCGGTCTTTATTGCCGACGCTGGGCGCCGGTCTTTGGCTGTCGGAGCGGATCCGGTCTTTGTTGCCGACGCTGGGCGCCGGTCTTTGGCTGCTGGAGCGGATCCGGTCTTTGGTGCCAACGCGGAGTTGGTCTTTGTTGCCGACGCTGGGCGCCGGTCTTTGGATGCCGGAGCAGATCCGGTCTTTGGCATTACATACTCATCCGAAAGTAAGTGAACATGTTGATCATTCATTTATCAAATAGATTCAAATTAATGACGATAGCGTTCTATTGGTAGTACCGGCGTAAGTTGTCGGCGTTCCAAGTGCGAGGGAGCGGTTTCCCGTCTAGCTCTTCGACTTTGTACGCCCCATGGTGTAGTACCTCCTTGACACGGTATGGTCCTTCCCATTTTGGTGCCAGCTTGCCCCCCTCTGTCGGCTTTGATACTTCAGCTCTTCACAGAACGAGGTCTCCAGGACGGAATGTCTTGGGTCGCACCCGAGCGTTGTAGTACTTGGCCGCTCGCTGACGGAACGCTGCCATACGAAGCTGTGCTTGGTCTCGCAATTCTTCCACCAAATCCAGATCAGCCCTCAGCTGGTTTGAGTTGCTTTCTTCGTGGTATAATTCCGTCCGGGGACTGGGAGCTCCTATTTCCACTGGGATGACCGCCTCGGTCCCAAAGACCAAGCTGAAAGGGGTTTCCCCAGTAGGTGCTCGCGGCGTCGTGTGGTAGGCCCACAGCACACTGGAAAGTTCTTCCACCCAGCGCCCTTTGCAGCTATCTAGCCGAGCCCTGAGTCCTTGGAGGATGATGCGATTGGTCACCTCGGCTGCGCCGTTGGTTTGGGGATGCCCTACTGAGGTGAATCGATGATGGATGCCCAGGCCATCACAGAATTCCCGGAAGGCCGTGTTATCAAACTGTCGGCCGTTGTCTGTAACGAGGGTGTGCGGTAGCCCGAACCGGCACACCACAGACTTCCAGAAGAAAGTCCTTATTTTGGCTTCCGTGATCTTGGCAAGAGCTTCCGCCTCGATCCACTTAGTAAAATGGTCGACGGCCACCACTAGGAACTTGCGTTGTCCGGAGGCAGGAGGGAACGGTCCCAGGATGTCCATGCCCCACTGTGCGAAGGGCCATGGTGCAGCTAGAGGGTCAGCTAGGACACCGGCTGATGTTGGATGTTGGCATGACGCTGGCAGCTGTCACACCTCTTAACGAGTTCGATGCATCCTCCTTCATTGTCAGCCAATAATACCCCTGACGTAGAGCTTTATATGCGAGAGCCCTGCCCCCCAGATGGCTTCCGCATATCCCTTCGTGTATCTCCCGCAGAATATAATTGGCGTCGGTGGGGCCGACACACCTAAGGATAGGGTATGAGAATGACCTTCGGTAGAGCTTTCCCTCCATAATGAAAAACTTTGGGCCCGTCTTTTAAGTTTCCTAGCTTCGGCAGGGTCTTCTGGGAGGGTACCCTCAGTAAAGTACCGGACATAGGCGTCCATCCGGAGGGCTCCTGCTCCACTGGTAAAGTTTTTCTTGGTACATCAATACTCGGGGCTTCTAAGTGCTCCACGTAAGCCTTTCCCAACATCCCATCAGCTGAGGCGGCAGACGGGATAAGGCGTCGGCTCTAGCATTCTCCTGTCGAGGAATGTAGCTGACGCTGAAGTGAGTAAAGGGGGAAACCAGCGTGTGCACCATATCTAAGTAGCGGGCCATGATGGGATCCCTTGCCTCGTATTCCTTTGTAATCTGGCCAGCAACCAGTTGGGAGTCGGTGAATGCCCTAAGGCGTTTCACCCCAAGCTCTCGAGCCAATCTCACACCGGATAACAAAGCTTCATATTCCGCCTGATTATTAGTGGCTGGAAAGAGGAAGCGAAGTGCACACTCGGTCACAACCCCATCCGAGTTGGCCAAGATGAGGCCTGCTCCGCTCCCTTGAGAATTCGATGCCCCATCCACATGAAGGACCCATTCATCATCACTGGTTCCGAGGGGCTGAGTGTCCGTAGGAGGTTCTTTAGGTTGCTCCATTCCCCAAGTACATTCGACCAAAAAATCTGCCAAGACTTGAGACTTCATGGCCGAACGGGGGCGGAAAGATAGATCAAACTCCCCCAGCTTGAGGGCCCACCTTGCCAGCCGGCCGGAAGTATCTGGGCGAGCAAGAACTGTCTTCAGAGGTTGGTCTGTGATCACCGCGATCGGGTGGGCTTGGAAGTACGGCCGCAGACGCTGGGCAGACACGATTAATGCAAAGATGATCTTTTCCATATTTGAATATCGGGTCTCTGCATCGTGAAGCACCTTACTCGTATAGTATACGGGCCTTTGTGTGCCATCGGTGTCCACACGGACTAGCACAGAGCTAACAGCTTCAGGAAAGGCCGCAAGGTATAGAAGGAGTTCTTCTCCACCCGTCGGCTTGGCTAGCAGTGGCGGGGTAGATAAGAATTCCTTTAACCCTTCGAACGCCTCCTGGCATTCTTTCGTCCATTCGAACTTGTTGACTCTGCGAAGCGCCTTGAAGAAAGGTGGACACCTTTCAGCGGACTTGGATAGGAAGCGGCTTAGGGCGGCTACCCTTCCTGTCAGGCGCTGTATTTCCTTCTTATTGGCAGGAGGCCTCATGTCCAAGATGGCTTGGACTTTGTCCGGGTTTGCTTCGATCCCCCTCCGGGTTACCATGAAGCCCAAGAACTTTCCGGCTGTCACCCCAAATGCACACTTACGAGGGTTCAGCTTCATCTGGTACCGACGAAGGTTGTCAAAAGTTTTCGTTAGGTCCGCGATGTGGTCAGTAGCATGAACGCTTTTTGTCAACATGTCATCCACGTACACTTCCATGTTACGTCCTATCTGACCTTCAAAGACTTGTTCATCAGCCTCTGGTAAGTGGCTCCCGCATTCTTTAACCCGAAAGGCATTACCTTGTAGCAATATAACCCTTTCTCAGTTATGAAGGAGGTAGCTTCTTCATCCGCCGGATTCATCCGTATCTGGTTGTATCCAGAGAAAGCATCCATGAAGCTAAGGACCTCATGGCCGGATGTAGCGTCCACCAGTTGATCGATTCGGGGCAGGGGAAAGCTGTCTTTAGGGCATGCCTTGTTGAGGTCGGTGAAATCTACACACATTCTCAGCTTCCGTTGGTCTTGCGGACTAGCACCACATTAGCCAACCATTCGGGGTAGTGGACCTCCCGAATATGGCCCGCAGCATTAACTTGCGGATCTCCTCGTCGATAGCTTTCTGTCTGTCTGGAGCAAAGTTTCTTTTTTTCTGTCGGACCGGCCGACACTCTGGCTTGAGGTTAAGTCGATGGGTGATTACTTCTTCAGGGACGCCCGGCATGTCTGAGGGCGACCATGCGAAGACGTCAGTGTTGGCACACAGGAAAGTAAGAAGTTGATGGCGTGCTTCCTCTGGGAGCAATGCCCCCACCTGAACAGTCCTTTCCGGGTCATCACCCAAGGGGAGGGTTAGAAGGTGCTCTGCCGGCTCTCCCCTTCTTCCCAACTCCCGAGGATCGAGTGACTCAGAGGCTGTCGCCGACGCCGCGTTCAGCGGGCTGGGAGACAAATGGTAGCAAGGCGGAAGTGGGCTTTGCTCCCCTTTCATTTCTCCGACCCCTTCATTGGTGGGGAACCTTACCAATAACCTCTTAGTGGAGATTACGCATCCAGCAGATTCAACCCTGGTCTTCCCAAGATGGCGTTATAAGCCAGCGGGACCCGGACCACCAAGAATTTATAACCACAGTGCTCTGACATGGAGGAGTTCCAGCCGTGACCGGGAGGGCAATTTTGCCCTCGACGTTCACCGAATCTCCAGTGAAGCCCATTAGCGGTGCGGCAACGGGTCGGAGCAAAGATCTTGACAAGTTCATCCGAACAAAAGCCTCATAGCTCAAGACATCCACCGAGCTCCCACTATCAATTAAAATTCTTTTTACAGGATGTTTGGCTATAGTCATGGACCACGACGCTGTCGTCATGTTTATTAACTACCCCATCTAGATCCTTTCCGAAGAAAGGAATTACAGAGTCTATTCCCTCTCGCTGCCTCTTCGAACCACCATCCGCTCCCCAGGAAATCATAGCTATAGTCTTTTCAGTTGGAGCATTATCCACGCCAGCCGGGCGACTCGGAGGCACCGGGGGGCCCGACGCGGGGAGATTTCCCCGTCGAACAAATTTGCTTAGGTGGCCTTGCTGAACCAGCTCCTCAATGGCCTTTTTCAGATGGCGGCAATCCTCGGTGTCGTGGCCGTAGTCTCGGTGGTACCGGCAATAAAACTCCTTGTTGCGGGGGGCCCCAGACTTCAAGGGAGTCGGACGCTTGAAATAAGGTTCCTCCTCTATCTCCAACAGGATGTGAGAGATGGGAGCCATGAGGGGGGTGAATTGCTCCTTAGGAACCAGTGTCTGTGGTCGGCGATCTGGACGGCGTGGAGGCTCGGGCTTACGAGGTCGTGCACCGGCGGTTCAGTAGGCGGTGGTTTATTACTGATGTTCTTGTCAACTTTCCTCCTGGAAGAATCCGCCTCGTCGGCACGGATGTACTTTTGGGCTCGGCTCAGAAGCTCAGCATAGGAACTCGGAGGCTTCTTATCCAGGGAATACGCGAACCTGGATGGGCGAAGTCCTCGTTTCAGGCCAAAGTGGCCACGGAATCTTCCAGGTTGTACACCTCCAACGCCGCCTCCTTAAATCGAGCGACGAAATCCTTCAAGGTCTCGCCACTCCTTTGCTGAACAGCAAAGAGGCTATCTGCCACTCGCGGGATCTTTCGACAGGCATCAAAGTGAGCCAGGAAAGATCGCTCGAGCTGCCGAAATGAGTTGATGCTGCACGGGGCAAGCGGGAGTACCACGCGCGCGCCGCTTTCCGGAGAGTGGCCGGAAAGGCGACGCATAAAAGGGAGTCCGTCGCTCCCTGGACCTGCATAAGGACCTTGTAGCTCTCCAGGTGGTCAAGGGGATCCGTCGTCCATCGTATGGATCCAGTTGGGGGAGACGGAACCGGGGCGGGACCGGCTCCTTCATGATATGACGGGAAAGCGGGGGACGGCGCTCATAAGCCGTTCCGTAAGGGTCGGTGATCCGGCGGCTGAGCTCGTCCAACCGTCGGTGATACTCGTCGAGCCTTTGCTCGGCCCGACGGGTGGTTTTCGGAGAGTGCCATCTTGGGATGAGAGGAAGGAGCTGAAGAAGATCTCCGGCGCAAAGAACGCGCCCGCCTAGACTCTCTTTCCTCCGGCCGGTGGTGGGAACGACCGGAGTGGCGAGAAGGGGACCGCCGTCGCTTCGAGGTCCCTCGGTGATGAGGTTCGGGGGGTGAGCGGTGGGAGACCTCAGGCGGGGTCCCACCTTGGTGAGACTGGACTGTTCCCCGCATTCCTTTGTCATGCATAGGGGGCTGAGTTGCAGCAGCCAAATGATGCTCTTGCAGCCCCCGGACCATTGTCGTCAGATCCTGGACCTGGTGGGCCAGAGCTTCGAGCCGGTCAAGTTGGCTCATCTGCGCAGGGGGCGGAACATGGAGATTGGCCTCCGAATGCTCAGCCCGTGGAATGCGCCCGGCTGCTTGACTGGAGGAAGCCTCCTGTGCTCGCGTGGTCACCATCGTTCCCTTGCAAAATTGGTGGGGTCACGGGGAGAACTTTCGTCTTCCTCCCGTGTGAACTGCGCCCCCTTCCTGGCGCGCCAATCTGTTGCCGCCAACTCACTTATGATGAACGTCGAATGGGCTAGGATTGTGGTGAGCGTAGAAAAGTCGCCGTCTTCCTTCTAAAGCCTGCAAAAAGTCCCGGACCGGTATTTCCGGCGGGGACCCTCCGACGCCCAAGTCAGCGAGTCGTGGAACAGGGAGATTATATTAAGTGGAATTTTAAAGAGGAAGCCAGAGAGAGTCCCCCTCGCATGGAGCTCGGGTCCTCTTTTTATACCTGTCTGGGATCCGTTTACCTCGTTCTGTTGGAACCGTCGAATCTTTCCTGTTGTTATGTTTCATCGAACGGCAAGTGTTGGGCTGTTGCTGGATAAGGGCCGCTTATAGCGGTAACTGCCGATCGAGCTAACACTTGCCCGTGATTTCGGCGAGCGAGGTGCTCGGCAGTAGACCTTAGATCACGGGATCCGTTATATGAGACTGGTCATTGTGCATGTGAAAGATGCTGAAGGCCGACGCTGGGAGTCGGAGCTGGAGGCCGGCGCTGGAGGGTCACTG
>UESW01001831.1:122402-308172 GCA_900491605.1 Calamus simplicifolius
GAGGGACGTCGGCACAAGCGGCGTTTATGTTCTCCTATCGAGAGTATATGCCTCAGCAAACCGCTGGAATGATGTAGGTTTGGTTCGGAAGCTCATGACCGACGAGGGGATCCGAAAGGAGCCAGGCTGTAGCTCGATCGAGAGGGTGGCATGTTCATGATTTTGTCGCCGGCGACACCTCTCATCCTCGATCGAAGGAGATATATGAGATGCTTCATGAGGTTGAAAACAAGCTCGCATTGGTTGGATATAACCGGACTCATCGCAGGCACCGATGGTGGCTGAGTTTGATAATGCAAAACAAGACTCTCTTCGCTTCCACAGTGAGAGGTTAGCCATAGCTTTTGGGCTGCTTAACAGGGCGCCAGGGACCCCAGTCAGGATATTGAAGAATCTAAGGGTTTTGGCAGAGATTGCCACACCTTAAGCAAGCTGATCTCACAGGAGTATAATGTCGAGATCGTTGTGAGAGACCGAATTAGATTTCACCATTTCAAAGATGGCTTAGTTCTGCATGGATTATTGGTGATATGTTCGAGGAGATATGTAGAGAAGTCTTACTCCATAGATAGACCGACTCAACCTGCTAATTGGTGGAGTCAATTGTGACTAGCTGAGCCTGTGAGATAAATCGCCTTTTTGGGCTTCTGCGAATGAAACAAAGAAGGGATTTATGATCTGTAATGCATATCCAGATAATGCTATGCTGACAGTCATCGTAAAAGTAAGTTGTTTTAGCAAAGGGAGAAATAATGAGTCGACACAAGCTGCAGCTCATGGTGTGACAAAGTAGAGAAACCATCCTTTTGAGAAATTCAGTTGAATAGATTTTCATTGTGTCAGATTGTATGTAGAGATGTCTTAAACATGCAGGGTTGCGTATATCTAACTCTATGCAGGCCTCATAACGATACGAGTCCCATGCAGTGAGACTGCATATATCTGGACTCTCTTTTTTATATGCATTTGACTGATTGTAGAATAATTGTTGACTAGATGAGAGAATCTTGTCAAGTTTTGGATAGATTGAATCTATTTAATAGAACGGAAATAGAAATTTTGTATATTTGATTTGATGGATAAGTACCCACATGCCACCTTTGATGGCATCGCCGGTAGCTAGTAGCTCCAGAAAGACACCAGGAATGAAGGACAACTAATGAATCAGGAAGGGGACAGAATGCCTATGGATGGAACCAAAGGCAAGAACCTCATGATCACACAACATATGATTAAAAAGAGGGGAAAAAATTCCAGAAAAAAAAATACCAAGACACAGAAATGTCGGTCCTGGACTTCTAAATTGGACGCTATGCGTTAACTAAATCTTTCGACATTTCGGCTGTCTTTTTTTTTTTTTTTTTTTTGCCCTTTCTCTATCACCATTTGATGCATGGAAGCTGAGGTGGAGCTTGGAGAGAGGGAGAGAGACTGAATCGAGAAGTACGTACCAAAGTTCTGTCCTATCTTTCATAGCTTTTTTTTAAAAAAAAATACACACACATACCATGAAACATGGAACACAGCTGATTTGTCGGAGGCGATTTGAACCCACCGGTCCCGGCGTTTGGTGCGGGCGACGGTAAACCGTCACGGTTGCCCATTGATCGGACGGCAATCCTTTAAGGACGCATGCGAACAAGGGAGGCAAAACGGCTGCTAGCTGATCTAACGGCTAGGAAATTTTATTCCGCACGAGAAAGACGATCTGGGGAGAGAGAGAGAGAGGATCTGGTGTTCCGTATCATGGAGCCATTTCCACGAGAGAATTTTTAAGGAGTTGCTCTAAAATATTGTAGAATATACTTCGTATTTATATATAAATAAAATAATAATAATAAAGTGATCTCAGAATTGTATAAATTAAGAGAAAAAGAAATGGGAAGGAAGAAACCTTCCCTTAAGAACGAACTTGGGCTCTGATGCGGATATCCACTGAAGCATTCATGGAAGTACAATGGACTTGCCGCAGCTAAAACATCGATCGAACCGCAAGCATGGTCACCGATGAACAAGAAGGATTAGAAAAAGAAAAAGAAATGAGACCTTTCAAAATATCAGACTGTTAACGTTAATGGTTCCGTCATCCTCCAACTAGAATATATATATATATATATATATATATATATATATATATATATATACATATACATACACACACAAATCTTAATAGAGCATTGATCAGCTGTTTTCAAAAAAAAAAGTTGAAAAAAGAATATGAGAGAGTAGTAAAAAAATTTCATCCTTTGAAAGACTGGGTGGAGGCCTATTTATAGTTTTTTTAAAAATTCTGATAATGCCCCTGCGTTGAATACTTGAATGAACGTACATTTTTTTCCCAACCGGCATGCATTTTTTTTTATGGGCATGTATTTTTTTTTAAACCCCGATAACACTTTGGAGTTAACAATCCCCCACAAAAAAATTAACATTATTAAATTTAGTAAGCAATTTTAAAAACTTTAAAAGTTTACTGTGCTTAGTGCAAGCACCTTTTAGGTTTGAACTTGCATTGAGTATAAAATACTCACAGTGTGAAGATGAGCTGATCATAATGCGGGTTAGCGCTATCTAGGCCATGTGCTTGCCTTGATTTTCATGAGAGTTACTAGGGATTCACTCTGGTCCCATAGTTGCGGCCTCATGACTACTCTCACTAAGGTAGATCCTTCAAGGGTACGTGCAATGGAATCGTATAGCCTTGGATCTATTAAGAGCTATGCTCAACCTAACCGTCATAATAAAGCACCACACCATAGGTACTTAGTGACTTTTATAGATGATTTTTTAGATATTGTTACCGTTGTCTAATAAAATCTAAAAATGAAACCTTCAATAAATTTAAAATTTATAAGAGTAAGGTAAAAAATCAATAAGAAAGGAAAATTAAAATTCTTAGAACTGATAGAATTTAGACGCATTTGGCGAAGTAAGAGCGTCGCACCTCGAATGATTTTGCTTAGTCGTCTGTCAAGAACGCAATTGGGATAATTCATCTCGAACTGACATGCTTCTTACTCTCCACAGTCCAACGGTGTAGCTGAGTGTAAGAATCGTACCCTTATAGATATGATAAATTATATGCTCATTAGTTCTGGCTTACCCAAGAACTTGTGGGGGAAGCTCTTCTATTTTCTTGCTTCATCCTAAATAGAATACCTACTAATGATAGTGGTAAGACTCCCTATGAACTTTAGAAAAGAAGAACACCTAACCTAGACTTTCTCAAAGTGTGGGGGTGTCTAGCTAAGGTTAATATTCTGAATCCAAAAAGAGAAAACTAAAATCCAAAACCTTAGATTGTCTAATTATAGGCTATTCCCAAAATAGCAATGCCTACATATTTTTAGTAATAAAATCATAGATTAATGACATATCTAACAACACAATCTTAGAAGCTAGAAATGCATCCTTCTTTGAAGATATAATTCCATTCAAGACTAAAATCTCTAGACTCCTGGAATCTGAACCATCTTCCTCTAAAGCCATAGAACCAGAACTAGAAACTGAACCAGAATTAAGAAGAAGCAAAAGGAAAAGATTTAAAAAAGATTTTGATGAAGATTTCTTCACATTCTTAATAAGGTGATCCTTTCACATACGATGAGGCAATGACAACATCAAAATCATCATATTGAAAGGAAGCTATAGTAGTGAAATTAAATCAATCATAGAAAATAAGACTTGAATTTTAACTGATTTACCTCTTGGAAATAAACCTATAGGAAAAAATAGATTTTTAAAAGAAAATTAAGACCAGATAGATCAATAGAAATATATAAAGCTAGGTTAGTAGTAAAAGGATTAATCAAAAAAAAAAAGATTATTTTGATACTTTTGCTCATGTAGCAAGAATAACAACCCTGAGAACTCTAATAGCCTTAGCCTTAATTTATAAATTAATAATTCATCAAATAGATGTAAAAACTATTTTTAAATGGAGAATTGGAAGAAGAAATTTACATAAATCAACCTCAAGGATTTGAAGTAAAAGGATAAGAATATAAAGTATGTAAATTAATCAAATCTCTTTATGGTTTAAAACAAGCTCCTAGACAGTGGCACATTAAGTTTGATGAAATCATCTTGAAAAATATTTTAAAATAAATGAAATATGATAAATATGTATATTATAAAAGACATGATACTAACTTTATAATACTATGCTTATATGTAGATGATATACTACTCCTAGGAACATCATTAAAAATAATTCAAGAAACTAAAAGCTACTTATCAAATAATTTTGATATAAAGGACCTAGGAGAAGCCGATGTAATTCTAGGAATGAAACTTAACAAAGTAGATAATGAAATAGCAATAAGTCTAGCACACTCAATAAAGAAAATACTTCAAAAGTTTGAATAATTCAAACATTTTTTTAATTGAAGACAGCTGATCGGCGTCTTGTTGAGATCGTGTCACCAATGAACGTTGGAGTTTTAGGCTTTCGGATTGTACCTTAGAAAAGAGCATGTGGTTCAATTTGTCTTTGCATAAGAAGGGGACCAAATCTCCTTTAGGGCAGTGGTTATATCCACCTCCCAGGCCTAACTCCCAAACTTTCTTTTATTATTTTTAAAATATTTTTTACACCAAATATAGTCTTCCACACACCATAAATATTATTTTCTAATATATATATACACACACACACACATATATATTTCTAGTTGGAGGACCACACATATATATTCCTGGTTAGCTTCAAAAGCAAGGAGAGCTAACCTTGGCTCAACTTCTAAACTAAATCCAAGTGTCCAAGCCAACCTAACCGAACAACGGTTAGGTTGAGCTTGGACACTTGGAATTCTAGTTTGATGGGTTTTAGACCTATGTTGGTCTTTATCCCGATTGAGTTTAGAAGTTGATCCAAGGTTAGTATCCTTGCTGTTGAAGTTGACTTTTGATAAAACCATTCCAAAAATGAGGCATTTTATCTAGGAGGCTAGAAACTTTAAAACCTTCAAAGAATTTGCCTTTATTGGCCTGAAGTTTCTAAGGTATTCTTGAAATTTATGAATTTGGTCATTGATATGTGTGTCATCTACCATATTGAATCTAAGGACTGATGCAGTGTTAAATCGTTCTACTCCAGCATCATCGAGTCCATATTCAGACTCAAGGGTATCCCATAATTCCTTTGAATTTTTAGCCGATAGGTAAATATTGTAGAGCGAGTCGATAGGGCACTAAGGATTCTACCTTTACATAGGTAATCCTCTTTAGGGGTAGTGGTTGTCATTGATCTAGAGGAACTGGTAGACTTATCAATCACTGACCAAAGACCTAAGGTAGTTAGCCAAAACTTCATTTGGCTTTGCCACCTCCTAAAATGAGATCCATCAAATTTTTTTCGGTCCGAGACTACCGATGTCATCCCTAAGGGTTGCCATGGGGTCCAAGCTAGATTCAGAGAGGAAGATCTGAAAAATAAAAATGACTTTGTTACGAATTTGTTTGAATAATTCAAACATTTTTTTAAATTAAATTAAATTATTTGTTGAATCTTAAATTATTTTTTTGCACACAATAAGAGAATCAGATATTCTGCTATAAGTGAAAAAAAAATTATATTAATATATATTAAATATGCAAGGCAAATAAATTATAATTAATTTGCCCAATTCTTCTTTAGATTGTTATCGTTAATGGTTCCTATGGTCCTCCAAGTAGGAATATATATGTATATATATATATATATATATATATGAGAAATATATTTATGGTGTATGGCAGACTATATTTGGTGTAAAAATATTTTAAAAATAATAAAAGAAGTTTAGGAGTCAGGCCTGGGAGGCGTATATAACCACTGCCCTAAAGGAGATTTGGTCCCCTTCTCATATAAAGATAAATTGGACTACATGCTCTCCTCCAAGGTACAATCCAGAAGCCTAAAACTTCAACGTCCATTGGTGGCATGATTTCAATAAGACGCCGATCAGCTGTCTTCAAATAAAAGAAAAAAAGTTGAAAGAAGGAATATGAGAGAGTAGTGAAAAATTGTTCATCCTTTGAAAGGATGGGATAGAGGCCTATTTATAGTTTTTTTCTTTTTATTTTTTTAAAAAAGTCTAATAATACCTCTGCGTTGAATATCCAAACGACCATACAATTTTTTCCCCAACCGATGTGCATTTTTTTCTTATAATGGGCATGCATGATAAGTACATAAATACTAGCCATAAAAGTATTAATTTATAGACCAAATTATTGTTATTCTTTTAAATTTGATACTTTTATATAATATTTTTAGGAAAAGACCCTGCCAACTTGAAGAGCTTGATTTTAGGAGTCCAACGGTATAAACGACACTCAAATCTGACTTGAAACAAGCATAAAATGATTTTTAAAATTTAACCCTAGAATTGTACGAAATTTAAAGCAGTTGCGGATAGGAGGAAATCATGTGATATGTTTAAGGCTGCAATTTGAACTTTGAAAGAAATAAATTTGATCTGCGAAGATAAGGCGAGCAGTTACGTGGATTACACATGGAGTCGACGCGTCCTTCTTCCTCATAAAAGAACATCATCGGAGGCACTTGATGAATCATCCAATAATCCTTTTATCCCCTATTCTTCTCTTGGTTCCATCCCACTCCTATTTTTTTCCTCCACTCCATAACCCAAATCTTTCCATCCATTCTCCTTCCACCAGCCATCATACCTTACATACTCAACCATCTTTCTATCTCAGGAAGTGGATCTGCAGAAGCAGGAAACAGGAAGCATATTTGCAGATATCATGAAGTAGAAGTAGATTATATTTTTTTGTAATCTTTTAGATACTATGAAATAAAGTATTTATTTGTGTTTACTTTTTATTACATGTTCTTCAAGCGAAAATAATTTTTGACTGATCTATTCTCTAAAAGGGACAGGCCGTGATCAACAGGTATGAGCCGTACTCTAATTAAGATAGATCATATCTTAATTATTTTCACAACCAATCATCTGCTTATTTAAATATTTAATTACATAAATTTATTTCAAGATAACTACTCAAAGTCCCTGTGGGTTCGACCCCTTACTCTCGCTACTCCACCTAAGATTAGTGGAATTAAGGTGTTTAAATCGTTGCGCTATGACATGCATCAGATTTTTGATGTCGTTGCCGAGGTATATTTTGAAGGAGTGAAATACTCCTTAACTGGCGTGATGGATCATTTTCGTTATTATGGTCCATAATTCTAAGTCTGTTTACTCTAAAGGTTCTCTCTATTTCAGGATCTAGGGGTATGAGGTTAGGTTGTAATGATGGGCGATCAAGCATACACCCTATCGGTGTACTCTAAAGCAAATAGTAATTTAAATTTTTTTTAAAATTAAACTAATGTAATAAAAGAAAGGAGAAGATTCTAAAAGAAGTATCATAAGAGATTTCTATAACTAAGAGCAATGAAGACTAATTTAATTAGGATTTAATAATTATTAGCAATCAAGTTAACAAAGATTAAACTCTCTACCCTAGGCTTAACCTAAATCTAGATAGCTCCTAACTTCCAAGACCACCTTGGAGCTCTCCAAGTCAAAAACTAACTGATCAACTAGCTAGTTAAGGGTAAGGTCAGTGGGGTCCCCCGTTGATAAGCGGTCGAAACCAATTAAATAATCACTTTCCTTTCCTTTTCTAGAGACCAGTTAGTCAGTCAATCCTGACTCAGTCCAGCTCTTTCGGGTGCCTTATCCTATTGAGCTTGACTTATTTAGGGGCTGACATCTAGTTAATTTTAGAGTTAAAGGCTTGGGTTAATACAAAATGAAGGATGTGGTTTGTAGGCCAAGAAAGGATGATCAACTCCCCACCTTATCTTGATTAGAGGTTTGTGCCCATAAAATTAAATATGAAAATGTTATGCAACAAGCAAATGTCAAGTTCTTAAAGTTATCAAACAAAATTATCTAATTATTTTATTTTATTATTTAGATTTTTATGATTAAGTTTTTAATTTCCTAATAAATTATGAGATGTCAATGGAAATTTTTTTTGAGTTTTGCATAAAATAAATTTACCTAAGTCAATCTAAGCATAGAAAACAAATAAAATAATTTTTTTTAATTATTATTATTATATTATTATATTATATTATTTTTTTTTTATTTTTTTAAAAATTAATTATATTTTATGGAAAGTGTCTTAGGGTTTTCTTCCAGGTTCTTTAAGTTATTAATAAAAAAAAAGTTGATTAGGTTAAAAGTGGATTTGTGATCAAAAGAAAAATAAATTTTTATATTAAAAAGAAAATAAGAAAATCTAACAATTAAGGTAACTAAAAATAAGAATAAAATTAAAAGAAAATTTATGATATTTTGTTTAATATTTTTTTTCAAAATAATTGCACTTAAGTCTCCGATAACGGCACCAAAATCTAATGTGTCGTAGCGCAACGATTTAAACACCTTAATTCCACTAATCTTAGGTAGAGTAGTGAGAGTAAGGTGTCGAATCCACATGGACTTTGAATAGTTATCTTGAAATAAATTTATACAATTAAATATTTAAATAAGTAGATAATTGGTTATAAAAATAATTAAGATATGATCTATCTTAATTAGAGTACGACCCGTACCCATTGATCACGGCCCATCCCTTTTTAGAGAATAGATCAGTCAAAATTATTTTCGCTTGAAGAACATTCAATAAAAAGTAAACATAAATAAATATTTTATTTCATAGTATCTAAAAGATTACATAAAAAATATAATCTACTTCTACTTCATGATATCTGTAAATTCGCTTTCTGCTTCTTGCTTCCGCAGATCCGCTTACTGAGATAGGAAGATGGTTGAGTATATAAGATTCATTGGTTGAGTATGTAAGATATGATGGCTAGTAAGGAGAACGTATGGAAAGATTTGGGTTATGGAGTGGAGGAAACAAAAATAGGAGTGGGACGGAACCAAGAGAAAATGGGGATAAAAGATTATTGGATGATTCATCAAGTACCTCCAAGGTGTACTGATGCATCACTCCGTGTGTAATCTACATTAACTGCTCGCCTTATCTCAGCAGATCAGATTTGTTTCTTTCAAAGTTGAAATCGCAGCCTTAACATATCACATGATTTCCTCTTATCCGCGTCTGCTTTAAATTTCATGTAATTTCATGGTTAAATTTTGAAAAATTCATTTTGAGCTCGTTTCAAGTCCGATTTGAGTGTCGTTTGTACTGTTGAGCTCCTAAAATCAAGCTCTTCGAGTTGGTACCCTAAAAATATTATATAAAAATATCAAATTTAAAAGAATAATAATAATTTAATCTATAAATTAATACTTTTATGATTAGTATTTATGTACTTATCAGTGCATTTTTTTTAAAAAAAAACCTCGATAATGCTTTGGCGTTAATACAGACCACTCGCGCAAGGCTTGTTTTGCTTTCTATTTGGGATTTAAAGCCTTTATGTATGCCTAACTTAGGTATTTATTCCATGGAGGCCTATAAAGGCTTGAACAATCTGCAACAAATGCCTTAATGGCTTTCCTATGTATGCTCATGTCTCATAAGTCCAATAGTAAAAATGGAATTTAAAATATACAAATATGCACCATTTGATCAAATAATTGACTAGGCCATGCGGTCAAAAATGCTAGCCGCATTTATGTCATGATAGGACGCATATACCACACACCATGAGCACGAGCTATTTTTCAATCCGTGTGTTTTGACACCAGGTTTTACATAATGGGTGTGGAAGGAAAAATTTTAAAAAAATACCATTTGAAATGGTGCTTTTAAAAAGCACTATTTCAAGTGGCATTCTTAAATGAAGTGGCACTTTTAAGAAGTACATGCAGCCTGGGACTTTGCGTGAATTGAAAAAAAAAATGCTTCCTAAAAGCGCCACTTCAAGTGGCATTTTCACCTTGCCACGGTGGATGGGAAAGTGGCGCTTTTCCCTTTAACACCATCACCGTAAATACTTTTCCTTACGTAAAACCAGTGTCAAACGACCCCAGTTTGAAAAAGGGCTTCCCATGAGCACGGTTCATCTGGTCTAACTGAGCAGGCATGGACATGCATCTGTGGTTGCTAGCCTAATACTTATATGGCTGAATTGAATAGAAAATTCTTGGACTTTTGTAAATGATTGTGCTTGCATTTGTTGCCCAGATGTAGCAACCCAAAAGGGGGGTGAATTGGGTTATTAAAAATTAATTACTATGCAAGTATGTGCTTAAACCCTAATTTTGATTTGCAGCGGTGTAGTGGGGTGCACAGAATAATAACAATAGAGAATCAAACAACCACAAACACACAGAAGTTTATAGTGGTTCGGTGCCAAACTCAGCACCTACATCCACTCCCCAAAACCTTTGGGAATTCCACTAATCGTATCACAACGATTACAACCTCTAGCCTTCCCTGGCTAGCCCTCTTGTTTATACGGCACAAGGCAGCCAAAAACCCCTAGCCAAACCAGGCTAGTCCTCTTGTTTCACGGCACAAGGAAGCCAAAACCCCTAGCCAAACCAGGCTAGTCCTCTTGTTTCACGGCACAAGGAAGCCAACAATAATCAAGGGTTAACACTAACCCTTTTACAAAATAATCAGAGAATGATAAAGAGAAGCTCCTACAATGAGCAAATATTCAGAGAATACTTTACAACTTTTGAAGCAATATCTTCAGCAATAAATGAACGAAGTCGAAGTAGCTGAAGTCTTGATTGCTTGAAAAACTTCAATGATCTGGACGACTTTTTGGAGCAATGAATGAACTTGAATGCACAGCAACTCTCTTATCAACCACTCAACAATATGCAGTAAAAACTCTTTTCTTGGATTTCTTCCTCTTGAATTTCTCTTTTTCAAAAATCATCATAGTGTGCTTCTAATAATCCAACAAAAAGATATCCGTTAGATACATTAGGAACAAATGGAAATAAAAATGGAAAGAAAATATAACCGTTGTAAAATGTTTCCCTTAAGCATTGAATGCAGGTCTCCATTTGAGGAAGAAAACTGAAACAATTCAAAAGATCAAAAGTTAAATGTAGCTGAAAATAGAAATAGAGAGAGAGTAAGAGAGAAAGAGCACGCTCAAAAACTCAGGTGATAGCTGACTGGAATAAATTCCAGAAAGCTGAAGGCTTGAATGCATCGTCCAGAAGGAAGCAAGAACCAGCTAGCTAGTCAGCTAGCTCACAGCTAAAACAAAGGTAAAGTAAGCCACGATAGGCAACTCAGGTAACTAAAGCAATCGGTAGTTAGCTTCCCAGCTAACTAACAGGCAAAAGAGGCCATGGAAAAAAGTGCATAACCTTAGTTAGCTCTTCAGCTAACTAAGCAAAAGATAGTTAGCTCTTTAGCTAACTAACAACCAATTCAAAGTGGCAGAGAAGAAAGCCATGTCATGGTAGTTAGCTCCCCAGCTAACTAAAAATGAAGGCTCACGGCTTGCAGAGATACAGAAGATGAGAGTTAGCTCAATAGCTAACTAAAGAAGAGTTAGTTAGCTCACTAGCTAACTAAGTTCAAAAGCAACAGAGAACCCGTCCAACTAGTTAGCTCTCTAGCTAACTAAGGAAAAAGGCAACATAGAGATCACCCAAGCTAGTTAGCTCACTAGCTAACTGAGCAAAAGGCAGCCAGTCAGGATAAAGCAGCTAACTTTCCAGCTAACTAACCAACAGGTAGCTAGCTCTCCAGTTAACTACAGAAACAATTCAAACGGCCAGAGAGAGAGGAAGTTAGCTCTCCAGCTAACTAAATTTTGAAAACGCACGGCCTGAACATCCCTGTGAAAAATAGTTAACTAAGCAGTTAGCTAACAAGATATGCTAGCTAGCTAAGAGAACCAGCAGCTAGCTAAACAATTAGCTAGAAATGAAGTGCATTCGGCCAGGAAAAGTAACAGGAAACAATAGTTAGCTAAAAAGCAGTCCAGTTAGCTCAAAGGCATCCCAAGCTAGCTAACCAGCTAGCTAAAAATGGAGGACGTTCGGCCAGCAACAGTGACGAGCACTTTAGCTAACTGAAAGAACTCCAGCTAGCTAACCAGCTAGCTCAATGAGGATGACGCTCGGCCAAGCCACTGAGATAGCTTACCAGTTAGCTGAATGTCGTGCCAGCTAGCTAAATGGAATAACAAGTTAGCTAACCAGTTAACTCCCAAGCCAATAAAATTATCTAAGGCAAACGAAATTTAACAGGTGGCAAAATAGAATGAAGTACTCTCTTACCAATCAATTTTGCACGAAGATACTTACTTGCAAAGCGACCGAACTTCCCTGTATTAAGCTTTAGAATTGCTTAATTATTTTGTAATCATCAAAATCAATCTGGGGTCAACAACATTTAAACATTCATTAGGATATTATTAGATAAAAGATTTGAAAATTTAAAGCTTTTCATATCTAAACCAACAAAATTTCTAATATTACCCAACATAAGGTTTGAATTTTCAAAGCTACAAAATCATAATAAAGAAATTTAAATCCTTTTTAGTGTTGCTTGTGTTGCTGTCAAGTCACATTCCTCCAATGCCATGAAACGAAGATCTTCCCCCTCAAATAAGCTCCTGCAAGAAAGTTTCCGGAGATCGGTTGCATCGGTGGGGACTCTCCAATGCTTAAGTAAGCGACTCGGGAATAGTGAAGAAAAGAGCTAATAGGAAATAGCTAGAGATCTTGAGTTCAGATCCCTTTCCTCGTTGTGAGTGTGGATTCTTATACCTATTCGAAGATCCCCTTTTTCGCTTTCAGAAGGTGGCTAATTCTGAGATGCTGTTGTCTGGTAGTGCACAGGTGGCCAGGCTAACAGAGACAGGTCGCAACCGACACCGAGCATGTCAGAGGTGTCTTGCCCCGCCAGCCACCTGCCAGACGCGGTGCCACAGGTGGCAGGTGGGCCTAGTCGTATCAGGCATGCGCCGTTATGGGCAGTGGCCATACAAAATTGCAGACAATTAGCGGGCCACGTGGCAGTCGCAGGTGGATGGTGGGCCACGTGGTAGTGTTAGGCGGCTCGAGATAGAGGGGACCTAGGATCCGAGGCCAAGGAGACATGAGGTCCGAGGCCTAGGGGACTCAAGGTCCAAGGCCGAGGGGTCTTGAGGTCTGAGACTGAGGGACTTAAGGTCCGAGGCCGAGGGGACGTTCAAGGCCGAGAGGACTCAAGGTCCGAGGCCGAAGGGACTTGAGGTCCGAGGCCGAGAGGACTCAAACTCCGAGGCTGAGGAGGCTTGAGATCCGAGGCCGAGGGGGCTTGAGGTCTGAGGCCGAGGGGACTTAAGGTTCGAGGCCGAGGGGACGTCCGAGGCCGAGGGGACTCAAGGTCCGAGGCCGAAGGGACTTGAGGTCCGAGGCTGAGAGGACTCAAACTCTGAGGCCGATGAGGCTTGAGGTCCGAGGCCGAGGGGACTCAATGTCCGAGGCCAAGGGGACTTGAAGTTCGAGGCTGAGAGGAATCAAACTCCGAGGCCGAGGGGACTTAAGGTCCGAGGCCGAGGGAACTCAAGGTTCGAGGCCAAGGAGGCTTAAGGTCCGAGACCGAGGGGACTTGAGGTTCAAGGCCGAGAGGACTTGAGGTTCGAGGCCGAGAGGACTCAAGGTCCAAGGCCGAGGGGACTCAGGTCTAAGGCAAAGGGAACCTCGGAGGCCGAGGCCGAGGGGGCCTCAGAGTTCGAGGCTAGGGTTCCGTCAGTTGCTTCCTCTGTTAACTCTAACGTGGCTTGATCAGCCACATCATATGCTCCCTCGCTGCTGAGACGATGCGGGCCCACCCCTGCAAGGCAAAAGTGGTGTAAGCTCCTAGGTGGCTGATCCCGATGTCCTACCAATTGCAAAGGGATGCATGTTCCTGGGTGCAGTCAATCCTTAGCGTAGGCGACTTGGGTGCTGCAGCGCTACCGCCTTTGCCAACCATCAGATCTGTGAGAATCCATCTCAAAACGGGAGTGTCCTTTCGGAATGCATGAAAAGCAACCGCCATCATTGCCATTATGGTGCTGATGCTAGCGATGCCTCGTGATTGGCTGAAGGTGGAGCATCTCATGTGCCGGGCACTTGTCGAGGCAACACCGCCTATAGCGGGGGTCCATATGGCCAGTTAGGTTAGGCGGGATGATTTGAAACTGATAAGTCAGGGGAAAGCTTTTGAGTCTGGCATTTTGCCCCTATGAGAGATCGTCTCCTTCCTCAAGTTCTTCTGTCTGCATCTTCCCCCAAGCCGTTCTTGCTTCTCCTCCCTAATCCAAGTTAGTTCTTCGATCATTTCTAGCTTTTCTTGGCTTCCACTCCGTCTTGGTCCTCCTCTGCTTCTCCGAGGATCGCATTTCTTCCTCGAGGCTTCAAGCCTCTTCATCTCCCGCACCATCCTGGTCCTCCTCATCCTCCCCCTCTGAGGACCATGTTCCTCTTTCCTAACAGCGAGTTGTCGGTCGGGCTCCTGCCAGGAGTCGCCCGGCGACCGCCAGCGCCACATCGAGGGTAAGGGCAGAATCCCCGGCGGGGATCGCCTCCACGGTAACAGGCCAAGAGTTAGCCAACATTAGGGCCCATTACCAGATCCCGTGTAGCATCCGATTGTTCCTTCCTACCCCCGACGATAGGGTAGTCTCCTTTCGGCCTGGTAGAATCGCTATCTATGAGGTCTTCCTTAGAATAGGTCTTCGCCTACCCTACCATCCTTTTTTCCTCAATCTTCTTGACCGCTATTCTGACACCCACCCAGTTGGTTCCGAATTCCATTCGGACCATCTGTGGCTTCATAGTGCTTTGCCATCTTCATGGCATTGAGGCTAGGATCTCTATTTTTTGCTGTTTTTACACCCTTTGACAATAGTCGGGCTGGTGGCTGTTCCATCCTCGGCTCGGTCGAACCCTTAAACTTGGCTTGCCTTCGTCTGTCAAGGGGTAGAAATCCCGCTTCTTCTTTGCTGATCTCGAGGGGTGAGGTCAAGGTGGGGGACCCAGATACGAGGCCAAACAAGGATTCGACGGTGGCCCCGAGGGATAGGAAGTCACTCGGGCAGCTGCTGACAACCGCTGTCCCCCGCTGCAATCAACTCTTATCAAAGGATAACCTTTGGCTCGCAGGCATCTCCTCCCACAGCGGTGAGCAGCTGCATGCCCCCGACCCTTGTGCAGTGATGAAGATTCCGATCCATGTCATCAGAAAGGCAGCGATGAAGAGGAAGAGAGCCCTTGAGGATGCCAAGGGACCGAGCGGGAGGCAACGGACCCAGGCCCCAAGTCGGTCCCCGGAACGATCTCCCCCACACTCGGAACACGAAGGGGAGCGAGCAGTTGGCCTCGCCATCGACCTCACAGCCGACACTTCTTCGAAGGGAGAGAGAGCTGAGGGGTTCATAGCGCCAGCAGAGCCCTCCATCCTGACCGCCGAACCAGTACCAACGGAAGTGGAGCCAAGCTCGAGCGAGGGCCCTCGGCAGCGGTAGGGCCACCAGTGGAGGTGACGATGGCGCTTGGCTCAGCACCCGCAGCACCCGGGCGAGCCAAGGCCGCCGAGGGAGGCAAGGTTGAGGCGATCATCTCCCGGCCCTCGGTGATGAACCATGGTCGCCGGATGGAGCGGCTCATCACTCAGATCATCTTGCCCGAGTTCCAAGAGGAGCTCTACTAGCTGGGCCCTCGGCCTTCTTTAGGGAGGCCTTTGTGGCCCATATTCGGGTAAGCCTTATCTCACATAACTTCAAAAATTCTTGTTTGACTATCTTGTTCTGACTCATTTTTTATGCAGTCGGTGAACTCCTTGGTGGTCATGAGGGAGGTCATCGATCAAGGAGAGACCGTCATCTGCCAGGCCCAGTGGGAGGCTACTGAAGCTCGGGCCCAAGCTGAGAGGGCAGAGGAGGCCTTGGAGGTAGCGCGGACCGACTGAGCCACCGAGCTTGAGAAGGTCGTCAGCCAGGCGTCCGTTGAGGCCGAGTGCATCCAGGTGGCCCTGAACCAGCTGGGGGATGCCATGGGGGCCATCACCGCCAGGGACTACTGCATCGATGCCCTCACCATCGAAGTAAAGGCGGCCAAGGAGAGGATGGAGAATGCTGAGGAGGTGGCAAGGATGGCCGACGCCCGTGCCGCAGAGGGGGAGGCATAGTCCGCAGGACGGAAGCTGCTATCGTCACCGCTAAGAGGAGGGCAGCCGAAGCGGTGGACGACTTTCGCAAGTTCGCCGGCTTTGCAGAAGAGCTGGCCGAGTCTTCCACCAAAATTTACCTCCAAGGGTTCTGAGACGGAAAGGAGAAGGTGGCTAAGGTCTTCGGCCTTTCGAGCGTCGCGAACATCGAGCTGGATGGGGGGCCTGAAGGGTTGCCATCCGATGACGAGCCTGGGGTGGCCTAACCCTGATCGCCCATTTTTCTTTTTTCTGTATCAAATCCGACTCAGTTGGCATTTTGGTACCGAGCTGGCCTCGGGCTTTTAGTGCCGACCGGGGTTGGGCTTTGGTGCTGAACTGGCCTTGGGCTTTCAATGCCTACCAGAGTTGGGCTTTAGTGCTGAGCTGGCCTCAGGCTTTCAGTGCCGACCGGGGTCGGGCTTTGGTGCCGAGCTGGCCTCAGGCCTTCAATGCCGATCGGAGTTGGGCTTTGGTGCCGAGCTGGCCTCGGGCTTTTAGTACCAACCAGAGTCAGGCTTTGGTGTCGAGCTAGCCTTGGGCTTTTAGTGCCGACCGGGGTCGGGCTTTGGTGCCGAGCTAGCCTTGGGCTTTCAGTGCCGACCGGGGTCGAGCTTTGGTGCCGAGCTGGCCTCGGGCTTTCAGTGCCGACCAGAGTCAGGCTTTGGTGCCAAGCTGGCCTCGGACTTTCAGTGCCGACCGGAGTCGGCTTTGGTGCCGAGCTAGCCTTGGGCTTTCAGTGTCGATCAGAGTCGGGCTGGGTGCCGAGCTAGCCTCGGGCTTTTAGTGCCGATCGGAGTCGAGCTTTGGTACCGAGCTGGCCTCGGGCTTTCAGTGCCGATCGGAGTCGGGCTTTGGTTGAAAAGATGGGTTACTCAATACATTTTTATTAGTTGAGAATATGAGACAGGTAAGTCCATAAGAATACAAACACTTAACCCAATGCAAAGAAGGGGTATGTTACTGATAGTACCGACGGAGCTTGTCAGAATTTCAGGTCCGAGGGAGCGACTTCCCATCCAGTCCTTCAATTCGATACGCTCCACAATGGAGGGCTTCGGTGACCCGATAGGGTCCTTCCCAATTTAGCAATAGCTTACCTCCTTCCATCGGCTTCGAGACCTCAGCCCGTCTAAGGACTAGGTCCCCAGGCAAGAACGTCCTAGGGTGGACGTGAGCATTGTAGTACCTGGTGGTTTGCTATCGATAGACAGCCATCCTGAGTCGCGCTCAGTCGCGCGCCTCTTCCACGAGGTCAAGATTGGCTTGCAGCTGGCTCGAGTTGTCCTTCTCGTTGTAAGACTCCATTCGGGGACTTGGAATGCCAATCTGCATAGGGATGACAGCCTTGGACCCAAAGACAAGGCTAAAGGGAGTCTTCCCGGTGGGAGCCCGTGGCATCGTGTGGTAGGCCCATAGCACGTTGGGGTGTTCCTCCACCCATCTCCCTTTGAAGTCGTCCAACCGCGCCCTGAGTCCTTGGAGGATAGTGCGGTTTGTCACCTCGGCTGCCCCATTGGTCTGGGGATGACCGACAGAAGAGAACCGTTGACGAATGCCCAGCTTGGTACAGAATCATCTGAAGGGAGTGTTGTCGAATTGCCGGTCTTTGTCGGCGACGAGGGTATGCAGCAGTCCGAACCGGCAGATTATAGATTTCCAGAAAAAGGATCTTACCCTGCCTTCGGTAATTTTAGCCAGCGCCTCGGCCTCGACCCACTTAGTGAAGTGGTCAACGGCGACTAGTAGGAACCTACGCTAGCCAGAGGCCAGGGAAAATGGTCCCATGATGTCCATCGCCTACTAAGCAAAAGGCCAGGGGGCCGCCAGGGGGTTCAGTTGAGAAGTCGGCTGCCGCTGGATGTTGGCATGTCGCTGACAGCTATCACACCTTCGAACTTGCTCAGTGGCATCCTTCTTCATAGTCAGCCAGTACTATCCTTGGCGCAGGGCTTTGTACGCTAGGGCTCTGCCCCCCAGATGACTCCCACAGATGCCCTCATGGATCTCGCGGATGATGTAATCTACTTTCGTGGGGCCAACGCACTTGAGGACCAGGTATGAGAAGGACCTTCGGTAGAGCCGCTTGTCCATTATCAAAAACTTAGGAGCTCGTCGCTTGAGCAACCTAGCCTCAACCGGGTCTTCGGGGAGGGCGCCCTCAGTAAGGTACTGGATGTAAGTGTCCATCCAAGAGGGCTGTTGTGCGACCAGTAGGACCTCCTCTATGGCTTCGATGCTCGGGACCTCTAGATGCTCCACGTATGTTCTTCCCAAGGCCCGTCGGCCGAAGTGGCCAAACGGGACAGTGTATCAGCTCTGGCGTTCTCTTCCCTGTGAATGTAACTGACACAGAAGTAAGCAAAAAGGGAGGCTTGGGATTGGATCTTACTTAGGTAATGGAACATTGTGGGATCTCGGGCCTCATATTCTCCCGCAACTTGCTCGGAGATAAGCTGAGAGTCGGTGAAGGCTTTGAGATGCCTTGCCCCAAGCTCCTCGGCCAGCTTCATTCCAGCTAGCAAGGCTTCGTACTCCACTTGATTATTGGTGGCAGGGAAAAGGAAATGGAGAGCGTACTCCACCGCCTCTCCCTCGAGGCTTGCGAGGATGAGCCCGGCTCCGCTCCTTTGAGAGTTAGATGCGCCGTCCACATGAAGAATCTAATCTTCCTCTCGTGCCTTGGTCGTCATCCCCGGGGACCCTGAGTGCGGTTCCTTCGGCTGTTCTTTGGCCCATGTGCACTCGATCAGGAAGTCAGCTAGCACTTGGGACTTTATTGCCGACCTTAGCTGGAAGGACATGTCGAACTCTCCCAACTTGATGGCTCACTTTACCAGTCGATTGAAGGTGTCAGAACGAGAAAATTGTCCGGAGGGGCTGGTCCGTAAGCACCACAATAGGATGGGCTTGGAAATAAGGCCTGAAACGCTGAGCGGAGACGATCAGAGCAAAAATGATCTTTTTTTGTTCTGGAATACCTGGTCTCCATGTCGTGAATACCTTGTTAGTATAATAGACTGGCCTCTACATCCCGTCGGCATCCATGCAGACGAGCACAGAGCTGACGGCCTCGGGAGAGCTGCAAGGTAGAGGAAGAGCTCCTCCTTGCCCTGCAGCATGGACAGCAATGGTGGAGTGGATAAAAATTCCTTCAGCTCCTCGAAGGCTTTCTGACACTCCTTCGTCCACTCGAAGCCATTGACCTTGCACAGGGCCTTAAAGAAAGGCAGGCACATTTCTATTGATTTGGATAGGAAGCGGCTCAAGGCTGCCACCCTCCCAGTCAAGCGCTGCACCTCCTTTTTGCTGGCTGGAAGCCTCATGTCAAGGATGGCTCAGATTTTATCGGGTTCACCTCAATCCCCTGCTGCGTCACCATGAAGCTTAGGAACTTGCCTGCTATAACTCCGAAAGCGCACTTGCGGGAGTTCAGCCTCATCTAGAATCGGCGTAGATTGCTGAAGGTCTCCGCAAGGTTATCAACATGGTCAGTGGTACGGCTACTCTTGGTTAGCATGTCGTCCATGTATACTTCCATGTTGCGTCTGATCTGATCCTCGAAGACCTTGTTCATCAGCCTCTGATAGGTGGCCCTAGCGTTCTTTAGTCCGAAGGGCATTACTTTGTAATAGTATATGCCCTTCTCGGTCACAAATGAAGTAGCATCCTCGTCCGCTAGGTCCATCTTGATCTGGTTATATCTTGAGAAGACGTCCATGAAACTAAGGGTCTCGTGGCCAGACGTGGCGTCCACCAACTGGTCGATCCGAGGCAACGGAAAGCTATCCTTATAGCACGCCTTGTTGAGATCAGTGAAGTCAACGCACATCCTCTAGCTCCCGCTGGCCTTGCGAACCATCACGACGTTGGCCAGCCAGTCAGGATAGTGGACCTTCCGGATGTGGTCGGCTGCCATCAGCTTGCGAACCTCCTCGTCAATGAGCTTTTGTCGATCGGGGGCGAAGCTCCTCTTCTTCTGTCGGACGGATCGGCATCCTGGGTTGATGTTGAGCTGATGGGCGATTACCTCCCCGGGTATACCCGGCATGTCAAATTCCAACCACGCAAAGATGTCAGATTTGGACCGAAGGAAAGCGAGAAGTTGGTCGCGCACCTCCTATGGGAGCAGGGCTCTGATCTGGACCATTCTCATCGGGTCCTCCCCCAGCGGGAAGGTCAGTAGGTGCTCGGCCAGCTCCCATCTCCTCTCCAAATCTCAGGGGTCGAGCGATTCTAGTACTGGTATAGTCATCACCCTCTGTGGGCTGAGGGCCGTATGATAACAGAGTGGTACTGGGTTCCGTTCTTCTTGCATCTCCCCGACTTCTTCGCTGGTGGGAAACCTCATGAGCAGTCTCTTGGTGGAGATGACGGCGTCCAAAAGCTTTGGCATGGTGGCATCCCGGCGGTGACTGGGTGGGTGATCTCCCCCTCAATCCTCACAAAGTCTCCGGTGAAGCCCATCAAGGGCGTAGTGACAGGC
This sequence comes from Calamus simplicifolius, assembly GCA_900491605.1. NCBI lineage: Eukaryota > Viridiplantae > Streptophyta > Magnoliopsida > Arecales > Arecaceae > Calamus > Calamus simplicifolius. Next base: position 142,975 of record UESW01001831.1, read on the forward strand.
CGAAGGAAGCCAGGGGACAAATCCATTCGAACAAAGGCATCGTAACTCAAAATATCAACTGAGCTCCTACTGTCAACTAAAATTCTTTTTACAAGGTGTTTTGCGATCGTCATGGACACAAGGATGCTATCATCATTGTTATTAATCACCCTCTCTAGGTCCCTTTTAAAGAAGGGAATTAAAGAATCTAGCCCCTTGTCCCCCCGTGGCCTCTTGGAAGTGCTGCCTGCCCCCTAGAAAATCATGGTTGCGGTCTTATTGGTCAGGGCGTTATCGATGTTGACCTGAGGAGGCGGAGGTGTTGATGGGCCGGGCGCACTCGGGTTTTTTCTCTTGACAAACTTTCCCAGGTGGCCACGTTGGATAAGGTCTTCAATCGCCTTCTTCAACTGGCGACAGTCCTCGGTGTCATGGCCATAGTCCCAGTGGAAGCAGCAGTAGAAGTTTTTGTTGCGGAGGGTCCCTGGTTTCATAGGAGGAGGGCGATGAAGATATGACTTGCCCTCGATCTTCATCAGGATGTGGGATATCGGGGCGAGCAGAGGAGTGAAGGGTCCCTCCCTAGGAGCGAGCGCTCATGGTCAGTTGTCCGTTCAATGGAGAGGCTCAAGCCTCCTCGGGCAAGCCTCAGCAGGCTTAGAACGGGCTTGCTTCTTGCTAGAACTCCCATCTGCCTTGCGCTAGAACGAGTCGGCCTTATTGGTGCAGATATAATTCTGCGCCCAGCTCAGTAGTTCGGCGTAAGAACCAAGTGGCTTCTTATCGAGGGAGTAGGCAAAGCGGGAGGGACGGAGCCCTCGCTTCAAGGCTAGAGTGGCCACCGAGTCCTCGAGGTTGTAGACCTCGAGGATAGCTTTCTTGAATCGGGCGACAAAGTCCCTCAGCGACTCGCCACTCCTCTGCTGGACGGAGAATAAGCTATCTACCACTCGTGGGATCTTTCGGCATGCATCAAAGTGAGCCAGGAAGGTCCTTTTCAGCTTCTAGAAGGAGTTGATACTGCGTGGTGGCAAGCGGGAGTACCAAGCTCGGGCTGCCTTCCTCAGGGTGGCGGGGAAGACGATGGAAAGTAGGGAGTCAGTTGCCCCCTTGACCTGCATCAGGACCTTATAGCTCTCCAGATGGTCCAAGGGATCGGTGGTGCCATCGTACAGGTCTAGCTAAGGGAGGCAAAACTGGATCAAGATTGGCTCCTCCATTATGCGGTGGGACAGTGGTGGACGACTATCGTAGTCCGCCTCCAATGGGTTGGTGATCCTATGGCTGAGTTCTTCCAACCGCTGGTTGTATTCATCTAGCCGTCGCTCGGCCCGGTGAGCGATCCGGCCATCAAAGGACCCTTCCCTCGAAGATTCCGAGGATGGAGAGGGGTGGAGGCAATGCAAATGCATGTGCTCTGCATCCTTCCCTTACCGTCGCTTAGAGAAGCGCTGGCAGAGCGAGAAGGGGACCGGGGCCTCTTAGAGACTTTCCGGTGATGGTGCCTGGGCGAAGCGCAGCGGTAGCGGACCTTCCGGAGGGGAGACCTCCCTCAGGAAGAATGCTGGCTGGGTTGGACTACCCTTGGGATCGATGAGGGTGGCTTCGGCTATCGATGTGCCATTGCCGGCTGCTACTACAGAACCTGAACCACCGCCACCAGCGATTGGACTTGCATGGTCAAGGCAACGATCTGATCGTCTTGCTGCGGTGGTGGTGGTGATGGCGGAGTAGGAACACCGACTTGGAGAGCAAGGGGGCCAACCTCCGATGGCTCAACTCCCTAGCGATGCCTCCCGGCGTGACCGATGGAAACCTCCTACGTACGTGTCATCATCTTCTTGACTATTTGGGGAAGAAGGCTCTGTAGCTGTCTAGTTCAAAGCTTACTTCTCTGAGCACCCCCCTACCTGGTACGTCAATCTGTTGCCGCCAAGTCACGTTCCTCCAACGCCGGAAAACAAAGATCCTCCCCCTCAAAGAAGCTCCTGCAAGAAAGTCCCCAAAGACTGGTTGCACCAGTGGGAACCCTTCGATGCTTAAGTAAGCGACTCGAGAATAGTGAAGAAAAGAGCTAATAGGAAATAGCTAGAGAGCTTGAGTTCAGATCCCTTTTCTCGTTGTGAGTGTGGGTTCTTATACCTGTTCGAAGATCCCCTTTTTCGCTTTCAGAAGGTGGCTAATTCCGAGGTGCTGTTGTCCGTTAGCAGACAGGTGGCCAAGCTGACAAAGATAGGTCACAACCGACACTGAGCATATCAGAGGTATCTTGCCCTGTCAGCCACCTTCCAGGCATGGTACCACTGGTGACAGGTGGGCCTAGTCGTGTTAGGCGTGTGCCATTACGGGCAGTGGTCACGCACAGTTGCATAGAGTTAGCGGGCCACGTGGCAGCTGCAGATGGATTGTGGGCTATGTGATAGTGTTAGGCGGCTCGAGATAGATGGGACCTAGGGTCCGAGGCTGAGGGATATGAGATCTGAGGCCGAGGGGACTCGAGGTTCGAGGCCGAGGGGACTCGAGGTTCGAGACCGAGGGGACGTCCGAGAATGAGGGGACTCAAGGTCCGAGGCCGAGGGGATGTTCGAGGCTGAGGGAACTCAAGGTCCGAGGCCGAGGGGACTTGAGGTCCGAGGCTGAGAAGACTCAAACTCTAAGGCCGAGGGGACTCAAGGTCCGAGGACGAGGGGGCTTGAGGTCCAAAACCGAGGGGACATCTGAGGCCGAGGGGACTCAAGGTCCAAGGCCAAGGGGACGTCCGAGGCCGAGAGAACTCAAGGTCTGAGGCCGAGAGGACTCAAACTCCGAGGCCGAGGGGGCTTGAGGTCCGAGGCCAAGGGGGCTCAAGGTCCGAGGCCAAGGGGATTCAAGGTTCGAGGTCGAGGGGCTTGAGATCCGAGATCAAGGGGACTTGAGGTCCGAGGCCGAGGGGACTCAAGGTTCGAAGCCGAGGAGACCTCGGAGGCCAAGGCCGAGGGGACCTCGGAGTCCGAGGCTAGGGTTCCATCAGTTGCTTCCTCCATTAACTCTAACGCGGCTTGATCAACCACATCAGCTTGTATCTATCCAAAGTCATTTATAGTGAATTAGATCTTGAGATAGGTCCTTGCCTTAGATTAATTTGTAGATATCACATATAAAGTATGTAACATTTGTAGATATTGAGTACTCACTAAAGGAATGGAAGGAAATATGCTTCCAAAGATGTGCTCTAAAGTGATTACTTAATCAACTTTATTTCTAATATATTGAATCTCTTTTATAAGGTTTCTAGCTTTATAAAAGTTTGGTATATACTCTTAGTGGCCATGTGGTGCGTTTAAGTCTTATCCTCTTTGATGATTATAGAACTTTGTTTCTAAATAAATCCTTAGTTAATTGGTCAACTCTATATATATATATATATATATATATATATATATATATATATATATATATATATATATATATATATATATATATAAATTCAAAATAATAATGTTATTCTTATATATTTGTAATTAAGTGGGATATGCTGATTTATTTTTTATTGGTACTTGTTTAATTAATCTGCCCAATTATAATCTTATTGTCATAATAAATTGATATAGCCGAGCTAGGTTAGTTTTAAAAGAAGCTTTGTTATAAGACTTTTACTAGACCCCTATTTTTATAATTGTAATATCCAAAGCAATTAACTATATTTTTAGGGTGTTTCAAAATATGATAATTTGCTTACAAGATTTGCAAATTATGATAGTACCACTAAGAAGAAACAAATAAGAGTATCATGACATAACATTTATCGGTGAATATATCATTAAAAAATTATTGATGCTACCATCTAGGGATTACCTTGTAAAGATTGTATTTATAGTTTTATATTATATTATTTTGTTTTAGATTAAGGTGTATCTACCTTAGCTTGGCATAACTCATAATTTTAGGTAGCATAGCTTTAAGTTATATAATTTTTAAAGTTTAAAACATGTCTTATTACTATTCTTAGAAGATTAGAGAATGATAACAAAGCCTTCCCTCCTCCTCCCCCTCACCGTAAAAACACACACACACACACACACACACACACACACACAAATTCTTGTACACATTAGAATTGATTAACATTAAGTTAAATATGTCCATTAAGGTTTTGTTATCTTGTTCTATTACAATGGTCTATGAAGTAGAATAAACAGAAGTCCTTTCATAGTTGATCTTGTGTTATTAACAAAATGGGTTTATTTTATCTGAGGTACATACCTCGATTAATTCTAAGTCTTTTAAGAAATTTTTGATCTAGATTTTTTGCTTTAGCCGTAAAGATTTAGAACCTTGTTTCTTTTAGATTTGATTAGATACACGTAACATCACAAAAAGAAGTTACATATAAATATTACAAAATAATGATTACTTTCCAAAGTTGGTGACTTGATAAAGTCTATACATATCACCATGAATAAGATCAAGAAGACTTAAACTTCTATGTACAAATATTACAAGATGATGATTACTTTCTCCTTCTCATGAGCTTAGGAGGAATCTTATAGTCTTAGATGAATAAAAGAGAAAACAAATTCCTCTCAAAGAATGAAGATCTGTCAAAATAGTTCTAAGTTTGAAAATGAAGGATTTATAACTAAAGCTCAAAAATAATATTTTTTTAAAAAAAATTTACTGTTTTTCTACTTAAATATAATTTTTTTCTTCATTTAAATATAATGAGACACTTTCGACTTACCACAAGTATAGAGCATTATATCAAGAGACTTTATAGGACTTCGGATACGTTAAGTGTCTTCCTATTAAGTTTTTCTGCAAGTTTCACAAATGTATCATTTATTCTACTTTCTTTATGAGTAATTTAAAAAAAAAAATTCTACAACATTACGATGAAAGAACAATTCATATAACAATGGAGGACTTGATTTTTGTGCTTGCCTATTTCTTCTTTTGATGTAGAAGTAGTTTGCCAATCTAATTTTAAGAGGATGAAACTTTTTTGCTTTCTCCCATCCGCCAACATGCCTATCTTTCCATGTCTAGCTCACACTTTTCATTTCCGTGCCGTAAGGCCACGCTTGAATTCACAAAAACAACCTATATGGGTTTAGACAAGGAGATTACATATATATCAAACTGAATTGATTTGTTCAAGGATTAATAAGGACATGAGGTCTCCAACGTTTTCCTGATCTAAAGTTCATCAATCATGAGGATTTGGTTAAACAACATGAACATGTATAAGAAGTAAAATCGTATTAATTGGATTACATATCTTTTTCTCTAAACAAAGTGCATAAGCATTTAATAAATAACTATGTCATAATATTAGGAGATTTAATGCGTGTACCCTTCTAGATGCCCAAAATTGCACGTATACATACATACAAACATATATATATATATATATATATATATATATATATATAAGAGAGAGAAGGGTTGAACTTGCTACATATAAAAGCATAAAACTAATCAATTCTTCTATTATTAATTCATGAATCTCGAAAATAAAAAAAATAATTTAAAATTTATATGAATTCAAAAATAAAACAATAATCCAATTCTAAGTTTAGCTACATTAAAATGCAACTAAATCTTTCACTATAGAGGGATCTGTATCAATTTTGGAAGAAAAAAAAACCTAAGCTTAACTACTTTTAAATCTAGTCAAACCTAAAAATCCCCCATCTCCCTATGCACACACGTGCGCACGCACCCCTACGCACGCGGGAGACACATACACCCTTTATAAATTTTACTATTCATGTATACATATCCTTGATAAAATAGATGTGCGCACGCGCACACTTATATAGTAAATTTAAGTGGCCATAAACTTAAAAGCATATAATTTATACGGATATACATGGACGCGCGCACACTGTTAAAACACAGCCCGGTGAACTTCAGCTTTCGAAAAGAAACCTTATTTCCTTTCAAAACTATGAAGTGGATATTTTCTGATCAACAATATATTGAATCCTTACTGATTTATCAGCAATTAACAAAAAATATTGATTGCACAACCATCAGCCTTTGAAAAAATCATGACCAACCTCTCGTGTACAAACGTATTATTCAGCACAAGTTCACATGGACGCCAGGACGTGCACGCAACGTGAATTCTGATCCGTCTCTTCTCATAATTCACACTAGAAGCTTCCAATTCCACCATGAGATCCTGATCAACCAATTTTTATGGACTCATATTTTTCACCAACCGTGCCACCTTTTTGCTTCTGAAACTGAATGTATCTCACCGTGTTTGCCAAGAAAGAATCAGCAGAAGGATCCAACGCTGTATTGTCACTTTGCATCTCAGTATTGATCAACTCAATAAGACTCTGAATTACAGAAGTTGTGATTTGCGGGTTTCCTTTCTCAAAGAAGTAGAGATACCTGAAATCATGACACAACACTGTAAATTACAGTCCATGCAATTTCAGAGACGTGCAAGATGTGACTCATGAGTTTACTTGTTTAGTATTTCCACGAACAAAGTTGCAGATCCACTGCTACCCCTTGTTGCGTTAGCCATCTGTTGAGAAGCGTTTGCAATCCTCAAGGCACGCTTTAAGCAAGAGAGGACCCTAGAACAAGACATGATATTAGAGAGGAAGACACAAATGTAGCTCATACTGATAAATCGATGTACTTTTTAATCACCTCTCAAAAATCAAAAAAATGTGACAAGTAAACATAATATGTGTACGACAACCCACCATTTAGGTAGCAGATAAGACATTAGAAATACGCTATCTGATAAGCACAGGGCTGACATGTCCAATTAAACCGTGTCCTGCAATATTTTTAATATGTATACACATCCCAAAATATTGTAGTATTTATTTATGGGAAGTGTTTTTAGGTTCATTGAGTATTACTATATCCATGCGCTCAGATATGCATAAACGGCAAGAAACACTGTACCAGCATGGAAACCAAAAATAGCCCCAAAACAATAAAGATCGGTAATTGATCCAGGAACAGCGATACAAGTGAATGAGCAATATAATTATGATGGTGCTAATGCAATCATCGATATGGCTGTGGCAACTGGCATTGATCCTTGAGATGAATCCATGAACAGCAGCATTATACAAGTAAACTTGCAAAATTGAAATATGAAAAAAAATGCATGTATGCATGTCAAGTACAGCATTTTGCACCTTTCTCCATCCTTGATTCCATCCTGATTATCAACCCAGAAGAGATGTGAACATGCATAAACTGCTCTGCACTGATCAGGCTTCTTTAGAAGTTTTGCGGAATACTGCATGAAAAGAAAACATTTCTAAGGGTGTCATGTGGTATCCTACAAATTGTTTTTTGAGAAATACAAACTAGGTAGGCAGAAGATCCTCGGTGTGTATCCTAAAAATTGTTAATGATTAAAATATATATGAAAAATCAAGCAAATACCCTACCCCCGTGGCCTTATGTGTCAGAGTCTCTCTGTTCTCACCCCAAATATATTCATCCGCTGAAGAGTTCCAATGATTAAATGAATTGCAGTCACTTGGGCTTTTGAATCCTGCTCAAAGGGATGCCACTATTAACATCACATAATGAGAAGATAAAAGGACAAATAAAAATATTTGTATAACAGTAGAAAATAACTGATTCATTTTTTGTATTTTCCCTTCCATTGGGAGATTCACTCACTAAATCTGAAAAACCAATTTTGTCATCAGAGAATATTTAAGTTTCAATTACTCACGGCAACTTCCTCTTCATACAATATAAATGCCTGAGTGAAAAACTCATATGCCACAGGTTCAAGCTCACAATCATTGGCAGCCTGAAATGGAAAAATAGCTACATAAACCATTGATCAAAGAGTAATTAAGGCCTGCCAAAAAGATAATGGACATACCTCTGCACATTGCAAGTATAACCTTAATGCAAGTTCTGGAGAAGGAATTGATGACAAGGCCTCAACAGTCTGACCAGAATACAGCACCCATGAGTTGATAAAAAGACAATGCAGATGAATGAGAAACTAAAATAATAGCTAACAAGAAGTTTACGTGGCAGCAACTTGCTAAGAAAAGCATACCAAGAAACGCAAGGCAAGGTTATTGTGATACCATACACCACCAAAATACAGCCATGGAAACAAGCAGACAATATCTTGAGATAGTTTAAATATAATAAATATAATATCTCAAAGATATTAAAGCTATTTTACAAGGACAGGTATCAATTTTGAAATTCAATTATAATGTTCAATCTGGATTACTCATCTAAAATAAGTTGTGCACAAGCGCATCCACAAAAGCACAACAAACTAGTTAGTTACATTCTCTTCAAATATAGTGCAATCGTTAATAGACATTCATCAATCTAAAACACAAGATGGAATCAAAACTTATTCATAAGAACCTGATGTAAAATTTGAAATATTTTCTTTGGCGTTGCCAGGACCTCTTCTCCAATCACATCTTGATCCTGACCTTGTAACCGTCTTACCAACTGCAGATCAGATAAAATTATGAGTGCACCTAATTAAGTAAAAGCAGTAATGAAAAACACAGCTAGAACCTACAAAACTTGTGAATTGGCGGCAAGCTAAAGATTCAGGTCATTGCATAATCATGGAATATTGTGATTCTGCTTTTTTCAGGATTTAGACTTCTCACATATCAATTTTTAAGTTGCAATATAAAGGTAACAACTGGATTCACTGAATAAGCAAACCAGTCCAATCTGACGTCATGATTATTTGCCTGAGCCTCACTGATAATCTAAGGCCATCATCGAAGAGCTCATGAAATATGAAAATGATACAACATATTATCATATCTATGGAGCATTTCTGAAGATCTATTGGCTGACCTTGAAACCTGGATCTTTAATTAACTGGTCAATTGGTCTGTTTTTGTACAAATTAAGCCAGTTCAACTTCTACATTTTTTTTGGTTGGCAATGATCAATCTATGCAGTTACAGAGTTCAGGTCAGCTTTTCATAATAATTAATTATATATGGTGAATAAATGATCTTTTATAAAGGTAGAGGGTTGTGGTAGGTTGTTGGTCAGCATAAAACAATAGTTATACCCTATGAACATGAATCAGAAAGAGAAATTCGATAAAAGTAGAGCATTCCCCGAAAGCTACGTGCTGCAAGACCAGGATGTAGTAGAAATGGTAACTAAGACGGTCTCTAAAAATGGCGCATTGCATCGATGTCTGGATGTGATGGAAAGCAAGCAAGCAAGCGTTCCCACACTTTCATGGATGGATGTAGGTAAAAAAGTTAGTCGAAGAAAAAAATAAAATAAAATACGTTGAGCAACTTAAAATATAGGATCATTAACCAAAAAATTAATGGTACCAATAGATACAATAATTAGAAGAAAAATTAATATAATTTCCTTGCAAAAGAAGTTGATTTTAAACTTTGGTATATAGATAAAGATAGAAAAAAAAATGGAGTAAGAATTATTGTAAATAAAAGTCAAAAAGATGAAATTGTAAATTATTAAGAAGATAGAAAATAGAATAATTTTAATTAAATTAGTGTTAGATGAAGATTTAATAAATATTATTAGTACTTATGCTTCTGAAGTAGGTTCAAATAATGTAACAAAGTAAAGTTTTTGGAAGGATATAAATGACTAATTTAAGAGATTACTATTAAAGAAAAATATTTATTGGAGATTTGAGTGAATATGTAGGAAAGTATAATATAAATGTTGAAAGAATACATGAAAATTATGGATTTGAAGACAGAAATAGAGATGAAATACTATTTTAGAATTTGTGATGGCATATAATTTAGTATTAGTTAACATATTTTAAAAAGAGGGACTCTTATTTGATAAATTTTTAAAGTTGATATAATGCCGATCAATTAGATTTCTTTCTTACTAAAAAGATTCATCTAGTATTTTGTAAAAATTATAAGGTTATATTGGGTGAGAGTCTAACTACACAACATAGATTAATAGTTATGCATGTATGTTTAAAAATGGAGGACTATAAGGTATAAGAATCCTAGGATTAGGTGGTAAAATTTGAAAGAAGAAAAACTAATAACTTTTAAAAATAGAATTATGAAGAAAGAAAAATGAATTATTGATGGATATCAATACCATATGAAGAGAGATGACTAATAGAATTAAAAAAAAATAGCTACAGAGGTGTTAAGAGAGTTAAAAGGAAAGGATCATATGATAAGAAAACTTAATGATAGAATGAGAAAATTTAATTAACAGTTAAGGCAAAATAGAGTGCTATATAAAACTATCTAAGTGTAAGAATGAAAAAGCATATGAAAAAATAAGATGGTTAAAAAAAAGTGCAATATGAGAGGCTATATGAGAAATTAAATCACAAGCTAAAAACTAAAGATGAAGATAAAGATATATATAGAATTACAAGAATAAAAGATAAAAAGTTAGAAATATGTTTTAAATTAATTGCATTAAAGATAATGATCAAAAGTTTTTGTTAAAAAAAAGATCAAAAAGAAAAGCTATTTTAATAAATTATTCAATGAAAATCATGTATATAATTTAGGATGGCTTACAAGCTCCATTGATAATAAACTTATGGTGTATACTCATAAAATTAAGGCATATGAAGTAAAAGAGGATATAAAAAAGATGAAAGTAAAAAAACCTGTAATACCTAATAAGATTTCTATAGAAATTTAAAAATATTTAGGTGATGTTGGAATAACTTGGATGACAAATTTATTTAATAAGATTTTAAAGACTAAAAGATGCCTACCGAATGAAGAAACAATATCATATTACCAATTAATAAGAATAAATGAGATTCAAAACTACTCTAATTATTGTGGTATCAAACTCATGAGTTATTCTATAAAACTTTAGGGGAGTAATTGAATATAAGTTGAGATGTACTATAAAAATATTAGAAAATCAATTAGTTTTATGCCAAAAAGGTCAACTATAGACGTTATTTTCTTCTTAGGAAGTTAATGAAGAAGTATAGAGAAAAGAAACAGGATTTTCATATGATTTTTTTATTTAAAGAAAGCATATGATAGCGTCCCTAAAAAAAAAAAAAATCTTATGATGAGTGCTAAAAAAAGTATCCGTAAGGTATATTAATATAATAAAAAATATGTATAATAGAGCAGTTACTAGTGTAAGAACTATCAGTGATAATATTAATGAACTGCCTATTACAATAAGTTTACATTAAGGATTTGCTTTTAGTCACTTTTTTTTTTACCTACAAATGAGCTGACATATTCAAGATAATATTTTATGATGTAAGTTATCTACAGATGATATAATAATAGTAAATGAAATTAAAGCTAAAGCTAATCATAAGTTAGAACTATACTGAAATGCATTAGAATCTAAATGTTTTAAGTAGAATAAAAATAGAATACATGGAATGTAATTTGAGTACGACTAAAATAAAAATGAATGTAGAATAAAATTGGGAACACTTAAAAATGATCATTTTTGATATTTAGAATCAATTATTCATAAGAAGAAATTGAGAATGATAGTCCATAGGATTAAAGTAGGTTAGATAAAATGAAGAAATGTAACTCTAATATTATGTAATTGTAAAGTACCTGCCAAGTTGTAGGAAAAGTTTTATAGGACAACCATAAGACCAACTATGCTTTATGGTACAAAATGTTAGACAACTAAAAAAATACATATATATATATATAAGATAAATGTGACTGAAATAAGAATATTAAGATGAATGTGTGGTAATACAAAAAAAAGATAGAATAAGAATGAAACCATTCGTAAAAAGATAGTAGTAGCTCCAACTGAGGATAAGGAAAGAACTATTTAAATGGTTTAAACATGTGCAATGTAGACCTAGAGATACACCTATACGAAAGAGCGACTTAATGCATGTAAAAGAAAAAAGAGAGACCAAAATCATATGGAAGGAAGTAATAAGAAAGATTTAGGCTCTTTGTATCTTACAAAAAATATGATTCAGAACAGAGTTAAATGAAGAAAAAGAATTTATGTAGCTCACCCCAACTAGTTTGGGATTAAGGATTTATTGTTATTGTAAATGATCCTTTATATGCATAATATGCTCAATATTAATATGAAAAGATAATGCTGGAAATAGGACGACTTTTAACAAGAGTATGTCTTGTTGAATCATTAGCTCACTCTACCTTATGAAGTTTCCGATTAACGCATGATAAATCCAATCATCTTACCATTATATACTGCCCAAATACTAGATGACAACCAATTAGATTATATGCCAAAAATTTGATCAACTTTGATACATGTGTACGCATGCAATATGCAGACTTTTGTCACTTTAGTACAAGGTTACAAGCAAGTTTAGAATTTGGCATGAACAAACCTTTAAAGCAGAAAAGACTAGGGAAGGTATAGTAAAAGGCAGACGTTTGGGACCTCCAAGAAGAACATGCTTCCTCACAGTGCATATGATCTGAAAAATCAATGCATGATAGTCATAATCAACAGTGTACTAATTGTTCCAAGTTACATGGGCGACACACAAATTAGTGGCAGTTAACAATAAAATCAACTTATTTCATTCTATTTGAAATTCAATGTAGTAATGTTTTAACTAATTTCACATCTTAATGCATAAAAATTACTAAGCAAAATAGAGAAGGTAAACAGAAAAAAGGGCATATGGAAACTAATTTCTAGATCTCGTCATTTCTCTAATTCTTAATCAATGAAAATTAACTTCCAAATCATGTCATTTGGAAAATGCTTTCCTGTGTCAACTAAAAGTTTACCACATGTTATCTTCTGTACTCATAAATTAAATTCAATTCCTGGATAATGGGTGGAGAAAGAGCCATCTTGATGGAGATTCAAGACCTTTCATGCTCATGATTAAGTCCTGAGCATATCTCCTGTTAGCATGCTTGTAACATGGGTAAATATTGAATCTGCATATTCCCCCACACACAAGAAAAAAAGGCTGAGAAAACTCACAAGCATACACAAAGTATCCTCTATCTAAAGGCAGCAACAACATCCAGGATTTTGCTCCCTAGATATATTTCAGCATGGCAACACTTTTACAATCACCACTAACCATGGTTAGTTTATTTAATTCAATTTTAATTTAACTGTTCTAATTATTTTGATTAAATGTTTTACGATATGTTGATCCAGTTCCATACCAATAGGATTGAAAGCTCAAAATGCCTGGATATAAAAATCAATATTTTCAACAGTTCTTACTCATGCATCAAACAATCCTAAAATGTTTACCATTAAAAAAATAATAAGATTCTTCAGTTTATTTTACAGATTAGAAGCAGCCAAATCAATTAAACTTAGTTTTTGTGCTCACTAAGATATTTGGATATGAACAAAAGCCTCCAATTATTTCGCCTGAATATAATTTATCATTCTAACATCATGTGCACCCTAGGTTTGGTGCGTACATAATGCATAGACAAGAGAACTTATTTGCACCATAGGTTTGGAGCCTAAATATAATTACTTGTTTTCAGACAATATAATAGTAGAGCATGTGATGAATGAGCTGGAACCAAATTCATGAGGGACATCATTGATTTTGCACTAATAGGATTTAATTTGCAATGACACTGATAAGATTCTAGCTCGGCCATTTATCATATGCATTGAGACTGAAAAAAATCACATAAAAAAAAATAAAGCATCCTATGGTTGGTTAATTGCTAATCTCATGGAATTAGTTTTATGTTAACCAGAATATAGTAGCTACTATCATCTACATCTTTTGATTGTCAATCATCTCCCTGATACTGTCATAATTTATAAACAAACAAAGAGATCAAAGCTTCAAGTCAATTAGACGAAAAAGGCTAGAATATCATGCAATAAAACAAACAGAAACAACAAAACCCTTTACTTTCTGTAACAGTCTAAAAAATCCTACCATACTCAGTAGTTCAATTCAATCTGATCATATCATCATTTTATAAATAATGTCTTTTAAGTTCAATTCTTGTTGCACCAACTGCGCTATGAGGACCTCATTGAGATATGAGATACACAATCTGGAGACCTAGTAAACTTTAATTCTAGATTCTCAGAATTTTTAATTTCAACATAAGGCCCAGGAACAGATTTCATTGATTACGAGCAAAGCATCTGTTATTTAGTCCTGAACTTTGTTTATCCCATCTCACTGTACAAAAAGAGAGAAACAAAAGACTCATAAAATGTAAACAAATATAAACTTACATGTGGAAATTAATTGGAGGTTTTTATTATCGATTCAAGCATTGTCAATAATCAGATATGCAAGTGAAAATGCAGACATGCACATAAGCCCTGTTAGCATCTGCTACCTTCAGCATCTCCTCAGGATCATCGTTGTACAGAATGGGAATCAGTCTAGCGACAGAGTTCTGCTCCTCTTTAAAATCTTCTTCATCAAGCTATGAAAACAGAAAAGATTATCATACAACATGCCATTTAACAAGGTAATAATACAAGCAACTAGATCTGTGTGGAGGAGGATAAAAGTGGAAGATATAAGGTGGAGAGGTGTTTGAAAAAGTTCATATCCACAACTGATTGACAGTGAAAGATCTTTTTTTTGAGAAAAAAAGGTGAAGTTCACAATCTAATCAATGTGGCATTGAATGCTCACCTCATCATCTTGGGTTCCATCCATATCCTTTATAAGTCCTTTTATTAAATCAAATAGAGCCTCCACCTTAAAAGGGGAAAAAAGCCAACATTATGATCACTGAAAATTCCTTTATATGAACATCCTGAACATGATAGAAGCCTACTTTTTCAGCAGTAGATATGCAGGTACTGTTTTTCAAGATGCTTTGAATGATCACCACAGCCATGACTTTGTTTGTCCCATTATCTAAGTGATCCATGACTCGGGGATAGTTAGAAAGCTTTAATGCAGTAACAATATCATTATACTTCTCCAGTGGGGCGCTTAGAAGTGTGACAATTTGTTTAGTTGCTTTGCTATCCTCAAGCTTTGCTTTGCCTGAAAGTTTATTACACATGCTCCCTGTTGAAATTAGAATGGCACATATCAGTTAGCATCTTTACATACATACAATACATAGAGCAAAATGTATGAGATATATGCATTCAAAAAAAATCCAACCAAATTACATAGCTTTTTGATTGATATAGCTGTGACCTATAAAGCATTCATAAAGACCCTAATTTTCATATAGAATCACAGATGAAAAAGAGACCTTTTGTAAGGTAAGCTTACAGTCATATATTTTAGGCAAGAAATTACTCACATCATCAACATAACGTCATTCCAATATAAATATGAGATTCCTCTCAACTTGGTTACAACATAGCTCAACATAGAGATTACAATGGAGAGGACATACCAGTACTTGATCCACATAATCAAGCCGATCAGGATGTACATGAAGAGTAAATGTCAGAAGGGACGCATATAGACTTATGGCTCCTCCTATAGGCATGTCAACCTGTGATTCAATCACCTGCCAAATAACACAAAAAAACTCTAATTTTAAAATATCAAATAAAAAAAGTACGAATAAAACCTGATAACGTAAAATGACAGTGAAATAAATAACTATGAACATTATAGGGACTGTAAGAAAGACACTTATCATGTAATAATGAACCGTTTAAGAAAACAATGGCAGAAGGCCACTGGAAAAAGACTCGCTTATAAGGGTGATACAAGAGCAGTGCACGGAAAATCTTTATCTAAAGTATATATATATGAACCAACATGTAAATAAATTAAGTATAACAGAAATGCGTATGTTAAGATGGATATGTGGTAAAACTTTAAAAGATAGAATTAGAAATAAACATATAAGAGAATGATAAGAGTAGCCCTAATTGAAGATAAAATGAGAGAAAATCGATTATGGTGGTTTGGACATATACAACAAAGATCTTTAGATGCTCTAACTAGAAAGAGTGATCTTTAACAATCCATGGTAAGGATAGAGATAGAGGTAGACCTAAACTAATATGGATAGAAATAATTAAAAAATATATAAGCTTTCATGGTCGATCTTAAGAAGATTGATGGAGAGGTATAGGAAAAAGAAAAAAAGATCTTCACATGGTCTTTATTGATTTAGAGAAAGCATATGATAATGTACCTTAAAAAATAATATGGTAGATTTTAGAGAAAAAAGAGTTACCAAAAAGTACATAGAATTGATAAAAGATATGTATGATAGAGCAATAACTATTATTAAACAACAATAGAAGAAACTAGTGAGTTTTCAATCATTGTAGATTTATATCAAGGACCTGCCTTAAATCCGTATCTTTTTGTATTAGTTATGGATGAATTAACCAAACATATTCAAAATGATATCCTATGGTGTATGTTATTTGTAGATGATATAGTGTTGATTGATGAAACTATATCTGAAGTAAATGCTAAGCTAAATATTTAGAGAGAGTCTTTAGAATCTAAAGGTTTTAAGATTAGTAAAACTAAAACTGAATGCATGAAATGTAATTTTAGTGGGAGTAGAAATACAAATGAAGAAACAGTGAAGATTACAAGCCAAGAGATACCAAGGAATGAAAAATTTAGGTAATTGGACCAATTATCCAGCAAGAAGGTGAATTAGATGAAGATGTAAATCATAGAGTTAAAGCAGATGGATTAAGTAGAGGAGTGCTTCGAAAGTATTGTATGATCGGCGCATCCCATTAAAATTAAAAGAAAATTTCTATAAAACTATTATTAGGCCAGCTATGCTATATAGAATAGAGTGTTGGGCAATACTGAAATATGTGAATAAATTAAGTGCAACAAAATGCATATGTTAAGATGGATATGTGATAAAACCTTAAAAGATAAAATTAGAAATAAGCATATAAGAGAAATGATAGGAGTAGCCCCAATTGAAGATAAAATAAGAGAAAATCGATTACGATGGTTTGGACATATACAGCAAAGACCTTTAGATGCTCCAATTAGAAATAATGATCTTTTAACAATCCATGGTAAGGATAGAAGTAGAGGTAGACCTAAACGAACATGGACAGAAATAATTAAAAAATATAACTATTTGTAATTTGAATGTCGACTTAGTCTTGAATAGAGCAGAGTGAAGGAAGCATATTAATGCCGCCGACCCCATGTAGTTGGAAAAGCTTAGATGAGTTGAGTTGAGTTGAAGTATATACATGAACCAAGAAGAAAGAAACCATAAAAAATGCAGACCTCTATAAAATTATGCTTCCCCAACCTTCCATTTACTGAGAGCCATATGATGATTCGGCAAGTCTACTCCTTTTAGCTCTCATAAATTTTAAGATATCAAGTTTGGTTATGATGGATAACAACAATGCATGATCAGCATCTTAAAATTTCCACACATAAAATGAGAAATAACATAGCAACATATCTCAGTATAAGATATTGTACTAATACATTCCTGATATGGTACACATCCTTATTGAGACAGCATACAGGTACTTTTCTTGACAGTACCACTCAAACTGAGGTGATACAGGTCGGAATGGGTTAGTATCGAGATGGTACCAATCAGTTCCACTCAGTTTTGGAAATGTATAGATTGGTATGGCTCAATATGGGCCAATATTTCCATATTGAACCAACAAACTTACCTGGTTCCGCACTAGTTTGGTATGGTACGCATCAAACCAGGCAATTCAGGCTCATTTTGCAAATCTTGGTAAAATATTTACAAACACAAAAGAGGTCATGAGGTGATGAAACCAAAATGACCAATAAACAGTATTATGCAAATCAAGAAACCAAGCATCATCTTAAGGGACTAGCTGAAGGGAGAGGAGATGATGCGGAAGTATGGGAGTGCAATAGCTGAGACAGGCAAACTCAAATTGGGAGAAGAACTACAGAAAAGAATATTTACATACTGGGATGCCTTGCATATAAATTATACAGGAATACTTAAAAGATGCATACAGACAAGACAAATTTTGTATTACAGTGTTAACAGATTTCCGCATGCAGCAAGATGCATTATACTGACTTGCATAAAATGCAAATAAAATACCTTTCCTATGGCAGTGCTCAATTTGGCAAAAGCTTCCACTTGCAAAATCTCTGGTAATACCTGCATCTTTCATATATGAGAAAGGATATGGCAAACCTTGTATCGGGTTACAAGCATGTTGAAAACTCACTTCTGTGCTTGAGGCAGCATAATTTGACAGTCTCTCCATAAGTCGAGATAATACTGTTTTGATGTCAACTGTTGACTGCATAAACAATGAAAAATGAAACCTAAGAAGCTTTGACATATTACATTGATAACTTTCTACGTAGATAATTTACAAGAGAAATTAAGAGTAAATCTCTATTAAAACTTTTAATACTTCACCCAGATAATAAAAACAGGAGGAGAAAAAAGGAGTCCACATTTTCCACTTAATGTGTGAATGTTCCAGTTGAAAGGAAATCAAAAGGCCAATAAATTGGCCAATTTTTTTATACTAGTATGCTAACCCAGGCAAAAACAATGTCAAGGGGTGCCACTTGTCAACAGTAACAATGCCCTTGCCCTTGCATGCTTAATCATTCGCCCTCTTTATCTCTCCTTTGCTGTAGAGTCTCAAGGTAAGCATGGAAGACGAATGAGTTGGGCACAGATAGAGATGGATGATCATATACAGGGAACTGCATTTGGGCAAGAAACAATGGTAGTTTCCAGCTAGTAGATGCAAAAGTATGTGAATGGAGAGAGAGGTCAGGAGACTGAAGTAGACATCCTACTAGGATATAGATGACAATGGTCGAGCACTTCACTTGAGGAATGTATATGGTCCAGCAGCAAGATGACCCTGCTACCTGAAAAATTTTGCTTGTCCCAGGGTAGTTATCAAAAGCAAAATGATCCTTATATAGCTTGACTAAAGGTAAACTGTAAATTGGTGGAACAGAAAGAAAAGAAAGAAATAACTTTACAAAGAAGATACAAGTTATCTCCATGTTATGTTCAAGGGTTGCAAGAATTCCTGGAGAATGGAAGGAATATTCAAGTGAGAGAAGAAGATGGTCGTAATCATGGTGGTTGTCACTGAATGTGAAAAGCAAAAATGAGTTTAATTCCAGGAGGGGCATTTGCAGGTATCATTGCTCTATTGATCTTTAGATAAATGATACCCGTGATGACACAGGTATGGCTAATTTTGTTTCTTATATCTCAATCTGCCTGACCAACTTATTTGAGGATTACAATTGGGCTTTTACCCCATATACCTTCAAAAATCTAAAGCTTGAAAGCTTTATCTGGATAAAGATGGAAGAGAAGCAAAGATGCGTACCACAATCTAATGACTTGGTGATGATTGTGATGCCATTCCTATCTACTCTTTTTTATTTTCTTTGTTTATAAAACAGTTACCAGTCTGTCATCTTAAGAACTCTCGCATTTTTAAATGGAACCGCAATTCTTTTGCTTCTTATGTAGATTAACATTGTATAAGATGAAACAAAGATGAGGACTGATTGCCTCCTTAGTTCAAAGAAAAGGAATAATTGTGTTCATAAACTCATAATAACCAAGCTTTGACCGACCAATTTTGGGCAATTGAAAGAACACTATCATCAGTTACTGAAATGACTTAGACCATCAAATCATGGAGAAAAAGCAAACCATTATTTACAAACTTTTTTACACAACTTTTACAACAGATTTATTAGGTCCAGCTACTGTTTCCAACTATCCTTCCCTTCCCCATGTTCATATGTGCAATTTCAATCTTTTCCATTCACTTTATCCTCCATTAATCCCTGCATTCTTATCTTTGTTATACTCATCGTATGTGTAAATGCTTTTTTATTGTCTAATCAATAGTATTGATCTCCTATCTAATTTTACACTGGTTTTTATCATTTGGACTTTAATTTATTGAGTTTTGTTCTATAGTTCCTATTTAGCATTTACATTTTTTTTCGTGCTGCTTCAATTTACATTAGGCCCTACCACCAAAATAAAAAAAAAGGAAATCAATTAGGAATACTGATCAGCTGCTGATCTAGAAGGGCTTATCATCAATCCATACATTTGTAATTTGGGAGCTCACATACAGTGCCCACCTAGTTTATATTGTACGCATTACTTTCCAAAAACGATTTTTTAAAGGTGCCAAACCATGATTTCACCTCCCGTGGGACATCCCATGAATGTTGGAGATGGACCGCCGTTCCAAGTGTCAAGATGGAACCATTCTGCAATCGTCTAAACATCCCAACTCAACTCAACTCAACTCATCTAAACCTTTTCCCAACTACATGAGGTCGGCAACAAGAATCTGCTTCGTCCACTCTGCTCTATTCAGGACTAAGTCGACACTCAAATTATAAATAGTTCTCTCTCTTAATTATTTTTGTCCATATTAATTTAGGTCTACCTCTACTTTATCATTACCACGAACTGTTAAAAGATCACTCTTTCTAACTAGAGCATCTAAAAGTCTGCATTGTATATGTTCAAACCACCGTAATCGATTCTCTCATTTTATCTTCAATTGGGGCTACTCCTATTATTTCCCGTATATATTTATTTCTAATTCTATCTTTTAAAGTTTTATCACATATCCATCTTAACATGTGGATTTCTGTTACACTTAATTTATTCACATGTTTCAGTATTGCCCAACACTCTCTTCCATATAACATAGCTGGCTTAATAGTGGTTTTATAAAATTTTTCTTTCAATTTTAATGAGATATATCGATCATACAATACTCCCAAAGCACTCCACTTAATCCATCTACTTTAATTCTATGATTCACATCTTCACCTATTTCACCTTCTTGCTGGATAATTGATCATTTTTCACTCCTTGGTATCTCTTGGCTTGCAATCTTCACTCTCTTCATTTGTATTTCTACTTCTACTAAAATTACATTTCATGCATTCAGTTTTAGTTCTACTAATTTTAAAACCTTTACATTCTAAAGCCTCTCCAAATTTTTAGCTTAGTATTTATTTCAAATTTAGTTTCATCAATTAACACTATATCATCTGCAAATAACATACACCATGGGATATCATCTTAAATATGTTTGGTTAATCCATCCATAACTCGTGCAAAAAGATACAAACCTAAGGCAAATCCTTGATGTAAACCTACAGTAATTGAAAACTCACTAGTTTCTTCTATTGTTATTTTAACAATAGTCATTGCTTTATCATACATATCTTTTATCAATTCTATGTACCTTTTGGTAACTCCTTTTTTTTTCTCTAAAATCATCATATTATTTCTCTAGATACTCTATCATATGTTTTCTCTAAATCGATAAAGATCATATAAAGGTTTTTTTCTTTTCCCTATACCTCTCCATCAATTTTCTTAATAGATAGCTTCTATGGTCGATCTTTCAGGCATAAATCCAAATTGATTATTCGATACCAAAGTTTCAGCTCTTATTTGATTTTCTATTAGTCTCTTTCATAATTTCATTGTATAACTCATCAACTTAATCCCTCTATAAAAATGTATTCTTTCAGTTACTACAATCCTGTTAAATAAATTGGTTAACCACATGACTCCACTTTCTCTTAAGCCTTTCCAAACCTCAATAGAGATCGCATTTGACCCTAATGCCTTTACATTTTTCATTTTACTCAAAGCACTTTTAACCTCAAGCATGCTATATCTACGAAAAAAATTATTTTCATTTGTTACTCCTAGGTTACCACGTCCTTCTACCCTTAAATTAACTAAATTATTTTCATTTAGTAATTTTTTAAAATAACCTTTTCATCGTTCTTTTATCTCTTCTTATTTTACTAAGACTCTTTATCTTCATCTTTAACATATTTAATATAGTCAAGCTCTTTTGTTTTCTTTTCTCTTAGTTTGCTAGTTTTTATAGTCTTTTTACCTTCTTTCGTATCTAGTCTATTATATAAATCATCGTAAGCTTTAAATTTGGCATTACTTACCATTTTTTTAGCTTCTTTCTTTATATCTATACTTTTTAAGTCTTTCTTCATCCTTAGCTTCTTGCCAAATTTTGTAATTTGTCCTTTTAAGCTTGATAGCAGCTTGAACTTTCTTGTTCCACCAACAAGTTTCTTTTTCTAATAGTCCTACTCCTTTTGATTCTCCTTGAACATCTTTTGCTACGTTTTTTATGCATTTAGTTGCTTTTTCCCATATTAAGTTGGGATCGCTATCTATATTCGTAGTCATTTCTCTTACTAACTTTTTTAAAATAATTTTAGTTTTTCTCCTTTCAAATTTTACAATTTAATTTTTCAATTAATAATTTACGTTTTACTCTAAATTTTATTTTTATCCATATGTCTGCTACTATTATCCTATGTTGTAAAGTTAAACTTTCTTCTGCAATAACTTTATAGTTTTTACATGTTAGTTTATCCATCTTTCTAGTTAAGAAAAAGTTTGTTTGACTTTTATTTGATTCACTTTTAAATGTTATTAAATGTTCATCTTTCTTTTTGAAACAAGTGTTTGCTGATCATACGTTACTACAAAATCTAAAAATGTCGAGACATACATCTAAACATCCCAATCAACACATTTTAGGATATCCTCCATCCCAAATGTTGAGACATCAATGCGTTTTGTTCTATGAAAAATTAGGATGGCCTCGTCTCACGAGATTTAAAACCTTATGCCAAACTAATATTACCAAATCATCTCTAATGCATACTAAATCACCATTGCGAAACTTCATCATATATTTCCTAAACATGATATTTGTATGTATGCATAATTGTTGCATGTACATAATGGGTGCTTCCTCCCAAAAAATCCATGAGCCACCCAAATATTCTGGGCAATTCCCACTCAAGAAATTCAAAAGACCCCACTTCACCTTCACATTGTTAGCATGTAAATCACCAAGGATCCTTGAAGCAAGTCATAGTTTCCGCACAGTAAGGACCCTATTTCCGTCGGGTTCCGATGTCTTTGAGAATCTTATTGCCATGCTCATCAACCATCTAAGAAAGGCTAGCCAACAAAAGCCAATATTTCAACAGTAACCATTAAAACTTGAGTTTAGTATCAATTCACGAACCAGTCATCAAGCTAACTTCCAGCCCTGAAAAATTATTTCACATAGCACGCATCCAAGACAAGAAAAGGAAAGAGAAAAGAATTAATCATGTTTTTGAACATTGTAGAACCATGAAGAAATCAAATGGTGTATTACTAATCATTATGGTGAACTACCAAACCCCAATCTTGGCCCTCCATCATTCTTCGAAACTCATGCCATAAAACAGGCAGCTCATGGAGGTTCAGGTTCAAGTATCCTAGGATAAGTCTTATCTTAAAAAATGAAACCCAAAATTTTACAATGACACACCCATAGCCCAATCCTGAACCATCATAAAATAATAGAATGTTTAAGTAGCAGATCTCATAAAATTACTCTGTACCATCATTCCAAAAAATAGAGATCACAAAAGAGGCCTTTATTTTGTCACCACATATATTCAAACAGCTGCAGAAAGTAGAGTTGAATTCTGCCATTTAATAGATTTAAGTAACTTCTAAATACCTTTTGTTAATACTTAATGGTTATTAGATTTCTTTACCAGTATTATCTGAAAATTCGAAATATCTCAATCAAGAGAACTCTGGTCAAAATCCTGCCATGACTTCAAAACTTTCTCACTACACTGATATCAGAAGTTTGGTAAACCTTAGACTGAATCAAGATATTGAACATGCAAACGTACAAGAAGATCATCAGACAGAAATGTTTGATCACAGATAACATCCGTGTGTCCAATTGAATTAGAGGAAATTTGGCAGACATTTTATTAAATACCTGAAGCTGGGGGAATGCACTTAATAATGTTTCAAGAGTCTGCAAGTGGTATTCATCTGGAAAGACTTGAATGATACAATCCATCAAGTAATATTGGGCTAGCTCATCTTTACAATTGACAACCTGTTGAACCAGTGCCCTCATAAGAAAAATCATTGTACAATGTGCTAAACTATGATTTTGTTCTAAAATTCTTCACAGTTAAGAGTATTCTTACCTGTTCCAATACTCTTGGAAGAACCGTTTCTTTGTACATATCAAGATCGACACCCTCTATCTGGCTGAGAACATGAAGGTTTTTCCCCACCTAGAAAGAAAAATAAGCAGAGGAAAAAAAATCATATAGGAAGAGTTGAAGAATTTATACTATCTTGCTTGACGAAAGTTAATCAGTTCCAAGTTTCTGGTATTACAAGATCTCGAAGTTCACTCCTTTCTTTTTCCCGCTTCTCTTTTTCCCAAAGAAGTCCCTGCAGACCACAAAGCTCATTTCCTAGTCTCAACTCAGGATCACCTAACAGTATTGATAATTCACAATCACTAAACTACCTCCACGACCACAACTATAGTTATGGTACAGAAACATGCTGAGTCTATGACATGCATGCACATGGGTACTTAATATACATGCACATACAGAACAGCATGTTGTATGAAACTGCCATTGCAACCAACCTGATGCTGCATCCGGACCCAGAGTTTATTCATCTCCGTAAAGTTCTGGAGTACGAACTCAACAGCATCATAACAGTGTCAGCATCCCTAGACATAGCAATGCAAATGAAAGAGATGAAAATTTAATGTAAAATAGAAGATCACCATTGCAGAGTGATCAGGCTAGTTTTTTCTTATAGGAATCAAAGACTTGCTTTAATATTATTTCAATGATATCCATGAGCTATATGGATTGATGGGAAGCAATTAAACAGTGCCAAATAGCAGGTAGGCCTATAATATATTTCACTTATTTGACATAAAGGTTCAATAAGGAATCAACGTACACAGCACAAAAATTTCTAGGCTCATCTCAACAGTACAAATCATGACTGACTCATTGCAACAACAAACTCCCATTTATGCTCCAAATAGCACAAAAATAGGATGATAGGAATTTTTTTTTTTAAGGATCTTTCATTTACATCACATAAAACGCTCATTGAATAGACAACTTGTATGAAAGAAAGACTCCAAAATTCGACAAGAAACATATCGATGTATTTTCTATGAAAAAAAAATCATATTATTCATGATAAGTCCTCCTTACCCTTCATAGTCGGAACCAATGTCAGGCAACTTGTCCCTGCTGATTTGAGAGAGGTAACTTCTCAAGAAAAGCCCACGAACAGGATGCTGAACGCCACGGCACATTTCTACAAGGTCTTTAAGAATATCCCTGGAGGGCGCCTCCTCTGATTTGATGTATACGGACCCTACTGTGCAAAGGAGATACCTGATAAAACAAAAATCTGAACTTCATACACTTGAATAAGACAATTTGAGGAGTGGTGATTACATCCACAGTATAACCGATAACATATATACAGAAAGAGCAGAGCAGCTCCGTCAAAACCAGAACTTAGAGGAAAGAGATAGGGTAGAGCGGTGGGTCTTACAGCCTGGGCAAGATGTTCCCAGAGTGCTGCACAGCTCGTATAGTTCGACCACGGAGCAGCTGCCGCGCTTGGTCTCCTCCCGGAAGAACATCTCCAGCTTCCGCAACTCATCAAACGCCCGCATGTCTTCCCAAACTCATCACATTTCAAAAGATGAAGGGGGGAAACAAAAGAAACATCAAAAAGGTAATGAATGGATCGCATACAGAGCTCGTAGTATTTATGCGGGGATAGCCGCGAAGTCCGCAGCTCCGAAAGCATCTGGGCGGAGTACTTGAGAACATCCCTTAGGTTATTGGAGTCCTAAGAAGAAGAAGAAAATCAGCACACTAAAGAAAACGCGAGCGAGAGCGCATTCTTGAAATTAGGGTTAGGAGGCCGACCAGAGCACGGTGCATGTAGAAGGCGTTGTGTTGGAAGCCGGCGATGCCCTCGGCCAGCCCCTTCTCCTCGTCCTCCGCGCCCGCGCCCGCGCCCGGCTGCATCTCTCCGCCAGTTATCGCCCAGAGCTACGGCGGTGGCCGCTCGCTCAGATCGCTATTCTGACCCCACGGTGGAAGGAATCCGACTCGATTTTGCTTCAACGGCAACGTCAATAATTGCTGAGGGGGAAGGGAATCGGCAATCGAGCTCGTCCGACGGGCGATCGGAGACGGAGGGCGGTGGGCGAGGGCCGGCCGTGCGTTTTGACCAGGTTGGCCTGGGCGTTTACATACCGTTTCCCAGCGGCGAAAAAATGCTTTTGACTTTAATCATTCGTTTATTAATTATTATATAGTTTAGGCCCTTAAATTTTTAAGACCCGCTGCATCCCTGATGGCCATGGTGGCCAGCTAAAATGGGTGGAATAATAAACATATCCATGCCATTTTAACGTCAACAAATTAATTAATTAATTAATAGAATGATCCATTACTTATTTTATGATTTTAAATAATTTCATATAGAAAATATTAAGAACATAGCTTTCTTAAAATATAAAAATTAATATGTAACAATTAAAAGTTTGAGAACTAAAATAAATTTTAAATGAAAGATTAAGGATTAAAAGTATATTTTAATAAAAAAAATTAAGGTGCTACGAGAAATTGAAGATATCGAATATACTTCATAATTTTTTTATCATTTTTATTAAAAAATATTAAGTATTAAACTTATCAATAAATACTATATATTTTTTTTATTAAATATAAGTAAAGAAAAAAAATTCTAAACATTATATATTAGATATGTGTCAAACAAAAAAGAACAAAAAAAATAATTATATCTAGAAACTGATTTAGAACCAAATTGATCTGATTGGGTTGATTTTGGATTGGTTCCAAAATATGATCAAATGAGTTCCGGGTTTAAAACCCTAGCATCGATCTTAATTAGATTGGTTATAGGTTTGAACCTAGAACCGATCCGATCCATCTCAATCCAACTCATGCTCATCTATAATTTTTTATGCATAATGCATGTGTATACCCTTCTGTCTCATCTTTCATTCTTGACCTCGAGCTCTATAATATTTTAGCCTAGTCACTGCTATTTAACATGCATAAACTATGATATAGAACCACATACAATAAATAATGCGGAGTAATACATCAGGGCTTGAATTAATGCATACAAGACTTTGATATTTTTTTTACCAACTTTTAAAAACATTTATAAGTAATAATTTGTTTTGTCTTTTTCTTGATAAATTAAAATTCATAAGAAAGTAACAAGATAAAAATTTGTCTATGTACAAAATCCATACAATACAGTTATTTTACAAAAGAAAAAGAAGAAAACAAAAATTCTTTTGAATTTCAAGTATTTAGTTTCACCAATAAGAAATGCTAACTTGCTTCATATTTAGAAATGCATAAAAATATATTTTTGTATCATAAATATGTATATGAATAATTTTATGAAAAAGACATTGAGCTCTTATTGTCAAATAAAAATAAAGTATGCTATTTAAAAGAGTTAATTGATAGATTGAGTATTTGATAACAAAAAATTCATTAGTTTAATTATTATTTTTTTCAATAGCTACAAATATATCATTTGATGAATCTCATTTAGAGGAATTTAACAAGTAATGAACAAAGGAAGAAAAAATAGGAGCTTACAAACTATGAGAAAAGATTTCATGAGAGTCAATTTGGGGCTTCGCTATCCATTTATGCATGCTATTTCTCAATTAATTGTTTCACTTAATGGTGAAGTTGTTAATAACTTTCAACCTATATTAGAATATCTACAAAGAAGGGTAAAAGAATAATGGAAAAATAAAAAATTGCCTAATATTTTTAAGTGTTGGTCTCATGTATCATGCCTATTATCTGATTTTGTCATGTAGGCTCCCAATGCTAAATAATATAGGACTACTTGCCTTTGGCAAAGATGAAGAACATATACTCGTTGACCCATCTCTTCCTTCCTATGAACAACCAAAAACAAGGTGCTCCTATTATTAATCTATAAGGCCAAGGTATGTCAGCAAGCAAATTGGCACATGTCCAATATCTTAAAGGCTTGTCTTAATTCTAACAAAGCTCTTTTGTTTTTATCTAAGTAGGAGTAGAGTTTGCCCTTTGCCATTAAAGAAGGAAAGAATAATGCATTAACATTAATGCATTTGATTTCTTTTTTTTTTCTTCTAAAAGTAGGTTCAAATCCCTTTGCCTTGTTGCTGAGTATATTTTCTTTTTTAGGAATGATTAGTTCATTTCTTCATTTATTATTGTAAATTGAAAGTTGTGGAATCACTTAGGATAGTTGTTTTAGTTCTTGATTTAGTTGAATCACTTGGCCAAACTCTTTAATAAAAAAGAGTGTGTTTCGTTCTTCTTTAATCTCCTAGAAAGAGGAAGAGGGCTTGGGATGAGTGAATTCATGTATTTTAAATCTTTTAATTTATTTTCTTCTCCTTTACTCTTACTATAAACTAGGGCTAGGACCTTGTGTTACGCTTGAGCATCTTAATCGTTGAATGCAAGAAATGTACTGAAATGATTCCTTTGACTGGATATAGACGAGGAAGTCTTTTGCCTTTGTGTAAAAAAAAAAAAGAAGTTGAAAGCATGGCACAATCCTCCTTTCAAGTTGAGAGTTAGGCATTATGAAAAAGCTTGGTCAAGTCAACTGACTCTTGTGTTGGATTGCATTTCCAACTTTCTTTTCTTCTTTGTTCCTCTTTACATTAGGATCTTCAATGTCTTGTGGATATACAATACAAGTCATTTAACTTTAGCTATAACTCCTCATATGCACAATGGCTCTGCTCTCTTTAGAAGTATTTTTGAAGTTAGAGAGATGGGAAAGCCTTCTTTCTTTACCATGACTTAGGGAGAGCTTTCAAATAATAGTTAGAATTTAAGTCTCTTCAATCCACTTGGTAGAATTTTCAACAAGAAAGAGAATCTATTTTATTTGTCTGGTGGGATTGATCCAAATCCTTGCTCAATTCATGAATACTTTTTGATGGACTATTTACTCTCACCTAAGCTACTTGGTGTATCTATGCTTCTAGCCAATGAAGAGAAATGGCATTTCCAACAATACCCTTTCACCATTCAAGTCCATGAGAAGTTAGACTTTTAGCTCAAGTTGAAAGAAGGATGGTTACTCTTTAAAAGAAAAGTAAAGTCAGGGAAAGAATAATTGATAGCAAGTTTTACTTGCATTAGTCGCATATGTCCAAAGATATCCACTCTTTCTAGAATGGGTAGAAAGATGAGGATTATAAAGTGCAAAAAGAAAAAGCTAGTCCATGGTGGTGAAGCCATTATACCTTTTTTTTTAATTATGCTAAAATTTTATTATTCATTGGTATCTGTAGATGTTTGGTATCCCTCATATAAGGTGTTATATGTTTGGCATCTGTGAGCTCTACATGTTCGAGAGTGAGCATAAACCCATAGAGTGGTACGGATATCAACTTGAATTTTGCTTTTTTTTGAGAAAAGTCTTTCTTCATATTATTCATTCTCTTTGCTCATCATTTTAGGGTCTTTATTTGGAGTTGAAATTGGGAAAGGTAGGATAACAAGATTCTCAAAATTGAAGAAATGATACTCACATAGACATCATGATCATAGATGTGGTTGTTGAATATTATTTTTGAAGATATGCTTCTAATGTACTTTTATGAGTTTTAAAAAGAAAAAGAAGTCATCAACTTTTCTACCCATGTTCAAAAATTGGAAAGGTCGATAGACTCATGAAAGTAGATATTATTGATTATTTTAATATTTTTTTTATATTCAAAATTTTTACATTAATAGCGCATGTTGGGAAAGATAATAATGCCTTTTATAATCTGATTGAAGCTACTGATCTCAAAGATTAGAGTCAAAAAAAAAGTTATGCATTAATTGAAAAAGGGAGACTCAAGTTTCCTTCTTTGAACTTAAAGTGTAAGTCAAGAGGTTGCTTAGTGAAAAAAACATCAAATAATTCAAACAATTATTGTGCTAGCAAAGTAGGGAACCCAATAAAGTAGTTTGCTCAAAGTAGTTTGCCCAACTATATCTGAATTCAATAACCAAATTTTAAAATTAGGGAGTGAGCTCTCCATTGAAGCTTTTAAAATCATACTTTTGTGTGCAAATTCAATTAACAAAAAAAATTTGGAAGCAAGCATTTGTTTTGATTTATACTTTTGTGTTAATTTAGGTTGAGAAGTTTTTTTTTTTTTTTTTTGAGATTTGGACCTAGAAAACATATCCGAACACTTTCTTATTAAAGAAGGAGCTTTTTCATCATGATTGTGTCTATAATAATTAGGTTGGCTACCTAGGACTCAATCTTAGTACCAGTCTATTACGGTAAAACTGAATCGCAAGCGTAAGTTTTGAACGAAAAGAAAAAGAAGAAGAAAG
The DNA here is from genome assembly GCA_900491605.1 of Calamus simplicifolius. Lineage (NCBI taxonomy): Eukaryota > Viridiplantae > Streptophyta > Magnoliopsida > Arecales > Arecaceae > Calamus > Calamus simplicifolius. Next base: position 173,159 of record UESW01001831.1, read on the forward strand.
AACTAGTATCATGTAGAGAGGCAGCCATAAACTAAAGTCTTTTTAAGGTCCTAAATATAAGATCAATCGTAGATAAAGAAGAAGTGGATAGAAAAGATTTATAGTTCAGTCACTAGTCAAGAAGCATGTATCCATCGCCTAAACTCTGAGGTCACCTAGCTCATCAAAGAGATAATCAATGTCGATATTTTTTGAGGGTCAGTAATGCCCTCGGGAATGAATAAGATGAGCTTGACATATTCCCTTCCAGTTCTATTCTCAATGCAAGGCACTATTAGTAGTATACATTCCATACCAAGTAGCAAACTAGTCTGATATTCTCTTTTTCTCAATTCAATAGCATAGATTGCTATCATCATCCTTTCTCTCGTATGTGAAAAAGAAAATTTTTATTGCATACTCCTATGGGTTGGAACATGGCTGAGAGAATGAGGGAGACATTGGGTGAGATCCTTTGGCAGCAAATTTTTCATACAAATAGGAGGCACTTATTTGCTTTAAGGTTCGCTCTTTTAATGTCCGTCTCTGAAAGAAGAGAAGTACCTTTCTTTTCTATTAGCAGCTCAATCAACTAGAAAATGACTATGAGTACCGAGAGGTAAGCAAGGCTCCTCAAAGGAGGAGCTGACCCAAGTAGTCCTCAAAGGAGCTGAGATGGAAATTTGATTCACCATTTCAAGCTGCTTATGTGACACTACGAGATTATCTAGCTCTAATGGTAACAAATGGACAATCTATCAATCAAGAAATGTCCAAGTACCTCAAAGAACTAGCTATGTTTGAGTAATCATGTTGGTCCCCAGCTGGTTAAGTTTCTCATTTGTTCTGGCCCTCTTATGGCAGATATTGTTAGACACTTTTTATGGGGAATTGTTACATGACCTATTCGAAATCACCACAAGCATGACAATAATACCGGAATATTTCCACATAAGAGTAGTTGCTGATCTACCTCATTGCTAGATAGATGAATATTTGGAATTTTCTATTATTTTTTAACCAAACTTATGGAATATCAAAACTTAAATTCCTATTTATTGAAATGAGTTGAAAAATAAGCACCACCGATGGAGTGAAGTAATAAATTGGGGATTATCAAGACCAATATTACATGCTTCTGAAGTTCAGTGGTATCTTTGATAGTTGGTTGCCATGCGTTACAAAAATTTAACTGAGAAGCCCAATGGCAAAAAGAAACAAGTCTAATTGATGTTGGCACAATCCAATCACAAGCAATCTAATAAGATAAAGGCCAATAAGAAGAGAGCAGACGAAAATTATGGCAAGCAGGTGTAATTTTGATGTCTTAGTGACATCAGTCCTCCTTGGAATGCACTTGAGCTATGCAGAGTTCTGATTGAAATCTAAAGATCTTGTTGACATTAATAGTCGATGTCTTTATGCTGTTGACATTTTTCATGTTTCTCTTACTTTCAACCAGTGACCAATTGCAATGGCCTATTGTAGTCAAAATTGAACAACACTTGAAAAAAAAACCCTCTCTACATACTTCTCAACATATACAAAAAGAATAATTCGCCAGCATTCATCTTTGCATTTCTAATAGAAAAATGAGAAAAATGAGAAAGAATGGAGGGTAAGGAGATGAGGGAGGGGGGTTTTTGCCAACTAATTTGCATTGTTAACAGCATTCTTATTATGGAAAGGCCAGAGATTAACCAAGCGTTCTAGCACAGAACTCTTTGCAAAGTAGCCTGAGAAGGCCAGGGGAGGTGTTGGAGGTGGGAGGTCCTCAGCTGGCATAGCAAATGGGCGAATCATCTTCTCGAACGTGTCTAACGTGAGATAGGACCCTGCTTCTTGTAGCCTCTCTGGTCCCATTATGGGCAGTGTATGCTCTTGATGCAACAAAACAGCTTTCCCATCATTCTGTATTAAAAATGATTCAAAGAAAACAACAGCGCATGATACCACATTTTTCATCCTTTCCAGGCTCCAATTCACCTGCTTGAATTATCCATATTCTTTTAGTTGGAAGGATGATACATTACCTCTAGGGGACTTAAATTTGCACCACGACTGAAGGTCATCTCTATTCGAAACTTCTTTGGGTCTTCCGGAGTTGCCTGCAATTTAAACAGCACACCACATTAATGGTAAGAACTTTCATGAAATTCCAAGCAATCACATAAAAAAATAATAGTCCAAGCCTCCAACAACCTCATCCTTGCATTTACTGGTCATACTGGAACCAAGAAGCAAATACCACCACTGTTTTCCGGCTTAAAAGTTTGAAATACACACACATACATGCCTGAATGCATGTCAGATAGCAAGCATATGCTTCCTTGCACATCAACATGCATGCACATTACTGCAATGGTGCAAGTATGGACTTTTGACATAATCTTTAGCTCAAAAAAATAGACATCATCTATACCTCAAAACAATAACCTAGCTTAAGAAATATACTTTTAGCAACATGGTGGATTCAAGATAGCACTGGTTTCTTCCATTTCTGTTAAAGACACTAGGGACCATTGATGGCAGTCTACAAGATTTTGACCATGAAAAGGTAAATGAGGAACTCCACCTGAATTCAAGTCTAGTACAGTCCACCTAATTAACCTTAGAGACTCAATTTGCAAAGTGGGAGTTTAAATGCTTAATGGTGCATTCCAACACATTACATCAATAAAACCTTCAAGGAGCTTGTAGGGTTAATAATAAATAACCTACAAGAAACCACCTCTGGAGGAAATTCCAAGCTGCAGAACATATCTGTGGATCTCATTTCCACAAGCCAGTCCATGATGATTTCCACCATGATTCCAGCATTCTAGCAAAATGAATTAGTTTGTGACTTGGCATAGCATCCATAATCTAAGATCCTCCACGTTCTTCCTTGTTAATGTTAGTACTTGGTATTGCAAAACTATTGAAAAATGAGGACTCGTCCAAAATAAGGAAAAAAATGGAGAAAGAAAAAAAATCAAAAGAACTATCTCAAGAAGACCTAAGCCCCTCATGCAATGTCAATTATGATGGCCCATACATATGCACCTTAAAGACTCGACTAAATCTTTACCATCCCAAGCAAAACAGCTGTGCCTGAAGCATCAAAAGAATTGTTTTGGTTGAAAAGGAAATTAAAGTGATGACCTCATAGCAACATGAACTATTCTTTCCATTTATTGCTCTCTAATACTATCTGGCCATTAAACAAGGTCCACACTTCCTTTTAAAGGACAGTTCATATAATCATAGAATTAAGGCAAACAATTATACATTTTAATCTTAAATAGAGGCCAAACTTGCATACCTCTGTATTTTCAAACATCCTTAGAACAATATAACTCATGTAGTCAAGTTCCCTGGTTTTAAACAATTGCTCCAGAGCACAATGCAGACAAGGCTTTCCTCTTCTTGCAGGGACTCATCAAGGTTGCAGTAGCGAAGAACATTCATCAGAGAATGTATGTGAGATTCCTGTCATTTACAAAATAAATAAATAAATGATTTCATGAGACCTAACAGAAAACACATTGAGAAACAATGATTAGTTCAAGTTTGTACTGTGCACATGTTCTGACAAGCTCATGATTAATGGACATTTCTTTGTGTGTAAGCTAAATGTAAGTGCAAACTTAACAATAACTGAGTAACCACAACCATTTAGGGCCAAGAAAAAGAATAATAATTGTGAAGCCTTGTCCCAACTATCCCAACAATTGGGTCTGGCTTACAACTACAAACATAAAACAACAAAACACACACACACACACACACACACACACACACACACACAGAGAGAGAGAGAGAGAGAGAGACTCCTAGAATACAACAACAACAATAACAGCAAAGCCTTAAACTCAAACTAAAGAGACTCCTAGAATGATTTAGTCTAAAAACCTGGGTCAGAAATATCAATTTTTTTCCAGCTTTTCCATGATTATAGAACTGGTCATAAAGACGCAATAGATAAAGTATTAATTTATAACATGTTGAATCAATTATGTTCCTGAATTTGGGGTTGGCATGAATTATGAGAATGACAGAGTTCCAAATGAATGACTGAATTACAACTTGAAACACAAGGAACACAGCATGTGAACCATACAGTCAGCTGATCACAAGAACTGATGAATTTAGGTTAGAATGTTAGATGATTATCTAGTATTAAAAATGCCAGCTGACAGATGGTAAAGTTCAGCAACATGAGATGCTAATTGTCATCTGGACTTTATGAAAGCTTAAAAACTCATTTGGGCATCCAAGCAAGCATGGGAGAACAATTATGATTTATGAGAAAGATAATATCACAAAGAACTTTAAAAGAAAATTTGAAGGTGCTGGAGGTCAATCCTAAACTGACATCAAGAGGATTACTAACAGTAAAAGTCTGATCTTGTTGCTAAAATTCAAGGTCCTCACTTTCTAAGGGAATACTTGGCTAGACTTGAAACAATATGTGGATGACATGTAGTTATCATGTGAACCACAAACATATAAACTATCAAGATTCAAGAATAATAGCACAACAGAAGATCTCAACAGGTTACATACAATGCCCTTTTTCATATTGCTCAAAGATAGTGAAAAGCTACAAATACAAATGAAAAATAACTTTCAACTTTCAATTAAAGTCTTCTTGTAATTGATATCATACTCCTGAGTAACATAGAAGCCTTCCATTCAATTCTAGATTGCTGGATAAGCAAACATGAATGCACACCATTCCAATGCAATGTAGCTATGAAAAATTGTGCAGGCAGACTAGGTACAATTTTCCAAGAAAGCATATTTCTTTTTGAAATGAGAAAGACATAAAAAAGTAGTATCATAATAAAGAGTATATGATCACAGAAAGGAAAATTAGGCCATGTTGAAAACAATTATGCTGTGTATAATATAATATCAGCATAAACTGGGTTCATAAGCATAACATTATTAAAGATCAGCATCTTCAAGACATTACAAATGCCAAAATATCAAAAGCCAAGATGAAAGGATGCAGGAAGAGAAGCAGATGTTTATGTGGAACTCAAGGTCTAATACTACAAATTACAAAATGAACAAATAAAGCTGAAAGCAATGCCACATGCATATACATTGTACACATGGAACGAATAAAACGAGATGTAGAGAACAATCACATAACCCTGGATGTCATACCAAAGGAGAATGGAAGAATTGAACTGAAATAAGGGGAAAGAAGGAAGAAATAAAAGAGTGTTCAGCCTTTATATCTAGTCAAAACCAAAATAGCATTTGTCGAGCACTAAAATATCTTACACCTTGTGCTATGGTCCTAAAACTCAAATCCAAGGCCCAATTAAATAAAACTGCTACACAAAGGTCTGCCAATTACTATCCATGAATAAAACTTGAACAAGAATGGAAAAATTGATGAGTTTTCAACAGTTATTCATAAGGAAGCGGAACAAGAATGAAATGAAGGCTATAGCTAAGATTTTATATCTGATCTTTGGCAAGAGAGAGATAAGCTTAAGTACAGACATGATGGCAAAATTCTCTAACTAATGGGCTGGACAATTAAGGTAGTTCAGTAAAAGTTTATGCAAGTGCTCCAAATTCATTGACAACTGAACTTCAGAATTTTGGAATTCTCATCAATTATGTCCATAGAGATGCATGGGCCGTATTAAGTATTAACCAGTCAAAGAGACAAGATGACGTTCACATAATTCATAAACAAGGTCCAATGCAGGGGAAAGAAAGGGAATAATTTGTTTTAAACATACGATCACTTTGAGGATAAGGTAACCAAAATTTCAGAAAAGCAAAAAGAAAAACAAAGATATGAGCACATACTGATGTGAAATAAAGTCTTGTACGAACATGCCGCTCAGGTGTTCTTACATTAGCATACCTGAAATAGAGCAATTGGCAGACTAAGTACAGTATATCAATTCAGTAAAGAATTCAAGTATTAGATGAAAATAGTAGCAGTGGCAACTTTGGATCTAAGCGATATTTGGTTTCTTTATCATCATCATCATCTTGGTCCAATGACTTTTCACTTGTGGAACTATTTCTTCTTGTATCCTCATTCTTAGGCCTTGACTGGTAATCTGTCACCTCCTTCCTAGCCTTCGAAAAAATTGAAGTTTGGTCCTGACTGAATTTTGGTTCAGAGACACTTATTGCTTCTTCTCGAGTGTTATGCAGGTCAATTAGAATCTTGCCCAGCAAACGACGAGCAATCTGAAATGGAGCACACAATTAAGTATAAAAAACACAGAAAGTGCATGCCAATTTGGTTGTTAACTAGGTTAATGGAAAATATGAGCACAAATGGTAGTATAGAAGTACTGAAACCTGAAGACAAACTTTTAATAACCATAATAGTTTCTTCAGGAAGGAAAATAAATGCATTTCATTAGCAATGGTAATTGATGGACGCTCAACAAATGGTACTGTTGGACATTCCAAGGATTTGGAGTGAACAATTTGGAAATTTGCACAGGTTACGCCCCATCTGCTATTTTGTTCTAAACTATCCAGATTCAACAAAGAGAGACTGAAATCAAATCCATAGTGAACACCTCGTAGGTTTTGGAGCAGGAAAGAAAATCAACTTTTAGCTATGAGCTACTTTCCCTCCGCACAACACTCCAGTAAAAAAAAAAGGGGTTTGTTGGTGAACATAGGCCTCTAATGGTCTCATGTTGGCCTGTTCATTCATCAGGAAAATCCTATTATTTCAAGTTTCAAAAAAGCAATGTGGCTACATAAGAAAAATCTGAAGAGATAACTGGCAAGTTCATTGATAGCAAAGATCACATAGAAAGCAAAACATTCCATGCAAAAAAACACCCTAATGACCATAATAACCATCAAATATCATTCAATATAATTCCACTTGTACCAATGACATATGCTTATACGTGAAACATCCCTTTTTATATGATGATCATTGACAATTTGATAGAATTAGATACAACATTTTACTATTTGCTATCCTCTCAATCACCTACTAAGTGTTGGATGTCAAGATTTTCACCTTCACATTTTTTATAGCAATATCAGTCTGACAAACTCTACCCAAAAAAATCAACCTGATTAAATGTTTTTTAGATTAACATGCGTTTATCAAGTATTTCATGACCAGATGATCTCCTAATAACATCAAATAGATAAAAATGTTTTAATTGGTTTAGTAAATTGTTTTAGAGGAAAAGTGACATGGAACAATACCTTTGAGCCAATCTTTAGTTTCTGCTTTGGATGTATCCCATACTCATTAGGAATAACACCATCAGCAAGCAACTGAAAAAATGGAAAAAACCCCATGACAATGAAATAATCATTCTTTCTTTAGTCCAAGAAAACAACTATTCAAGATAACAGAGCAGTCAGCTACAACACACAAGAATAGATGAATAGTTATCTAAGAAATTAATCAATTTGCATCTAGCAGTTACAAAAAAATCTGATACATGCTGAAACTTGAGGTCTGAGGAGCAAGTATCCAAGTGAAAACAAATTCCCACAAGGCACCTAACCACCTAGGCAACATGAATGTTTACAGGACTCAAGACAAGGATGTCACCGATTCAGGAATTTATTTGTACAATACACATATCCATCCTATATAAGCAAAAAGTAAAAGGAAACATCAATTTGGATGGCATACCACATAACCCATGAGAGCTGTATGGTTGGTTGGCTTTAACAAGTTGGGTTTTTTAGGTGAATACATAAAAGAATATGATAAGAATCAAGGATGCCAAACTGTGCCAAACCAGCCTGAAACCGATATGATTTAGAGGTTTGGTTTGGTACAGGGAAGGTGGGTTGAAGGGCGGTTTGTACTGAACCAACAGCATACCACTGGTTCAAACTGGTTCAGCCCATGTTTCAATGTTTTTTCATGGTTTGTTTTTTTTTTTTTTTTTTTTCTTTTTTATGTGGTGTCTCAATATTAATAATTTTCTTTTGTCAATTTTTGCACCGAACCAGACCGGTTCAACAAGTTTTAATGACTAAGATCTAAGATTTGAAAGTTCAACAAATTTTAATCACTTGAAACAAGGTGAACTCTATTTCTTAATCCCTTGCTAATGTGATAGACTTTCAATCAAATGCTAAAAAATATTATTAAAATAATGGAGGGAATTGCACTATAGCACATTTTTTTCAATTGAAATTTTAAATAAAATCTTGAAATATTTGGAAAAGAAAAGAAAGAACTGCTCATAATCTTGTCCTTTAAAGATAGCAGAGATGTAGATTAATAAGATAACATATGAGTGAATGGAAAAAATTTCAACGTAATTGCCAAAAAAAGGAGAAAATTCTAAGAAACAATTCTTAGAAGGAACTTGTCCGTTTTTTATCAATATATCATAACCATATTCCAATTAGAACTTTAATTAAAATCTTGGAATATTGGAAAAGAAAAGAAAGATTTGCTCATAACTTGCCCTCAGGATAACAAGGATGAAAATTGATAAATAGCAAATGCATGAACTGATAAAAAAAATCCAATGTAATTGCTGAAAAAGGGAGAAAATTCTAACAAATGAAAACAATCTTTAGAAGAAATCTGTCCATTCTTTATCAATATATCATAACATATTTTCAATTGAAACTTTAAATTGGCAAAAGAAAAGAAAGATTTGCTTACAATCTAGATTTGTTGACAATCTTGCCTTTCAAGGATAGTAGAGATGTAAATTGATAACATTATAGATGAGCGAAATGAAAAAAATTCCAATGTGATTGCTAAAAAAAAGGAGAAAATTCTAATGTATGGACACAATCCTTAGAAGGAATCAGTCAATTTTTTATCAATATATCATAATACAATTTTCAATCAAAACTTTAAAAATAATCTTGAAATATTAAGAAAAGTTAAAAAAAAAAACTTGCAATCTTACCTTTCAAGGATAACAGAGATATAGATTGATAAGATAGCGGATGAGTGAATTGAAAAAATTCCAACATAATTGTGTCAAAATAAATATATGCATCAAAATAAATATCAAATTAGATCTCTTGATAACCAGTTGAAAATCTTAGAATATTATGGACAATGAAGGAAAAATTTACTCAGCATATTCCTCGTTAAGGAAAGCAAAGACATAGATCAACAAAATTATGAATGATGAATCTAAAATATTCTCACGAATGAAACAATCATTTTATGATTTTTTTCTATTTTTTAAATCACAACACATATGCACCAATCTTTTTGATAAAACAATAATAATTGATAAAATAGTAATAAAATTAGAATTCACAATCTAAAATCAAGCCAATATTAATGGAAAGAATTGAATTCTGAGAAAAATTCTTTCTTATAGAGAAATCATCACTATTAATATCCCATCCGCTATTAGAATCCAAAGAGAGCTTTCACATCGTCCAACAAGGTGTCTCACACTGATGTTGCTCTTATCTTTCTTATTCTCTCTCTCCTTAACAATTTTTTTTTCTCTTTGCATTATATATGAACATTAAATACTACTGACCCTTTCTTTGTATTATATACGAACATTGAATACTATTGGCATTCTCCTAAATGCACCCAGTTTTTCATCCAAAAATAGCCAAACTGGACCGGTCTAGTACAAAAATACCCAATTTTTCGGACTAATTTGGGCTGGGAAATGAATCAAATGGCCGAAACAAACTGGTTTCCCGATTAGTTCAGTTCAAGTTGAACCGACTGATTCGGTTCTGTTTGGAAAATAATGGGTACAGGGATCGAATCGTATTGAACTGCCCTTGTACTATCCCGAGCTGCCCAATTTAGTTTGGTATGGAGTAATTCATGGGTTGGGGTATCGTGGTACTAGTTTATGCTATGATGAACCTTGAATAAAATACTAATTTAAGTTCCAAAAGATGCCATCACATCGGGAAACCTAAAAATTTAATTTTAGGAGAGACCATGGGGCCTCCCTTATAACATCCCGAGCTTTGAAGAATTGTATTTTAACTTTTGAGTATGCCTTTATTTTTGAATTGGCATTCTGGTGTATGTAATTTAAGTGAAGATATTGAGGAAATAAAAGCTAAAATTTTATAAGTGTTTGGAGTGTTCTTTCTATGCTATGAGAGTTTGCTTGTTGGATTTATGGTTTAAGTTTCCTGGAGAATTTGTAGTGATTGCTAGCTATTTGATCTTTGGGATAAGCTGGAGTGAGGATTTTGGACGTTGGAGGGTCTGGTATTGCCTTGGGGAGGCAGTCAGCAAGTTGGCTAAATTAAAAGAAGGCTAACAAGCCAGTTATTGCCTTGGAAATCTTTAAGTCAGTCATTTCCATATACTTTTTCCTTTTGATGAGCCAGCAACCTATTTCTCCCTCCTCCTTAAGACCCTTAAACAATGCTAGCCAACCTCACGTATTGGATGCCAAGACCGTTGTTTCCATGAATGAGTCGGCTCATAAGCTGAATCATTTGGAAATTCTGTTGAGGATGCATCAAAGAGTCAGCACACAAGCCGACTCATTTGGGAAATGGTTCTGTTTTGGCATTAGAAGTCGACTTTTAAGCCATCTTATTTTTGGAAAGCTTCTGTTTGTTGGGTTGAGATGAAAATTGATCACAGTAATTGACTAGAAAGTCAACTCATATGATTTAAACCACTGGAATTCCCAAGTATGTAAGAGTTGAAAAAATAGAAGAAAAGATGAATCTGACAATAACTTGGAAAGGTGGTCAGGTAATGGCTCATTAGTGACTATAGTTGGTCAGCTATTTTGAGAGGGTTCTCTGGACATATCGAGTGCAACCATAGTAGTACTATTGCTTCAGATATTAGCAGCTTTCTTGCAAGTTAAGCGTGCCACGATGAAAGCAGCAAAGGAATGGTGACCCTTTGGGATGTCATTTGGGAAATTGACCAAGGTCAAAATAGGAAAAAAAGTTCATGGGGGCAAAGTTGTGGGCTCTATAGCTGACTACTTGGAATTTTTATGCAAGATAGTCTCTATATCCCACTACTTGGAGGAAAATGTTGAGGGATCAAATAAAAAAAAAAGGGAAGATGAATGAGTGGAAGGGCAAAAGGGGAATTTCAATGGGTAATTAAAACCCACTAATTCTTTCTTAGCCTTTAAGCCACCGTAAGGAAGGGGAATAGAAGAGAAAAAGGGTCAGACAAAAAGAGCAGAAAAGAGAAAGAAAAGAACCAGAGAGCTCAGCATGGGAAAAGAAGAAAGAAAAAGAGAAAACAAAGAAAAGAGGAGGAAAAAGAGAGGAGAAAGCCAAGGGTTTTCTTGCCTTCTAGGGTAAACTTGTTTTACCTAAGCATGAAAATAATATCAAAGTTTTGTGATTTGGATATGCATGATTTGGATATGCATTAGTTAGCATGTAGATTTTGGGAAAATATGTAAGGGTGAAAGAAAATTATGCTAAGATGTAGTATAGAGCTTGCATGCATAGTTACATGAAACCTTTTATATTTGTGGCCTTGATAAAGCATACATGATGACTTAGGTCAAGAGATTGGTTCTAGAAATCCGGAACAAGAAAGATAGCAGCCAGTTAAGTATATAAGCAGATAAGGTGAGTGGGTTTCTCATATAGTTGTATATTACTTTTAAGATATCATGTGGATATTTTGATATAAACCCAAGAGATGATATGTCTAGTATAGTGTTTCAAGTGGTTTAAATATGGGAAATGAGAACCAAATTTATGATGTATTATAAAGCATGAGTTTCATAGCATGAATTTCAAAGAAAAGCATGGGCTTTAAGCATATTTCAAAGCATAGCATGAGTTTCAGAGAAAAGTATGAGTTTTAGAGGCATGCATGGGCATATATGCATGGAAAAGTTTTTAAAAAGAAGTATGTATTTCTGATCATGCATCATACAGAGCATCGGGCAGCTATGAGATTAATCACCCTATAGTTTGTGCCGTAACATAAGCATTGCACACTACTAAACCAACGACACCTCCTTGCAATTCAATCGTACGATGATCCCGAGACTAGGAGTGAGTACAAGCTAGACCAAGCTCAGTGAGGTAGGTTTCAAACAGCTCATGGGGGCAAAGAATCATATATCAGTGTTAAGCTCAATTACTATATAGCCCGAGGGGGCACAGAGATTAGCCCGATTGGAGGGGCACAAAGGAGGCCAAGGAAAAAGGGGCAGGCTCACATGCAGGTGAACCACATGAGTAGCGAGGGGTGCCACCAAAGTGCGGGGATCCTAGCCAGTCACACATCCGATAAGAGTGCACCTGGTCCTAATACCTTTGCATTTTTTATTTACTCAAAGCCTTTTTAACCTCAATACTAAATCTACAAAAAAAATTTATGTTTGAACACAACTAGAACTCTGAAAAAGAGAAAGAAAAAAGTAATTTTTATGTATTTTTATTCATCAATCTCTTAGGTATATATACAAGCTACGAATCCTATGTTAAGAAGAAAACTCAACTTTTCCCAACTACATGGGGTCGGCTACATGAATCTGCTTCCTCCACTCTGCTCTATTCAGGACCAAGTCGACATTCAAATTACAAATAGTTATATTTTTTTTAATTATTTCTATCCATGATAGTTTAGGTCTACCTCTATCTCTATTTTACTATGAATTGTTAAAAGATCACTCTTTCTAATTGGAGCATCTAAAGGTCAATGTTGTATATGTCCAAACCACCGTAATTGATTTTCTTCCATTTATCTTCAATTGGGACTATTCCTATCATTTCTCTTATATGTTTATTTCTAATTCTATCTTTTAAAGTTTTACCATATATCCATTTAACATACACATTTCTGTTATACTTAATTTATTCACATGTTTCAAAATTGCCCAACACTCTGTTCCATATAGCATAGCTGGCCTAATAGCAGTTTTATAGAATTTTTCTTTCAATTTTAATGGGATGCGCTGATCATACAATACTCCCGAAGCACTCCTCTACTTAATCCATCCTGCTTTAACTCTATGATTCACATCTTCACCTATTTCACCTTCTTGCTGAATAATTGATCCCAAATACATTAATTTTCACTCCTTGATATCTCTTGGCTTGCAATCTTCACTGTTTTTTCATTTGTATTTCTATTCTCACTAAAATTACATTTCATGTATTCAGTTTTAGTTCTACTAATCTTAAAACCTTTAGATTCTAAAGCCTCTCTCCAAATCTCTAGCTTAGCATTTACTCCAGATTTAGTTTCATCAATCAACACTATATCATCTACAAATAACATACACCCATGGGATATCATTTTGAATATGTTTGGTTAATTCATCCATAACTAATACAAAAAGATACAATGTAAACCTACAGTAATTAGAAACTCACTAGTTTCTCCTATTGTTATTTTAACAATAGTTATTGCTTTATCATATGTATCTTTTATCAATTCTATGTATCTTTTGGTAACTCCTTTTTTCTCTAATTAGGAAGAAAAACTAATTATATCAAATCCCTATAAATCAGAATCAAATATATTTACTTCCTATTATAGAAATGCAATATGCAAGCATCCCTATGAATCAGAATCAAATATATTTACTTCCTATTCTAGAAATATAATATGTAACAATGTTCATTTATTACTCCTAGGTTATCACATCCTTCTATCCCTAAATTTACTAAATTATTTTTATTTAATATTTTTAAAATTAATTTTTTTATCGTTCTTTTATCTCTTTTTCTTTTACTAAGACTCTTTCATCTTTATCCTTAATACATTTAATATAGTCAAGATATTTTGTTTTCTTTCTTAGTTTTGCTAGTTTATATAGTCTTTTCACCTTTCGTATCTACTCTATTATATAAATCATCATAGACTTTAAGTTTGGCATTACTTATCACTTCTTTAGCTTCTTTCTTTGTATCCTTATACTTTTTAAGACTTTTTCATCCCTAGCCTTTTGCCAAATTTTATAGTTTGCCCTTTTAAGCTTGATGGCATCTTGAACTTTCTCATTCCACCATCAAGTTTTCTTTCCTACTACTTTTAATTCTTCTAGAACTTCTTTAATATTTTTTATGCATTTAGTTGCTTTTTATCATATTAAATTGGGATCACTATTTATATTCATAGTCATTTCTCTTACTAACTTTTCTTTAAATAATTCTAATTTTTCTCCTTTCAAATTCCACCATTTAATTTTTGGAATTTTACTCTATATTTTATTTTATCCATATATCTGTTACCATTATCCTATGTTGTGAAGTTAAACTTTCTTCTAGAATAACTTTATAGTTTTTGCATGTTATTTTATCTACCTTCCTAATTAAGAAAAAGTCTATTTGACTTTTATTAGGTCCACTTTTAAATGTTATTAAATATTCATCTCTCTTTTTGAAATAAGTGTTTGCTATTGTTAGATCATACACCATTGCAAAATATAATAAGCTCATATCGGCTTCATTCCTATCTCCAAATCCATATCCTTCATGTACCATTTCATATTCATTCCTCTGTTTACATACATGTCCATTAAAATCTCCTTCCAAATATATCTTTTCTCCTTGTGGTATTTCTTGCATTACTTCATCTGTCTTTTCAAAATTGTGCCTTAGTTTGTTGGTCTAATCCTACTTGTGGTACATATGCACTAATTATGTTAATTATATTATTCTCAATTATAAGTTTTAGTAATATAGTGCGATCTTCTTTCCTAATTACCTTAACAACATATTCCTTAAAATTCTTGTCTACAATTATTCCTACTCCATTTTTATTTTTATGTTTTTCAATGTAATATAATTTATATCCTATATTCTTTATTTCTTTAAATCTTTCACCGACTCATTTAGTCTCTTGTAAGCATATTATATTTACTTTTCTCCTAATCATAGTGTCCACTATATCTATAACTTTACCTATTAGTATTCTTATGTTCCAAGTTGCTACTCTAAGCTGACTATCATGGACTAACTTCTTTACCGCACTCATCCGGAGTGCAGGAATCATTGCTCACTTGTCCCCATCTTACAATGTGTCATATAAAATGTGGCTTTAGTTTCCTGCTCATTCCACTTTGAGATACCATCATTAAGAAAGAGCCTCATGGAGCTCTATATGTTTGTGCATGCATTCCCGGCATTTCCCTTGGGCAAAAATGGTGAATACTGAAGACATGGTTTTCCATTGTCCCCCTTTGTTTGATTAATGATGATAAATTTTTAAAAAGATAAAAAAGATCTCTCTCTCTCACACAAGCGCACGCATGCAGTGTGCATCTTTGCTTGTGATTGTGGAATATCTACCCCATGATAGCAGTCCAACTCTTAATAACAAGCCATAACTCACTCTTCTAAAAAAAAGCTAAACTTTATCTATAACCCGATGGCTCCATCTCTTTATGCTACTTACTACATATAGATCTTTGATAGCATTTAGAAATTGCAGCAGCACTATTGATGTGAGCCCCAGTTGTGACAGGGGTTGGCAACTTACAGGCTGAGTTCAAGTCAGGTTGCGATCATATATCAAGGCTTATAGGGCTTAACTTAGACCCAACTTGACCCACCGATAGGTCAAGAATGCCTGACCCATAACCAAACCTCACTTAACTTTCTGACCTGCATCCAACCTGTTGACCCATTTTACTTGGCCCAAGCCCATCTAATTTTGTTCTTCATATCATATGAATAGGCTACTTTTCATAGTTTTTAAATTAAATCACATAACATAACTGTAACCAAGAAGAGAAAACTTTTTCTACTTTTCAATTGAGAAAGTGTATATATATATACACACACAACATCGTAGAAGCTAAACTAGGAAAATAAATCACTAATTCCTAGAATCAAGCTATTCCTATAATCAAGCTACTGCTATAAATAACTCCTACAATCAAGCTATTCCTATAATCAAGCTACTAATATAAATAACCCCTACAATCAAGCTATTGATATCCAATTTACCGTCACAAATCTTGTAACATAACAAAGTAAATAAAATTACAAGATAAATTACGAATCTCTAAACAAATATTACATCTCACATTCACCCATAAATTTGGCACTTGAAATATATATTAAAAGAAATAATGTATGTAATCCCTGATCTACGAGGGGCAGTGACCCACACTTGACCGACTAGTGGGTCAAGACTGGTTAACCTGTGCCTGATTCACAAACTGAAAAGGTTTGGTTAGATAGGTTAGGGTCTGGGTTAGATTAGGTAAACTTTAAGTTGAAAATTGCCACCCCTAGTTGTGATAATGAAAAATCAGGATTTTGATTCTACGAATATCGAATATCATCCATTTTCTTTATATGTTATTGAGCAGTTCTCCGTTTGATTTTCACTAGAAATCAAGATAATTCTTGTACACAAGATAATTCTTGTATCACAAGAGAAGTTGTTCGGTACATAGTCCTACAATGAATTAATTAGAGCATGTTCTCAGTGCACCTCTTCCAGAAACTACTTTTATAAACATTAGGTTCTATAAGATAACTTTCATAAACTAGACAACCATATAACTTATAAGATATGTATGTAGGAAAGAGCTATGCTAGCAATATCTGGCAATCTCCCCTCTCCCCCTCCCATTCAAACTCAAGTTCAATGATATACTAGAGTTTTTTATGATTTATCACTCAAAGAATCGCAGATCCATTGACTGAAAGGAGAAACATTAGGAAGAAAGTATAGTGGTCGAAATTCAAGGTATTGCCATCATTAAATAAATGGAGCCTTAAGCGATGACTCCACAAAGTAAGCTAACTCATACTGGGAAGAAGCACCCAAAAGCACAATGATGCACCATTGCTCCCGTGTAGCTCATGAGTTAAGGTAGTGAAGGTAAAGTAATGGCGTTAATATAACTTTGTAGCCAAGATGACATCATAATAAGTAATGTGGCAGCTCATTAGTAGTGGAATTACTACATAAGAATGCAGGCCATGAAAAAGGAGTTGTAGTCAACAGGAGTTAACCAAGGTAAGGAATGTCCAGTTAAAACATTGCAGCTGGAAAGATCAATTGCAATGGTAACCTCAGTGATAGAGAATGTAGATCGTACAAAAGATTGATGATATAAGCATATGAATAGATGGCTAGCAGATAAAGTAAATTTGACTTCAAACCAAGGTCTGCCATGCTAAACCATTCTGACCATACTGGTAAGAAACCAGTACCGTTCTAATATTAGGTTTAATATGAAAGCCGAGTTAATCCATACAGATTTGAACTGAGTTGAACTACCATTTACATCTAATTTTGAGTGGTGCCATAATTGGAAGTGAGAACAAAGAGTTGGGAGCCTATATCACTATGGAAGGGGACCGTATTGTGCTAAATTGGTAATCTATCAACATGATTCCTAGCATCAGTTCTAGGGACCTTGCTTCAAATCATTTATACAAATATATCAATGCAAACTACATCAAAGCTGATAGCATAAAGGCCATCACAAACTATAGATCTTGATATACTACTGCCTTCCCTTTAAGGGAATAAGAGGTATAATGAAGAGAAATGGAGAAATATACGGATAATATAAATTGATTCAAGGAACTATAAATAGGATAATGTTTCAAGCCTACCTACTAGCCCAATTAATATGTTAGTAGATCGGGTCCATGTGGCTTTAAAAACTTGAGACCAAATTAATTAGTAGCAAGTAAACTTGAGTTATAAACTCCTTAAACCATTCTTCCCTATCCAATGTGAGACAACCGATAAAATTAGAATGATACAAAGACGATTAGTAAGGCCCATGCATAAGGATGACACGCATAAATCAAGAACTGGTGTCGGAACAAACCTGGTTTATGGCCCATGTGGACTAAAGGACACTATAGATGGGCCCTATGTGTTTGTGATTGGATTTGGATATGAATTATTAGCCTGGCAAGAATGTTAGGACCTGAATAAGGGAGTATGTGAGAGCCCATGTTGGCTAGTGTTTAGTTTTATATCGGTTATGAACTAGAAAAATCATGAATACTTATAAAGGATCAAGAAGCCAAAATAATAACTTTTTGACTAGCCTTTTTGGATAAGATCCTTTTTTGAGTCAGATAATATGTTATGATGCTAAGCATCCTAATCAAGGTCTGCCATACCAACTTGCACTAATTCATACTAACTGTAACATACCTTATTGATACAGTGTCGAGTTTTGATTCGATATAAACACAACTGGTCTGAACTAACTCGTATCACCTAAAATTGAGCTGTATCGCCTGGTATCAAGTGATTAAGAGTGAAAAGGAATTAGCACATTATCGATATTGGGTGCGTACTACAACTCTCGATGTTGATTTTATGGACCTTGATCCTAATAGATACAAATATTATGTAAAAACATTAGTTACAATATTCAGACAGTACCAATGAATATACCTGTAGAAATTATTTGAAATCTCTTTCACATTGACAGTTGCTTTACAATTTTGCATCTACATCTACTTTAATAGGATGCAATAGCTAAAATGAATAGCCCTATTTCAGAAAATATAGAGAATTATAAAATATTTTGTACTTTCTACCTGAGCAACTTTGAAGAGCTCAGCCAAACCTTCAAGATTAAGATGGGCATTGTGCAGAAGGTCATACCTATGAAGCAAACTGAAAAGTTAGATAAGAGGAAAGAAAGTGGGGAAGGGGCATGACATCTGCAATTTTATATATAAATGTTATACTTTATTCCTCTAGTAAGCTAATCTAGCACTTCATATTCAATGAAGTTTTGAGTTACTTACTTGCAAGAATCATAGACATCTGGAATTTGTGTAATATCAAACCGTCTGCAAAGCAAACAATGATCACTTAATTCCAGAAAGTTACAGACATATCTTACAATAACAGCTGGATTCACTGGGGGAAAACCTTTTCATGAATCAGCCAATATGAAGCAAAGATGCAATTAGTAAATTATATTTCACATCAGAATAGATACTACTGGAAGGTATAATGGATACAATCATAACATACTCCTTTCTTTCATTATATAGATCCCTCTCAAGCTTCTTCCAGCGAGCAAACATTAAGAGGAAACTTTCACTACCACAAGGTAATCCAGCATCTATACGAGCCACATCAATGGTTGTTTTTCCAAGGGCCTTTGCTTGGTCATATGGAGGCAGCACCTCATAGGAACTTGTCCTTGAAAGCTTTTCTTCTTCATCTTCAGCGAGTAGCTTCACTTGTGCAGTTATTTTCTTTGTCAATTCAACCTATTCAAATTATAGTCAGGAATACAATTTAATTTTTTCCAGTACACTTACGTAAGAGGAATACAAAACACTCCAGAAATTTCTGAATGTAAAAGCTTGCAGATACCATAGTCAGGCCTAAAAGGCCTGAGACTGAGGGAAAACCTATTCTACAGTTATACCTATAGCTTGTTAAAATCATTGGATGTACATTATTTTTCCTTTCCATATAAGAATCGTCCTGCCTGCTCATGAAATGCAGTATTAAAATCAACTAAACTATAACCATCATTTCAACTTAAATTTTTATGGGAGTTGAGTGTTCCTTGAACCTTCAGCACCAGCAACAAGAAATTTTAATGCATTATCAGAATAATGCACTGTTCACTTCCATAGATTTCTCTAGTATGTGATTTGAGTCATCAAAAGAAAACAGAGTTGCTCATATAGCACAATACAGAGTTATTACAGGAAAAACACAGCAAGGTGATGAATTCCATTTCTGTTATTCATAACACCCTGCAGATAGATGGGATATATAGCTAAAGTAGTTTTGCATAACATCAATTAGAGTTGCAATAAAGAAAATGTTAGCCCAATTTCTAAACCACATAAAACTAGTCATAAAATACAAATTAGTGATATGGCTTACATCTATTCTCCATTTTTTTTGCAGATTATATGATTTATTTTGATAACATAATTAAAACTACTTTGAAAAAAAAAACAAAAGAAAACTTTTGGCAAGATATTCAACAATTCGGAAAGTTATCACACATAAGCCATTAATTCTGAATTTCTATTTTTCATCTTTCTGCCTCTCTAGCAGCATGCTCTGTATATTAACCAATCTATTTGGCACTTGAATTTTTTTTTTTTTTTGACATGGCATCTTTCAATTTCCTCCCAATTATTTGCCAATTCCAAATGCCTATCTCCAAATTTGGAATTATAAATTAAAGAGGCAAAGGTAACCACAAATTGACATGCTGAATGATGAAATTAAATATGCTAATGTGTTATTTCAAGTACTATAAAATTCTAGCCAACTGAATTGGTGTGGATCAATCAGCAACATCCAAAAGGCCAACTAGACATAAGCCTGAAACAAGTCCCACAACTAAGGCTGGAAATGAGTTGGACTCAGGTTGGGCTTACCCTGGCCAGACTTAGCTTAATTTATTTAGGTTGGGCTCTGAGCAGCAGAGAACAATAATTCCTCTGATGCCTCTCCATGGTGATTCCCAAAACTCAGATGTGGAACGCGCGCGCGCGCACAGAGAGAGAGAGAGAGAGAGAGAGAGAGAGAGGGGGGAGGTGGTCACATAACCATGTTAAAGAAGAGGAAAAGGGAGAAGTGGGTTCTAACAAAGAAGAAAATGAAGCAGTCAACTCACAAGCATAGCCACTGGTCAAAGGGGCTTAGTTGCCGGTTGCAATGGGAACAGGATGCAAATGAATCTATAGCTAAGAAAGACCATGTTCTATAGCTTTTGATAAGTGAATCTAAGGAATTTCTTTGACACCAACCTACATTTTGAAATAATAAAAAGAGTTAAAGCAGGATGGATTAAGTGGATGAGTACATCGGAAGTATTATATGATCGGCGCATCCCATTAAAATTGAAAAAAAAATTCTATAAAATTGCTATTAGGCTAGCTATGCTATATGGAACAAAGAGTTGGGCAATATTGAAACAATATGTGAATAAATTAAGTGTAACAAAAATGCATATGTTAAGATGGATATATGGTAAAACTTTAAAAGATAAATTAGAAATAAACATACAAGAGAAATGATAGGAGTAGCTCCAATTGAAGATAAAATAAGAGAAAATCGATTATAGTGGTTTGGACATATACAACTAGACCTTTAGATGCTCCAGTTAGAAAGAGTGATCTTTTAATAATTAATGGTAAGGATAGAGGTAGAGGTAGACCTAAACTAACATGAACAGAAATAATTAAAAAAGATATAACTATTTGTAATTTAAATATCGACTTGGTCCTAAATAGAGTAGTGTAGGAAGCAGATTCATGTAGCCGACCCCATGTAGTTGGGAAAAGGCTTAGATGAGTTGAGTTGAGTTCTATACCAGATAAGACATTGGACATTATCATTGATGTTGCAAAAGAGATGGCAGTGACAAAGGTGTTTGACAAGCTAATGCTGGTCAAAGGAATATACCCTGCAACAATATATGGCAGCTTGGCTGTATATTGCATAAGTCCAATCCCTCCAATTGGCCATGCAACTTCTGATTTTCATTAACTTCATGGTCTAGATAAAACCACACAATTCTTCTAGTATGTTTATAGAATTTTCCAATTCAAATGAGAACTTTACTCTTCTTTTTTCTCTCCTTCCCAACTGTGATTTCTCTATTTTCAATTATATACATATACATACACATATACATACACATACACATGCACACGCATATGTATGTATGTATAAGTATATATGCATATATATTAAACTGGCAATCACAACACTATACCTCCTACCCATTCCTCAATTAATTATTGAAAACTAATTATCTATTTGTTTGAAGAAAAAAGTTTCATTAGCTACTGGTGAGGATTAAAGTACTACATTGCATGTGTCATGTTGTGCAATGTTGGTCGCATGCTAGCACTTCTAAGTTCTAAGACTGAATTGAGGTTGTGCCAATCCATATCAATCCTTCTACTGGGTGCCAGTTGATGCACAAAAGTGCAGACTGGTACACACTTCACAAAGGTATGTGCCCCTGCTTGCCAGAATAGTACATGCCATGTGACACATGGGCACAACATGATACCCTAATGGTTACTAGGAACCAATGCCTCATTGGTTCCTACACAATCTCCTTGTCTCTGCACTCGAATTTTAAGCTCTTACACCATGAAGATAAAAGAAGATTTTGTTAGTATTAAATGCTCATAATTGACTACCAATCTTCAGTTAGACTCTTCCTGCAAAATTAAAATATTTAACCCATCCATCCAACTCAATGAATGTCAAAACATGGTCTTGCTAGCCATGCTACAAATTTCAACTACTGGTTTATGATGACAAGTTGCCAACCCCATGTAGTTGGGAAAAGGCTTAGATGAGTTTAGTTGAATTGAGTTGAGTTTATGATGACAAGTTGTTATAATTGAAAGCAGAGAACATGTGTAGGATTATCACTTAGCGTCTCAACTCTAAAATATATGCTGAAATTTTAATTTATTTTAGTTGATGCAATGCAACATTCCAAAATCCTAATAATGTAGTTTCATAAGCAACTTGCAGTCACAAATCATCCATTGCACAAGATAAAAAGAAAGAAAAGAAAATAAAAGGATTTAATACCAAATTGAAATATGCATACTAGAACCAAGCATCAAACTGAGCCCTTGAGTAAGGGCTATGCAAACCCACAGAGGCGCACTGATCAAGCTACCACATAATATTGTTTAGTGTTTCACCACAAGTCTATGTCAAATCTCTTTGCCAAGAGCAGTCCAGATCTGATACCATTACAGTCCTTATAGCAACCTGGACTATTCAACTCAGAAAGCAAACTTAACAGTCTGAATTAAAAGAAACCGGAAACAACTAACATGTCCCTATACCTGTCATGCATCCTTTAGGGCATCCAAACATATACTTTTAATAGCATAAATGTCACAACCCAGGTCCCTCACTACTAAGTGGTGTGGGCACCAGGATCAGATAGAGGTTACTGAGCTCATTATGGATTTTTGATTGATATAGTTAGACTTTTAATTCCTGTCAATCCATTTGAGTCCAGAGTCATTATGGATTTCTTACTTTATGTTTGTTTGACTTTAAGTCCTGTAATCAAGTTTTGTCAGTATGAGTCCAGTAATTTTTATTTGAGTCAAGTCAAGATTTATTAAGTCAAAGTATAAAAAGTTAAAAATCCAAAACCGTGAAGGATCACATTCAGTGCGCCACCTCAGCAACCACATGAAATCCCAATCAAAGTAGGCGCCATGTACTCAATTAGGGTGTCCCAGAATTTTCATGAAATCATTTCAGCATAAAAGAAAGCAAATAAGCCCCCTATGGAAGGTGACTTGCCGCCCACCCCTTATGGAAAGCAGAATATGGCGTCATCCCTTGATCTCTTTCCCTTGTTTCAAGATGCCGCCTATCTTCTTATTTGAAAACCATCCTCTGATCTCTTTCTCTTGTTTCAAGATGCTGCTTATCTCCTTATTTGAAAACAATATGACACCCTTATTTTCTCTTTTTTTTCATGTAATTCAAGGGTTAGGGTTTATTATAAAAACCCCTCCCTATTTTTTTGTAGAAAAACGATTGATGATTAATGAATATTGACACTTCGTGAGGGAGAGGATGAGAGGCCCAACAAATACCCGTTCCAACACCTGTTCCAAGCATCCCAGCCCCAAGACGCCAAGGTGCTATGATCCTTAGATGAAGTCCTCTTTGCCTTTGGAACCATCTAAAGAAAAGCCAAAACATCCGCGGGAGCATAGCTTCTTCTTTCAGGCGCTCATCCCGGGAGCTGTATAATCCAATCTTTTAGGACAAAGACCATCATTGACCGATAATCAGACCCATCCCTTCTTATAAGTTCTATTTTGTTGAAGAAAGAGCATGTTCTAAGTAGTTATTTCTCAATCCTAGGATCCTGTTTTCTTTATTACTTAGTGAATCGTGTTCTGCGGATAGTTACTTTACTCTTCGCATATTCATCCTTAGTTTATTCTTACTCGTTTCGAAAAGTAAAGCACCTTAAAATCTGAACCATTGCTCTACGTTAATCTCTTGCATGGTACATCCTGCATCAGTTTGGTATCAAAGCCTGGTTAGGACATGTTCATGCATAGTGCTGAAATTTTTTACATGCTAATTCTTAAACGTGGTGTCTAAGGCTAGGGATCCAATGGCAAAATGCCTTAAGCGGACTTGTGGTTCTCTAATTAAGTCCCTACGAGAGCGAGGGGAGCCTCCCACAACCCTACCCTTACCTGGCCAGTATATAATCGATGTGGGACTACAAACTTGCTAGTAAGGGCTCTCACATACTTCATCCAAGCTCCAGCATTCTCGCTAGGCTAAGGATCCATGTCCAAAGAGCCCATCTACAACAATGACAAACCTTAAAAGGGAATAGGAGGACTGTGGCCCTCACCCCAAAATTTAAAAAAATATGATTTTTTATCTAAAAATGTATATATATAATTTATAATTTAAATATGCATTATCGCATTTATTTTGGTCCTTCCAAAAAAAAGTTTCAAGGTCCACTACTAATCAGCAATATCCCTTGGTCCATATGGGTCTGTCTCTCTAATACCATTTGTAACAACCAAGGTATGTTGAATTATGGTTCAGTTCAGGGTCGTTTCTGGCCGATTCGGCTCTTTTTGTCAATATTTTTATATGGTGTACTCAATTTTAATGATTTTCTTTTATGGAATTTCATACCAAATTAGACTGGTTCAACAAGTTCTATTGACTAAGATCTAAGATCTGAAAATTCAATAAGTTTTAATCACTTGATAACACATTGATGTTCATGTCTTAATCCCCCTTTGATGACGTGTTACTATGTTAGACCTCCAATCAAATGCTAAAACATATTATTAAAATAATGGGGGAATTGTGCTATGGTATATGTTTTAATTGGAATTTTAAATAAAATCATAAGATATTAGGAAAAGAAAAGAAAGATTTGCTAATAATCTTGCCCTTTAAAGATAGCAAAGATATAAATTGATAAGATAGTAGATGAGTGAATTGGAAAAATTTCAATATAATTGGCGAAAAAAAAAAATTTCCAACATATGGAAACAGTCCTTAGAAGAAACCCATCAATTTTTTATCAATACATCATAACACATTTTTCAATTAAAACTTTAAATAAAATCTTGGAATATTAGGGAAAAAAAGAAAAATTTGCTTATAATCTTGCCTTTTAAGGATGGCAGAGATGTAGATTGACAAGATAGCAGATAAATGAATTGGAAAAAATCCAATGTAAGCGCTGAAAAAAAGAAAAAAATTCTACCATATAGAAACAATTCTTAGAAGGAACTTATCCATTTTTTTTAAATATATCATAACACATTTTCAATTGAAACTTTAAATAGAATCTTGAAATATTTGAAAAAGGAAAGAAAGATTTGCTCACAATCTTGTCCTTTAATTATAGCAAAGATGTAAATTGACAAGATAGTAGATGGGTGAATTAAAAAACATTCTAATGCACCAAAATAAAAGAAGAAAATTCTAATGTAAGGAAACAATCCTCAGAAGAAACCTGTCTATTTTCTATCAATATATCATAACACATTTTTTATTATATATATATTGTCAAAATAGATATCAAATTAGATCTCTTGATAGCCGATTAAAATCTTAGATTATGGATAATAAAGGAAAATTTTGCCCAGCATCTTCCTTGTTAAGGAGAGTAGAGATGTAGATTAACAAGATTATATTGGTGAATCTAAAATATTCTAACAAATAGACACAACCCTTTTAGAAATTTTTCTATTTCTTTTTACCGTAATATATATGCACCAATATTTTTGATAAAACAATAGTAATTGATAAAATAGTAATAAAGTTAGAATTTACAACCTAAAGTCAAGCCAATATCAATGAAAAGAATTGAATTTAGGAGAAAAATCTCTCTTATAAAGAAATCATCACTATAAACATCCCATCCACCATTAGAATCTAAAGAGAGCTTTCACAACGTCCAACAAGATGTTTCGTGCTAGAGTTACTACTATCTTTCTTGTTCTCTTTATTTTAGATGCAAATAAGATACTTCTCTCTCTCAGCAATTTCTTTGTGTTATATTTGAACATTGAATGATACTGACTCTTTCTTTGTATTATATATAAATATCAAACGCTATTGAAATTTTCCCCAAGGTGTCCAATATTTCATAAAAAATAGCTGAACTGGCCCAAACCAACTGATTCAATATGGAAATCAGCGGTTCAGACAAGTTCAGGCAAAGAACTGAACCAAATGGTCAAGACAAACCAACTCCCAATTGTCTTGGTTCAGTTCAAGCCAAACCAACCAGTTCGGTTCCATTCAAAAAACTTTGGTAATAACCCAAGATCTCATCCAAAAAAACTAGCTATGAAGATATTATTTAAGCTTTTTGATCCTTTTTAAGTACCCAGGATTTTTGCAATACATAGCCGATTTAGAACCAAACAGTTGTTAGTACAGGTTCTCACATTAAACTCTAGAAAAGTTGTGCTAAGTGCTATAACCTACATTAAATGTGTGATTACATTAAAACAGGCACATCGCCTATCATTAGCTACACTTAATAAGTATAGGCAAAAACTGGACCCTAATAAATATTTGTGAATATGCTAAATCTAAAGCTCTTCAAGGTTCAAAGTATGCTTAAATATAATCTAGGACACTTTAACTTCATGAGGGACACAACAGGTGCCCAAATATTCACTATGAATTAAGGGGTCCTTGAAACTCCATCTTATATGAACTGCAGAAAACAAACATCACCTTTCTAGCAACAAGACAACTCTTCAGGTAGGAGAGACGTAGCACTGGAAAATGATCATCGAAGAGACAGTAACCAGGAAAATGAAAATACCATTTTAGCAAGAAGTTGAGAAGCATTAGCAGGAAGGCCTGCACCATCGACCATCCAGGAAAATTCTGCACATCCATTGCTGTTTACTGCATTTGCTTCAGAGGCTATGATCTCACGCAATCTAGCCTGCATGTTTTAGTGAGTTTCAGATCATAGACAACACAAGCATACAATAAACAGTTGACACAATTAGAAATAGAAATGTAGTTGCCATACAATGCCAAGTTGCGAGCTAACAAATGAGACAAGTAGACCATGTACTTTTAGAATGACTAAATCTGAGCATCACTGAATCAGATAGCAAAAAATATATACATAAAGTGCAACTCCAATGAGGTCCAACCCCCTTTTCTCAAAATAAATACATTGAATAAATGTCTAGATAGAAAAAGAAGTTTTAACCAACAGGAAGGATGGAGGGGCTCTGACAGCTTATGAAAAGAGAGATGCTTGCTAGAAACCAGTTATCCTTGTTCACAAATGGCTAGGGTTCAGTTTGGAAGCATCTGTGCTCCAACCAAAGAGATACCACATAAGTGAAGATTATGAATGTAGGAAGGAAACTTCATGTAAAGATGCATGGCCTGATTCCACATCAGAAGATGCAATCTACTTTTAAAAGTGCCTTCAGGTGCTGTAGCAATTTTTAACTAGCAAATGGACTTTCACTAGAAACAAGAGCTTGATCCAAGCCAGTTTGATGTTCCAAAACCAGAGACTAAAAGAGATGATACAAATAAAAAACAATTTTCGCAATCCAGCTGAACTCCAAGTTTGGATAATTGCGCGGTTTCTTGTTCTAGCAACTCAACAGCACTTAATTTTTTAACAGATTTCTGCCAAGAAAGTTTGCATCTCCATATTATTATCTATTTGATTAATACATGAATTGTTTATTCTAACATCCATATTGATTCCACTCTTGGTGTTTTGTTGCATTCTAAAATATTCAGTGCTCAATGTTTAATATAATTTATTTAAAATCTAAAGCAGACCTTTCAATTAAAGC
Source organism: Calamus simplicifolius (assembly GCA_900491605.1). Classification (NCBI taxonomy): domain Eukaryota; kingdom Viridiplantae; phylum Streptophyta; class Magnoliopsida; order Arecales; family Arecaceae; genus Calamus; species Calamus simplicifolius. Next base: position 200,873 of record UESW01001831.1, read on the forward strand.
TCCACATTGCTTGCATTCCTTTTTACTACCAGCTCCTCACTCAAAAACGCTAGACAGAATTTTTCTTCACTATCATTTGTTGAAAAATTCAGATCTATTATTGGTTGTCCTGTCCTCTGGACTTTGGACAGCAAGCAAGTGAACTGCTTTACATCCTGAACTATCTTATTTCTACGGTCCTCACATCCATGGCAGGCCAACCCTAGGTGGTCCTGCATCAGGCAGTGATCTAGAAAAGCCTTGATTTCATTATATAAGTGAACAGCTTTGGAGACGGGACTATGGAAACATGCAATTCTCTCAGGGCAAGCCCAAACACCCACACATGATAACATCAATAGGCAATAAGAATACTGTCAACTAGAAAAAAAAATCTAGTATATACAATTGCAAAACATAAAAATAATCCTAAATGCCCTCCAATAAGTCTAATCATAAATTTGTCTCATCACTGCTCTGCTTGTTGCATTTCATTTAGGGCAAAAATGGCCTCTCATGATTCTTTAACGAGCCTAACATTTCACTAATTAGCATGTGATGCCATGACAGAAGTTATATGCTTCAAAAATCATAATTAATGCTAGCTATTGATATGTTGCAAAATGATTTAGTTCAGATGCTTCTTTGGTAAAGGATGATGAATTCTTATCAATTCTATTGCAGTAAGGATATCCAGTTTTCCACTTTTATTGAAAAATCAAATATTGGTGACTTTTCATCTTTGGCAGACAGGTTGGTCCAACTAATCAGCAATTCTTTGCAAGAAAACAAACCTTTGCTTCATCCATCTCAATGCTAGCATCTTCTAGTCCATCCAACATGGACGAGTCTTTACTAACCAGTGAAACCTGAAGGACACGAAAAGGTTGGTCAAAGTAAAATTAATAAATTAGTATCAATAATTTACAATGAAAAACACATAAAAAAGCTATAAACAAACCAAAATCGGAGTCAACTGCCCCTCCAAATCAAGAAGGCCCTTGGCAAATGCTGCTGCAGACATCTGCCAAAAAATTGGTTTACATAAGTGCTATGCATTTTTTCTCAGAAAAGATAAATGCCAACACTGGAAGGTATAACAGGAATCAATTTTTCCAAAGACTTAATCAATCACTAGCAAAAATGGTATGGCATATGCAAGGAAGACTGTAACAAAAAAAAAATGAAAAACAAAGTGTTAAACAGGAAACAGAACGTTTGAAACTTTCAAACCATCCTCCAGCACCTTGTACCTGAACTCGGCCCTCATCTGAACTGTATATCTTCAAATCATGTCGGTAAGTACTATGAAGGCGAAGCAAGCCAGTTCCCTCACCTAAAATTGAAACACACATTTTATGAAGAATTTAGTCAAATTAACAAATAGAAAGAATACAAATCACTCAAATGGATTAAATGATGAACTGCTATAAATAATCATAATGAACAAACTTTGCTAAGAAACAAAATAATCTGGCTACATGAATCTTTTTTTGCCATTTATTTCTGGATAACATCTCATGGAAGATCACAAGAAGCATCCCCAGATCCTATTTTATTAGTCCTAACAATGATCTCTAGGCCTTCCTCCAATATTCTTAAACTGGATCCGAGCCTTCTTTCTCATTGAAGCCACAGATGCCTTTCCAGGATGTAAGTAAACCATCTCAATTGGAATTCCATCACCTTGTACTTTAAGAGAATGCTGCCAAATTGCCAATCAAGATTGAAACCTTATGACTAGTCACATCTCACCCACTCCAAATCATTTGACTTGCTTTACAAATAAATAATATAAATCAAATGCAAAAATAGGAAGAATATGTTAAAAACAGAAAACGTAAAACAAGTAAAAGCAAAGTTTGCAATCTTGATACCAAACCCCATACTAGTACCATCTCGGTAAGTGTTAGTATACCTAATATAAAGCTACATCCCCCAAACTGCATAATGGTTCAGTACTGATACAGTACAATTTGCCTGGTATGCACTGATATAAGGCAGTACAATATATCATGATAAACTCAACTCAACTCATCGAAGCCTTTGCCCAACTACATGGGATTGGCTACATGAATATGCTTCCTCCGCTCTGCTCTATTCAGGACTAAGTCGACATTCAAATTATAAATAGTTATATCTTTTTTAATTATTTCTTTCCATATTAGTTTAGGTCTACCTCTATTCTTACCATGTATATCATGGATAAAAGAAATAAATATTATATCCAAGTAAAAAAAAGGATTTTTTTTTAAAAAGAAATAACTGCCAGTAACTGATAATGTACAATAATTTCTAGCTAAATTGGTCAAATGTTTATTGTACAATAACTATGATGCACATGATGCCAGAAAGCTATCAGCATGGTTTAAAATTGCATAATGTTGTATAAATGTATGACATGGTATTGGATCTCACAGCCAGAGCTAATGTGTTCCACTTCAATAACATGATGCTAATATGCAGTGAAATGGGTTTTTGCACTACGTCCCCTTAAAATATTCAAGCCATTTGTGTCCCACAAACTCTATTCTCTTTTGTTTCTGGAAAGTCTAAAGTCATCCAACTTTAAGAATTTTTCTTTTGTGATTTGAAATACAGTAGGTAATGGCACAGGAGCATCAATTCACATCAGCTCAAAGGACTTATTTCTTTATATTTTCAGTTTTAAATTAAAAAAATCAATTTTCTTTCTTTAATTCAAATGGAAAATCAAAATTTAAAAAAACACTATGCTATAAGAGGCACTGTAGATTCATGTCCTCCAGGATATTTCATAAGGGCTTGGAGATGACTAGAGTAGGCCTCCAGATTCTTCTATGGAAGACAGAAGTTAATGATGATTAAAATACAATTCAAGTGGAGTTCTACATTCATGTTGTCATATTAGCATATCTTCACTCGAGGATGTTCAGAATTTATTCTGCAGGTGTTTTTCCATCCTATAGATCTAACAATCAGAGATAAATCCAACATTACACATACATATTCTAAATGGCAAGTACTGTATATAAGCATGTTGTTTGCAAATTTTTTATTATGTAGGTGCAAGCAAATTTTTATTATGTAGGTGCAAACAAATTTTCAACACAACATGAAACAAAATGTCTACCATACAAACCCTTATATGCATGATATTTTAACCATAAAGAGGTGATAGTTTTCTAAGCAAACTTACTAAAGGTAAAACCGTCAAAGTATGGAGCTAAGCTTTTTACATCCATATTTGATACTCATAAATATACCAAAAATCACATGAAAGAAAGTGATAAAAAAAACTTTGAATCCTTGCATCTTACAAAAAATATGTCTCAGAACAGAGCTGAATGGAGAAAAAGATTCATGTAGCCAACCCCAACTAGTTTGGGATCAAGGTTTTGTTGTTGTTATTTGATACTCATGAATAATTATGTGAAGACAAAAAAGACTTTGAGACTCTCCAAAATACTACAACCAATGATTCATGTACTAACAGGACCAGCATATCGCATAGATCCTGTATTGTTCCAAGAATTTAGCTTCATCTTCTAACTAAAATTCTCAATGGTCTTAGATTGGTTGAAAATTAAGTGAATGGATACCTCCAATATCAAACTCCCCTAATTGATGATAACTCAACCTCAACTTCAAGTTTTCTTTTGATGCCTGAAGAACTTGACGAGGGTGATTGAGTTTAACTCCACACTTCACCTTAAGGATTCTTCTTTGAAAACTTGCCATTCAAGTTCATGTATTCAAAAGTTGTATTTGACATCAATGTTTGCATATCTATGCTTAAAAATAGCGTAAGCATGCATTTGGTGAGAACTAAGTAAATGAATAGTGAACAAATGCTTGTGTTATCTTTTTTGCACTTGAATGGAAAGGATAATTTGATTGGAAGATCACTTTTAATACCACATTTATTACCTCTTTTCCCTGACTATGCATAGATCCCACTTACATCCAAAGTTTGTCATACGAGAACCAATATGGTTTCGATATCGAATTGATATGATTCAATAAGAGGTGTACTATACCAAACAGACAGTGTATTAGTCATCTTATACCGAATCAACAGTGTACTAATTAGATGAATTAGACGGTTTCAACCTATAAAATGTCCCATACCAAGCTGAACTGGATGGTTCAGCATGGTACAAGACGGTTTGGTATGGTACAGGTAGTTGTAGGCTATACAGGGTGGTTTGGGACAGTACTAATCCCATACTATTACGAAATGATGAATTGTACTGGTTCCGCACTGAAACGGTTTGGTGCATCCTATACCAGATGGTTCGGCATACTCTATACCAAATGGATTGGTACGGTTCGACATACCTTGCTTACATCATTCCTTGTTTTATGTTGAATGATTGGATGGACTAGTTTGGAACAAGGTCTATTTGAGCTCCATCCAAACCATGATATACCCAAAATCACATATTTAAATACTCCCAAAAGGGATGGTATCATGGTACCATTAATGTCATACCATGTTGTAGGAAAATGGCACTGGAACACGCAAGGGTTGCCAAAACATGCAACATCAAGATGTATCCCCAATTGATTGACTAGTACCAAGGTCGATACAACAAAGATATGAAGCCTAATTTAAAAAAAAAAAGCGTAAGAATAGGTAAACCGAATGTCTTGATTGGTTCCAATTGGTACAAATGTTAGCACCAAGCCTATCCGAATCAGGATAGCATTTTTCTAAAAAGTAGTGAAAAGCCATTTAGCTAACCCAAAATGAAGTGTGAAAAACAAATTGATTGGATATTAAAGTCAATACAAAATCATATTAGAAATAGAATTATCTGACTCGATAATGAAAAAAAGTGCTAAATTTATTTAACCATAGAAATATGGACATTCAGTGAAATCAATGCCAACTCTAATAAAAAAAAAATCAAGGACTTTTGACCAAAAAGAATTGGATTTTTGACTCAAATATTGAGTTGTTAAGCTTTGACTATAGATCCTCTACTAACCATAGATCTGCTACTTTGCATCGCTGAACCATATCCGTAGCTCATGCCAGTCGGTGACGAATCCGGTATAGTACCAATACATGTCGTACCGAACCGCAGTGAAGCAAGGGAAGAAAAGAACAAGAGAGCTAGAGAGAACCAGCAAGCCAGAGAGAGGGGAGGGAACTGAAAAAGAGAGAGCAGAGGAAGAATAAGAAGAGAGGAGATCTACCTCTGGCAACCGGTGACTGGCGAAGATGTCTATCAAAGACAAGGACGAAAGTCAACAGCGGATTGTGGTTGATGGCAGGAGCTTCAACAAGGAAGAGGGCAATGGTAAGGGTGGTAATAGGGAAGAGACTGATGGTGAAGGGCTAGGATTTCTTCGAACATGAGAGAGACAAAGATGAAAACGGTGGGGAAGAGGCCGATGGTGGATGGATAGGTTTTCTTTGGATCAAATGCAAACAAAATGGGAGCCTTTTTATATTTATTTAAACATATTGAATTGGATCGCATTTGAACCCACCATCCAAACCTATAAACAAACCCAATATTCCATTGTACCGTTTCACAGTGTCAAATTGCACTGGTTCTAAACCGACACGGTCTAGTTCGGTATGGTTCAGGAACTTTGCAACTATATAAATAGAATAAGTTTTGACCATGGATGATAGAGATTATGGAATAAAATTTATTTCTTTTTTTGGAGACTTTAGTTGATTGTAGTACAAGAAAACTAATGTCAATCTAATCAAAATATAGTATATGTATAATCATATGAACTTTAATTCAATCTATATCCATATTACATATAAAAAAACATGCTCGTAACTCAAAAATGAAAATCCATAAAGAAAACAAAGAGATACCTCAAATTTGTGTACTAGCATGATATCAATATGCACTACAATCCAAAGCAATTATTAGGTCAAAGCTCAGATTTTTGTATAGAAATTCCATCAGATAGTCTGCTTTATATTCATCCGAATTTAATTTCACCAAGATTTGTAATTCTGCCAAATCTGAACGCTTAAAACCAAACTTGTTTCAAACATGAATTTAAAATAAATCAAGTTAGTCCAATACATGGCCAGCCAAAATCAATCATAACTATAGGGGAAAATCACATTCTTCAAACTGCATATCCAAAATTAATGAAAACAATCAACTTGGGAGTTCTATAGAGTATTTGCAGTACTAGCAGGTGTAACATACCCAACAATACAATACTAATATCGGATGGAGCTTAGTGTGCCACTGTATTAACTAGCAGCACATGGTACAGCTGCAATCTCAACACCAATAATGTACCATGTATTGGTACAATGGCGTCCTATACCGACCCGACCAGCACCTTAAAGTTTAGGTGCAAGGTCTGGTACTGAGACTGAAAAGATTGCTTCTATATGTATAAAATCAAGAGGTTTAAATTGATAAGATAGCATAGCTGCCAGTAATTTACATTACTCATTACTTTCTATTGCCATGCGAAGTATTTAATGTAATATTACTAGTCCAAATGTATCAAAAATTGTTTCAGTGAAAAAGTCATGGCTTGAACAACAACTACTACTACTACAACAAAGCCTTAAATCTCAAACTAGTTGGGATTGGTTACATTAATCCTTTTTCTCCATTCTACTTGATTTAGAGTTATACTTTTTGTAAGATGCAAAGATCTTAACTATTTCTTTTTCACTTCAATTGGAGAGAATTTTAAACTCCTCTTGGTTTATCAAAATTAAAAATGAATATACCAAAACAAGGCAGAAAATGGAATGCATTAAATTACAGAAAAAATGATTACTGCAAATTCTTTTGGCTTGCTGAGTCATTTTAGTCATCTTAGATTCTATCAACCTCAACATATTCTTGTTACAGTAAATCTATTTGAACCACTTGGAATTTAACTTGGCATCTTAGGAAAAGGGAGTTTTCAAAACCTAATCCTAGCCCATTATTTGGTCACTAGAGAAAAGTGTGACTTACAAACAAGATATATGTGTCAATAAAAATAAACAGAACTACACAGAACAAGAAGGGTTGGGTGTTTATTTTCATATATTACATGTATATATACATAATGACAAAATGGTAATTTAATTTTTCTTGAAGATTGTAGGATATGGACAATTAAACCTAAGGTGACAGGGATGGAGGTTGTGAAGAAAGATACAGACGTAGAAGCTTAAAGGCTCTTGATATGAGATCAAACTTCCCTGCTCCAGAAAATAGAATGCATACAGCTAAAATACAAAGAACTAAGAATAGGAAGAATAGGCAACTCATTAGGAGAGTACGACACATGATTAAATAGATCAGATCATTGCATTATTCCAAAAGCAGTACCAAAGGTACATGTTTTTATCAAAAGGAAATAGGATATAGCTTCAAAATATAACCTGGATACATGTTGTTTCGGAAATACCTTCCCAGCTCTTCTGCCTGATTCAAAAATCAAGAGAGATGACTTGCACATAAAGTCATGAAAATTCATGAAAGATGTATCATCTAACGTTTACTCTGAAAGAGGGTTTGTAATGGGAGAAAAAAAATCCTTGGAGAACTGACATCCTATCACCTCTAACTGAACAGTAACTTATTGGCACAGCTAAAAAGGAAACCATATACTGCAGTCAAAAGACAGACGTGTATATGGATTGTTCTCAACTGCTCCATTGAGCAACTGAGATAGGGTCTGAGGCCAGGACTAATGAGGAAAATAGTTAAAAGTAGAAACCTGAAAGAAATTACCTGCTTTCTACCAGCATGAGTGAGAACACCGCCATATTTAAGGATCATTAAAGCTTCAATTGGACACTCTTCTTCACCAACCTTAATCCATTTTAAAGGCTTTAGTTGCACTTTTCGATAGATACCAGAGAAATGTCCACCCTGGGCACCATCACAGTAGTATCACATATAAATACAATTATTTATAATTGTTAGCCTAGAAAATACTTGTCTTGCTAAAAGATATTTAGAAAATCTAAGATAATCCCTGAAAGTACAAAACCAAGCAGAGAAAGAGCCAATAGACAAGCAAAATAAAAGCATTATTTAAACTACTTTTCCAAAAGACCTTCATTCAAGAACATTTGGAAATTTCTCAAGTGCAAGTGACAAATTGCAATATCAGCAAGCTAAATCCATGGATACTCATTCCATCTGCCTGGGAACATTCATATTCTAGCCATGATTTCATGTCTCTTCATTGGAAAAACCATGCTCCGCATAAAGAGCCTCATCAATCAGTCTTTAGAGTTCAGGTGCCAGCAACTCACACAGATGGAGGTCTGACCTGTACCCTATCCAATTTAGACCTGACCTGGATAAGACATCTGGATGCATGGGGTGGCCATGTTTCAAAACCTAGACCTGAATGTTGGGCTGTGTTGACCACAGACCTAGCATAACTGCATTAACATTAAAAAGCTAACATGACAAAGCAAAATGCAAAAAAGCAGTAATATGAAGAATGGGTTTAGTCCATAAAACACAGATGACACAGACCACACCCAAAAACAGATAAAATGCATAATGGGCTGGATCCAAACATAGATACTAGTTTCAAAGATAGTTCAGACTGATTCTAGGTCAGGCTGGAGTAGGCTGTCAGAAGTGGAAGGTGCCATTAAGGCAACAGCACCCCATCTTGCAGAAGGTGCTAGGTGCCAAAAAAGTGTCACCTGAATAAATAAAGGCACTAATTTATGAAAAATTTTATCAATGCAACAGAAGTAAATAATATGTGAATCTAAGAACAATGTAAACATCATACAATGATTTGTTCAACTATCAACATCATAATTCACAATCATGTTGAAATGTTCACATCTTTCAAAGTTTCCAAACAAAAGACAGCAAAAATAAAATACTAGACACCTAAAGTAGTTTCAAAATTCAAATATAGGAGCAAAAATATCACTTTATAAGACATGTTTGATGTTTCTAAAGAAAACATAACAAAAAATATTAAACATTGAACATCCTTGAGAACCCTCATTTCTAAGGACTCCAATAGACCAAAATGCCCTTCAAAATAAAACCAATAAAGTCTAAAAGAATGGGCAACAAAGGGACTAGAAGAATAATAGTGAATATTGGAGAGGCTTATGCGTTAGGTAGCTAACAGCCAAGGCCAGTCCTAAGCCCGGGTAAAGGAGGAGGGTTGCATTAGGTAGCTGACAGCCAGCGTAAAACTTCAACAGAACCTTTAAAACATGAATCTGATAAGTCAAACTATGCGAAGGGCTAGATGTTCCCGTTAAAAGACGCGTTGCATCTACCTCCGGATGTTTCAAAAAATGGACAAGAGGCGCCACACTGACGCCCGGGTGTGGTGATAAGTGAGCAAGGATTCTTGCACTATGAACGAGTGCGGGTAAAGAAGTTAGTCCATGATAGTCAGCTTAGAGTAGCAACATGGAATATAGGAACACTAACATGTAAAATTATGGAGATAGTGGATACCATGATTAGGAGAAAAGTAAATATAATATACTTACAAGAAACTATATGGATAGGCAAAAGATCTAAAAAAATAAAGAATACAGAATATAAATTATATTACACTGAAAAATATAAAAATAAAAATGGAATAAGAATAACTGTAGATAAATTTTAAAGAATATGTTGTTAAGGTAACTAGGAAAGAAGATCAGATTATATCACTAAAACTTATAATTAAAAATAATATAATTACATAATTAGTGCATATACACCACAAGTAGGATTAACCAACAAACTAAGACACAATTTTGGAAGACATAGATGAAGTAATGCAAGAAATATCATAAAAAGAAAAGATATATTTGGAGATTTTAATGGACATGTAGGCAACAAGAGATGGATATGAAATGGTACATGAAGAATATGGATTTGGAGATAGAAACGAAGCCGACGTGAGCTTATTAGATTTTGCAGTGGTATATGATCTAACAATAGCAAACACTTATTTCAAAAGAGAGATGAATATTTAATAACATTTAAAAGTGGATCTAATAAAAGTCAAATAGATTTTTTCTTAACTAGGAAGATAGATAAAATAACATGCAAAAACTGTAAAGTTATTCTAGAGAAAGTATAACTTCACAACATAAAATAATGTAGCAAACATATGGATAAAAATGAAATCTAGAGTAAAATGTAAAACTATTAATTCAAAAATTAAATGGTAAAATTTGAAAGGAAAAAAACTAGAATTATTTAAAGAAAAGTTAGTAAGAGTAATGACTATGAATATAAATAGTGATCCCAACTTAATGTGGAAAAAAGCAACTAAATGCATAAAAAACATAGCCAAAGAAGTTCTAGGAGAATCAAAAGGAGTAGGACTAGTAGGAAAGAAAACTTGGTGGTGGAACAAGGAAGTTCAAGCTGCATCAAGCTTAAAATGACAAACTATAAAATTTGGCAAGGATAGGGATGAAGAAAGTCTTAAAAAGTATAGGGATGCAAAGAAAGAAGCTAAAAAGGCAGTAAGTAATGCCAAACTTAAAGGCTATAATGATTTATATAATAAACTAGATACGAAATAAGGTGAAAAGACTATATATAAATTAGCAAAACTAAGAGAAAAGAAAACAAAAGATCTTGACTATATTAAATATATTAAGGATGAAGATGAAGAGTTTTAGTAAAAGAATAAGAGATAAAAGAATGATGAAAAAGTTATTTTAAAAATTATTAAATAAAAATAATTTGATAAATTTAAGGATAGAAGGATGTGATAACCTAAGAGTACATGAGCATAATTTTTTCGTAGATTTAGCATGCTGGAGGTTAAAAGGCTTTGAGTAAAATAAAAAAATACAAAGGTATTAGGACCAGATGCGATCCCTATTGAGATTTGGAAAGGCTTAGAGAAATTGGAGTCATGTGATTAACCAATTTATTTAACAGGATTGTAGCAACTAAAAGAATGCCGAATGATTGAAGAAAAATATATTAATATCCATATAAAAAATAAAAAAATATTCAAAACTGTGCAAATTATAGAGGGATTAGCTAACAAGTCATACAATGAAATTATGGAAAGAGTAATCGAAAATTGATTAAGAGCTGAAACTTTGGTGTCAAATAATCAATTTGAATTTATTCATGAAATATCGATCATGGAAGCTATTTATTTATTAAGAAGGTTGATAAAGAGATATAGAGAAAAGAAAAAGACCTTCATATGATCTTTATTGATTTAGAGAAAGCATATGATAGAGTACCCAGAGAAATAATATGATGGGTTTTAGAGAAAAAAGGAGTTACCAAAAGGTACATAGAATTGATAAAAGATATGAATGATGAGCAATAACTATTGTTAAAATAATAATAGGAGAAACTAGTGAGTTTTTAATTACTGTAGGTTTACATCAAGGATTTTCCTTAAGTCTGTATCTTTTTATATTAGTTATGGATGAATTAACCAAACATATTCAAAATGATATCCCATAATGTATGTTATTTATAGATGATATAGTGTTGATTGATGAAACTAAATCGGAATAAATGCTAAGCTAGAGATTTGAAAAGAGGCTTTAGAATCTAAAGGTTTTAAGATTAGTAGAACTAAAACTGAATACATGAAATATAATTTTAGCGAAAGTAAAAATACAAATGAAGAAACAGTAAGGATTGCAAGCTAAGAGATATCAAGGAGTGAAAATTTAGGTATTAGGATTAATATTCACAAGAAGGTGAAATAGGTGAAGATGTGAATCATAGAGTTAAAGCAGGATGGATTAAGTGAAGGAGTGCTTTGGAAGTATTGTATGATCGGCGCATCCTATTAAAATTAAAAGAAAAATTCTATAAAACTGCTATTAGGCCAGCTATGCTATATGAAAAAATGTTGGGCAATATTGAAAATGTGAATAAATTAATTATAACATAAATGCGTATGTTAAGATGGATATGTGGTAAAACTTTAAAAGATAAAATTAGAATAAACATATAAGAGAAATGATAAGAGTAGCCCCAATTGAAGATAAATGAGAGAAAATCGATTATGGTGGTTTGAACATATACAACGTAGACCTTTGGATGCTCAGTTAAAAAAAGTGATCTTTTAACAATTCATGGTAAGGATAGATGGTAGAGGTAGACCTAAATTAATATGACAGAAATAATTAAAAAAATATAACTATTGTAATTTAAATATCGACTTGGTCCTAAATAGAGCAGAGTGGAGGAAGTAGATTCATGTAGCTGACCCCATGTAGTTGGGAAAAGGCTTAGATGAGTTGAGTATTAGAGAGCTCATGCCTGAATGAATGCCTCTTCCTTTGTCTTACGTTCTTGCCTAGGCATCACCCAGTAAATCCACCTCATATGCGGAGTGAGGCATTTTGTGGTTTCCTTGCCTTGCCTAGGTACCTGGGCAAGTGGCCAGAGTGCCTTTGACGCTTTGACAACAATAGGGCAGCTAAAATCTTGCTATGTGTGTGTATATAACAATAGAGATTTGTGGCACGGTGTGAGGTTGATTTGAAAGCTCAAGATGAAAAATGGTTGTGCGTGTATTTATGTATCCATACATACATACAAAAATACATGCATGCATGCATATACATTGATGCAAACATACATACATATGTATGTATATATAGGGTCCAAGATCAGGTTGAAAGGCCTAGTTGATGGACAACAGGTGAATATGCAAATGAAAAAATAGGGAGGAGAAGATTCAAGAGGGTTGTGATAATCAACATAAAGAAAAACAGATAGCAAACCTAATACTTTTGGCATTACCATCATTCCTTTTCACATCTTCTTAACCTAAAATGGCTGAGAGGAAAATGCGATGTATATATGCCAGTACATAGTGCAACCCATCTATCGACCTTGGAATAATGAGAAAAGAGGGGGAAAGAAGTTAAAAACAAGGTTTTGAACTCATGTTCATGACCTTGGAGATCACAAGGGAAACTAGTACATCACTTGTTCCGCTATAATCAGAAGAATGTTCTAAGTAAATCCAATTAAATTTGTAATATAAGAAACAAAAGGACCAATTTGATACTAAAAACTTGACAAAGAAATAAAGCTTAAACTTGTCTACATGGTGCAGGGTAAGTATTTAATCTTAGATGTAAACAATACATTATCTTAGCATCCATCCTCGCACATTCCATGTCAACATCATGATCGCAAGTGAGAATGGTTCTATATCCCAAGGAATCAAAGTTACTGCCATGTCAACTGCTAGATACTTGCAAATTAACATGCAGAATTGCAGATATAAGGTTACATTTGGATGGGGGAGGATTTTTTAGGAGAAATTTCATTTAAAGTGGGGATTTTAGAACTCCAAAACCAAAATTTTAAGTTTGGCTACTCTGAAGGAGAAATTTCTAAATTTCCATGGAATTTTAAAATCACTCACAATGGTGATTTACAAATTCCACCTCTAAAGGTACTATTTACAAATCCCTCCTGAAAATTTCCTTGGAAGTAATTAAAATATTTAATTTTACATGAAAATATATTTTAATATTTATGTAATTTATTTTATATACATATCTATCAAATTTATTATTACATGAATATTTATTTCATTTAAAGTGTTAATATTTTATTATTAATATTTTCATAAATATTAATAATTATCAATATAACACGAATATTTTTATTTTATTAAAAATAATATATTATTAGTAATATATTCAATAAATATATTGTTAATAATATTAATTATAATATAAATATTATTAAATTAAAATATTTATGTAATTAAATAATATTAACTTATAGTTTATGTAATTAAATTTTATTTTTTATCTTATGATAATAAATATTTAATGATTAATTTATATTTTATAAATGTTTTTGCAAAATAAATTTTAAGTTAATAAAATATTAATAATAAAAATATAAATTTAACAAAAAACATTTAGTATTATAAATATTTTTATTATTAAATAAATATTTAATAAATATATTATTAATAATTACATAAAATAATAGTTAATTTTAGTAATATATAAATATAATATTACATAAATATTATTAATATTACAATAAGTTTAATATTTTAATGTTTTAATATTAGAAATAAAATATTAATGTTTAATAAACAATAAAATATTTAATAAATATTAAAATATTGATGAGTATTATTAAATAATTATTAAATATTATTACATAAATATTCAATATAAATATTAAAATATCGAAATATTTATGTAAAGTTACATAAATTTATATGAATATTACAGAAAAATACTTACAAAAAATTTTATAATCCTCAAATAAAATTTCATTTTCAGAAATAACTATCCAAACAGAGAATTTGTAAAATTTTAAAATTCTAAAATATATAATTTTAAAATGTTGCATTTCAAAATTACATGAATTTTTAAAATGCGTCGTCCTAATGCAACCTAAAAGTTAACAATATCACCGGTTATGATTCAATTTCAAGAATCAAGACATACCCGATAATTTCACATGCATTTAAATGTAAACAAGTATATTGAAATTTTCTTGCTTGAAGGGCCATGTTGAAGAAAAATGCTCATGCATGAAAATCAATTGAACATGCAAATAATCCATTGTTGAGAAAACATAGATATAATATTAGCATGGATGTAAAATTAAAATCAAAGTTCAAAGGAGACAAATTTCTAAAAGCTATAAACTTACTTCCTCAAGCACTGCTTTGACTTGACGAAGTTTATCAGCATGTTCAATGTCCTCAGCATCACTATCACTTTCACGGCCAGATCTAATTCATAGACAATTAGATACCTCATTTCTTAGTATCTATATATAAGAAATCATTAACCTGAATGGGTTCACAAGAAGTATAGGAAGAAATTATATTTATAAATTGAGAGACAATGTTTTATTCAATTGAGCTGTAGTGCAAAAATATAATAAACAAGAGACATACATGCACATTTGAGTTAGAAAGTGCAAGCCAGGACCATAATAAAATGTTACTAAATATTTAATAAATAGCTTCCTTCATCTTCATTAAATCTCTATCTAAAACTTATAATATAGGTTCTCTTCCCCATATTAATCAAACGAATTAGTCCTTGTGTATATGCGGCATTTCTTCCTCTTTCTTTGTCCACTCCATAATGTAATGCAGCCTACATGCATATAACTACATATTTAGGTACCAGGTACAAGTAAATGTTGGCAACTATCACATATAATTGCAAGGCAAGGTCTGCCATACCAACCCAAGTCGGCCCATATAGACCATACGATACTATATCAGTAAGGTACTAGTATGGTATTGAGGTTCAATTCAATATGAACCGAACCGATCTAAACTAAGTGATACTGACCTATACTACTCCGTACTAAATGGTATTATGGTTAAGACTTGAGAGTGAGAAAAAATTAGTACCCTATCTTGGTATGAGGTTTGTACCATACCATATTCAACAGGTAATGTACCAATACAGTTCTAGTACTGTTTTATGAACCTTGGTTGCAAATATCATCATCATCAAAATCCAGGCTTTCTATCATAAAAATCAGGGCAGTGACCAAAAATAACTGCAGTTCTAGAAGGCACCATGAAAGAATTGAGAAAATAATCATAGTACACATCATAATTTTTAGAAAAGGCAGAACATAGCAAATGCTTATCTATTATCAAGCTGTTTGAATGCTCACTAAACTATTTTAAGGATATGAACTCAACAAAAAACCATCAAATATACTCTGGTTGGTGCTTTAAGCACCCAATGATCATGACTGGTCATAACCGACTCTATTGGAGAACGAACTAGTATGTGCATATCCAAGTAGGAATTTCAGAATTTTGAGAACATACCTGGAACGTGGAACTAGCATTCGTGTAGCATCTAACAGATCTTGTAACTGAACAGCACTTTTAAGCTTTGTCTGCAACAAAGTTATGGCAAAACAAGATTATGTAAAAGCCTTCATAAGCATCAGTCAATACTTATTGATTTATTCTCCAAAATTAACATCCAATTAGGAGAGATGAAACACCTCAGCTCTTGGCCTTCCTCCATTGTACTTCAACATTAAATCTAGTAGCTTTTCTTCGGTAACTTTCAACTTCACCTTCTGCTTTGGTGTCCGATCGCCACTAAAATAATTATAATAAAAATTAGAAAGGAGATGAGAGATAAAGACAAGCTGACACCCATAAATCACGGAAAATCTGCCCTTACTGACGAATAACAACGATAACACAACGGAGCTCCTCTAACTGCCCAAATGAGCCAATAGTTCCACTTCCCTGGTGTGCTACCGCCCAAAAGATTGGGTTGGTTCATTAACTTTCCAAGGAGGATTTGGAGGAATACAAATTGAAAGATGGGGAGCTTTGGCTTCAAGAAATATTTTCCTCAACACACAAGCTGTATCATCATAGTACCTACCAAATGAACAACTTCTTCAAAAATACAGATATTAATTCACAAAATGGTGCTACAAATTATCATCATAATAAAAACTATTCAAATAATATCCTGTATATGTATATTAAATTCAACTAATAAAGTACTTGAGAGTTGAGAGTAAACACATGATTACTTGTGGGAATTCTTCACAAAACTCCATCCATTCACATCACATACATAAGATTGTCCTTCAGACCTTAAAAGATCAAAGCCACAAACCTGCAAAAACATGTAGAGAGAGAAACTTAACCATTTACAATGTATGTGAAGGAAATACACCACTTCATAGAATTTATTTAAATGTCAAGCATTTAGTTGATTCTCAAATCAATTGCAACAAGCTAAAATAACTTCTTGCTTGTTACAAGATTCCATGAAGGTATTGATTATTTTTTTCAATACAAGCATGTGATCTGTAATAGACACCAATTCCAACATATCTGGTTTGCCTGAAATAATTTACTCCAACAAGAGACAAAAATGACCATGGCATTTTTTACCTCCACTAGCCATACCATGGGCCTTGATGGTCTTTATGTTACTTGTGCTAGGATAGGGTGCATCTCTGAGAAACCCAAAGCATACCATGGACCCATTATGTGCCAAGCCAAAATGGGCCCTTTAAGCCCACATGGGTGGTCCGTACTGGAAGCCAGGGCAGACTGCACCCTCAATAAATTCAATGCAAGCAATCACGACACATCCAACAAACAACAATGAGCCCTCTCTAATCTTTCGAAACCCCCCCCCCCCCCCCCCCCCCCCCGACAAAACCAAAAAAAAAAAAAACCCGGCCAGGACCCTGCATGTGCATATTCCCTCCATTTCTCACATTCATCATTTGGAAAGGTCCATCAAAAGCTTACACCACCACCAAACAGCCATCATTGAACAATCATAACTGGAAGGTAGAAAGCTGTCCTCTTATGAAAGGTATAAAGTTGTCCTCTCTTCCCAACTTCCCGTGTAAGGTCTTGCTATAACTTGTTCCATAGCTTAGGATCAATAGCCCTTCATATGCTATCATACAAAATCATGATCCTACTCAAAGGATCAATTTCAAGGCATGCACACTCAATGGACCTCAAGCTAAAGGCAATCCCTTAAGCCATATATTCATAAAATAGGTCAAGTTAGTTTGAAATTAATTAAGCTTGAGCTTAGAAGTTACCAAGTTATGCTTGAAATCATAATTGAATGATAAAAATGTAAATTTTAAGAAGACAAAACACCAACTTCATTAGTTCATACAAACTGAAGCCCGCTTGCCACAACATAATAAAGAAAATAAAAAGGAAGAGAAAAAATAAAAAAAACCTTTACATTAATATACAATGACATTCTAATCAATTCAAGTTTGCTCTGGTTGAAGCACATGAATGTTCCTACCTATAAGTGACCAAAAGAGAAACTTAAGTTAAACATGAGCCATGGCAACAATTATAGACCCAGTCAAAGTGATAAAAATTAGTCATTATCAACAAGCTTTTAGAATTTATAGTGATTTGAAGAAACAAGGACAAGTTAACAATATAATAATTACTTAACATATGCATCATGCAAAGTAAAATGTAAAAAAAATCCACATTGCAATGTGTAAAATGGCTTAAGGACATTATGAGCCCACTGTTAAGCAAGGATTTATTTATCACAGCTTCATAAACAAAATACAGAAAAGATAACGAATCTAAAACCTTAAGTAATAGATATATTATAAGACAATAGTAAAGAACATCGTCGTATCAAACTAGAAAGAACAGGAAGCACATTGAGGTTTCATGTGTTAATAATTTTACCGATTGCCTAAAGGCAGTACAAACTTCCCTTGCCATTTGTTTCTCAGCTGGAGTCAACAATACAGGGTACCTGACCTGCAAAATAAATAAGTTTAATTGTATATGGAAATGAACTCTCTGAATTTTTCAAAAACCTCAAGAATCAAGACAAATGCTTTACATATCAAGTTTATAATTCAAGAACCTTATCTCATAGAAATCAACATTTCCAAATGTAAAAGATCCAGGTACAAGAGGAAATAAATGAGCAGGTTAATTCCAGTTAGCCCCCCTTAACTATAGGGTATTTGCACATTCTTCCCTAAACTAAAAGAATTTCCAATCAACCCCTAAATTTGATTTTAGTTGCAATTAAAACTTGCCATTTAAATCTGGGATCAAAAGTAATAGAGAAATGGACACATGACCATCATGTGGCCACTACATACACCGTTTGACATGCCTAGAAAAGAAAAGACAGTTGTACCCTTAATCAAGACCAATTTTTTAAAAAGATGAATGTTGTCTTTTTACTATATTATTTATTATGAAAATCTGGCATATTTTGTCACATGACCACTTTTCCGTTTCTTTTAACACCCAATTTAAATGGCAGGAGCCAATTGCAACTTAAATTGAAATTGGGGAGTTGATTACAATTTTTTTTAGTTTAGAGAAGAATGTGCAAATACCCCATAGTCAAGGGGAGCCAAGTGAAATTAACCCTAAATGAACATATAAAGTATATAATGCAAGCAGTTGTTAAGGGGCATTATTAAGACCATTTTATTCTCTATTTAATATGGATCTTGGTTATATTTCCTATTTCACAGTACAAATTTTGTTGCATTTTGACATGTTTTTGTCATTTATTACTAGTTCGCACCAAGAAATAAAAGTTGATAAATAACATGGGTGCTGGGTAAGTTGTATATTTTCAATTTCTTCAAACTTCTTAATTGATATGTGAAATGTCTATGGTAAAGTACTTACTGAAGCACAACGAAAACTAAGGGATACCAAATAAATTATATTTTTAAAATGTTGGAGGTATTATTTTGATGAGCTACTCTAAATGCTTTTGTTCATGTGAAGCTTAATAATTTGGTTTGAGAAGGCTTCTGTATAAAATCCCTGAATATTGTGTGATGACAGTAATTGTAACCCCCCCCCCCACCCAAAAAAAAAAAAATGTACTTATTGATAGCAAATCTTGTAAAATTCCCTAAGCTATATAAACAAGTTTGTATACCTTAAGTTGTATAAAGTGTAGTTGACTTGAGTTCATGTTATGGTGCAAATTTAATGTTTCTTCATGTACACAGATTACAGTCAAATATAATGATTATCCAGGGAACATGTCCAAATGCATAAATTATGTCAAATCTTGATATGACTTTTATATCACAAGATGCCAAAAAAAATTAGCGACAGGAGCGTACACATACATGTATAAATGTTGATGCATACAGGATATAAAAGAACCATACAAACAAGGCATGGATAGAGGTGACATTGTTGATGGAATTAATTTGCTTGGATGTATGTGCAAAATTAACCAGTTCACCTGATTTCAAATGATGATGTACAAAATCTCTAAATAATAATAATGATAATTATAATAATATAAGGCTTCATGACCCTTTTTGGCTTCAGTTAATTAAGGCTACAGCCGGTCATGCTCTTGGAAACGGGGGCATGACAATATGATGCGAGCACGTTATGTAAGACCAAGTAACATAATTAAGGATAGCTAGTTGATTTGTGTTAAATATACAACTCATGCATTAAGAAACCCCATTCATCAGTTAACACAATTAGCAAGCCTGATTCAAACAGATATAAAGAATAGCCTGTAACCTAGTAACTTTCATGATGTCAAATAAAACCAAGCCGGTTTTTCCCTAGTCGAAGCACGAAAATTGCTAGTCTAAATGATAATAAATAATTGAAAGCTTACTTCTTTTCCATCAGGATTCCTCATTACAACACCATCAACAACAGGAGATTTACGTGCTTCAGCGTGCGCATATTCTGGACCAACAGTATACACCTATGGTAGATGTACAGATCTTAGTTCTAGCATGTTTAGCTTTTGAAGTAACAAGAGACAATATATGGTGCTCCCTGCCAGAATTAACTAAAGATTTCACTACTATAAATAGAAGAAATAGAAAGAGCAAATGGAAAAATAATGATAGACATAAAATCAAGGGTTTAAATATTGGTACTTAGCCCTGTACCAGTTTTGTCCTGTAATGATAGCACCAGGACAATCCGAATGGAGAGACAGTCCTTATCAATAAGGATAAGACAACAAATACACAACCAGTTTTGTCTGTACGGACTGTTAGTATGGACCAGTACAGTCAGTGCAGACGGTTCAAGAGAAAACTGGTGTCCCACGCTCATAGCAGTACATTTTCCTGTTGGCATGGTACAGTACCAAATTGGTGATACTGAAATCCTAGGGTAAGCTATTAATTAAAATTTAAAATTATGAAAAAAATGTTACCTTTATAAATTTTGAGGAGTGTATTATATGTGAGTCAAGCATTAGCATTTCCAATGCATAGAAAAAGACTTTATCCATGATTTGAAATTAAAATATGACAAACAAAAATCTTTCTTAAATAGAAAATCTGGAAAACTACTCAGAGAAAAATAAACTAAAGATTAATTGTGAAGAAAGAAAAATGAAACAATTTACATATTGGCAAATTGCATCATTTGATGTGGCACACAAGATCATCAATTTGCCTGCTAGACATGAACCCTATATATGGAAGATGAGTCCTCCATGTCATTGATAAAAAAATTTATTTAGCAAAAATTATTACCTTTCTGATTAACTCTAGTCAATCCAAGATTTGACCATATGTAAAATAGTGAGCAAATCAAATCTGGGAGTATTACTTTAAGAAGTTGCAAAGCATCATTATCACAAAATTAAATCTTGACGGCTAACAAAATGAAGATGATGTCTTTCTAGATCAGATGTATTAACATATATTATATCTGTATGTCTAGATTTTGACAAGTAATTGCATTTGTATGCGTTATACTCATTATGCTGCCAAATACTTCACAAACACACACGTATACCGCCTTGCACTTTTCCTTAATAGGATATATCTCGCATTTCCCCTATGCTTTCCCAGTTACTACAGTAACAAATCTTAGAAACATGTCCATGATTTTTGCATAGACAATTCACTACAGTACTGCAGGAGATTGCATGAAGCAAGATGATTCAACCATTGACTCGACAATCAAGCATCCATTTCCACTACTTTTACTGGGTTTGTTCACCAAGCTATTTTGGTAACAACTGCATCTGGAACCTTCGCATATGAGCTTCAAATTAATATTATGAACGAGCAATGATACAAATTTTACATTGGAAGACTACATTGTGCACTTCATACGGGTGACATTGCTGACCATGTCTCTGATGAATCATAACCAACAATGAAAGAATCATTAACCACTGGAAGGCCCATTCAAATTTTAGTGGCATGCCGAAACCTTCGATAAATGACATGTAAAGACTGACTGGTGATACAATTTTGTTGCACACTGGATTTTGAATATGGGGCTTTAATCTGATCTTCCACACTCCAATGAAAATCAATTAGCGCACATAGGCTTCGTTGAACATGCAGATTAACAAAAAAAGGATAACATTTCTCAAAATGAAAAATAAAAATAAAAAATCTAATGAATCACATCATAAAGCAGTATTACAGAATCACAAATCCAATTTTTTATTGTTTTTTCTTGTGTTAAAATTTTAATGATTTCAACTGTTATTTTCTTTTTATATTTTTAGCCCATCCAATATACTAAAATTATGTTCACAACATACTATTTGATCACAGTAGAGCACTTATACAGGTCATGGCCAGTACTGTGCCTAGTACAACATTTAAACCCTTTTGATTAAGTGAGAAAATGATCGAGTATTTCAACTAAGTCAGTTCAAATAAAAATGATGGCAACATATTTGAACTAGACCTATAATTACTATTATGGTAGCTATAAAGAAATAGAGAATTGGATTTTAAATAGATCCACAACAAAATTATGTCTTTATTCTGCTTTGCACAAAGAACAGATGCCTAACTACTTGAGAAGATTGCAAATTTGGAAGTTATTTAAATATCAAATCAATCCATTTGAAAGGTTAGCATTGCATATAATCATGAACATATTTTTTAAGATTGAATACAAGAATACTTCAGCCCCCTAGCCATCCAATGGTCAACTTATGTTGACTTTGAAGATCTAGCTGAAGTTCTTACAGATCTGTAGCTCCAAAGGCTGGAGCAAAAAACTTGCATCGAAAGGCATTGTCCTAAAATAGAAAATAGCATCTGCCCTTTTCCATGCTAGACAAGCAAAAATAAAATGAACCAATGTAGACAACCGAGACATAACAAAGGAAACTGGCAGGTTGTCAGGATGCTTAGGCAGTCCTACATAGCGATCTAGATTATTCAGGTGGATGACCTCAACAACTAAACAGGCAGTTTTAGTTTAACTTACTAAATAATTCAGAGATACATGGAAATTAACTTTTATAACCGTACTGATATAGTTATCACTTTATCCATACATCAAGAACATAGTATAAAATTGTAAGAAGCAGTGATTAAAAAGCTTATAACATAGTGAACATATGTTCCATTTGGATAATTACATTAGTTAGAAAGCCTTAATTGGCACCAAAAGCAGAAATTGAATAACACAGACAACAAAAGAGAAGGGGAAGGAAGATGGTTGTATTCTTGATTGTCTAGGAGCTGTAGAAGAAAAGGATGATGAGGAGAGATCATGGTACTGTCATACTGACTGGAGTTTTTAAGTGTTATAGCAATTTTTGCTCAAGCCTGTCCTAACACATCTAGCCCACCTTGACTTGGTTACACTCAAAATGATCTCCACATTTAGATGATGGAGGTTAACATCGATGATCTAAGAAGCCATTGGATGTGATCTACTATCTTTAAAATGTTTAAACCAAAAATGATGTAATTTGGGATCTCTAGCTCATGCATCAAGAAGTCAAAAAAAATCAAGTATTATTTTGTGTGATTTAGTTTATCTAATTTTTTATTTTGATACATGGGTTAGAGGTCGCCAAATATATGATTTTTGGTATATAAGCATTTTAGAGGTAACAAATCACATCCAGCAGTTTGGATTATCAATGCAAGACCTCTACCATCTAAATCTAGACCTAAGAGGATTTGAGTGGGGATCCTCTTAAGTATAGCTAAGTCAAGAGCTCTCTCTCTCAAGTATGCAAGCAAGGGGTGCCCCAAAACATCAAAGTCAGCACTTGAGACTGTTTTTTTTTTTTTTTTTTGGGTCAAGGCAGGTGATCACACCAATCTAGGGTGAGTCAAACCCGATATATCAGAGTACAATATTTGGAAAAGGACAAGGGGCAAGGGTCGCTCAGCTTCCAGCTCCAAAAACCCGAGTGGTAGGCCACCCTGCAGCAATCCAATCGGCCGCCGAGTTGGCTTTCCCTGTAATGTGCCGAATCTAGCGCTAGCAATGCCCTGAAGTGTAGATCGAATGTCGCAAAGTAAGGGATGGTGGACAAGTGGACGCTAGTATCCTGACGGAGCCAGCGAATAATAATAATAGAATCCCCTTCAATAATAAGACTGCGTGCGCCCAGACTACGGACGGTACAGGAAATACCAACCCACGCAGCATACAGCTCAGCAAGAGGCATCGAGAAATCAAGAAGGCCGAATCCTCCAGCCGCCAACATGCACCATCCGACCCACGAATCACAAAAGCCGATCCAGCACATCTACCTTGAACACTCCCATCAAAGTTGATTTTGACAAACCCTAAGGTGGGGGCTCCCAAGAAATGAAGATCGTGCGCCGGTGCGCTGCCAAAGCAACAGAGGAGTCCTAAGGCCAGGGCTAGTAGAATCAATAGCACTCTGATGGAAATGATACTCAGCAGATAAGGAGAAGGCAGTCCTGACAATCTTACGAGTAGATCTCATCAGTGAACACGAGCCGGTTCCGGGATAACCAAATCTGATAAGCAGTGTAAGCCTTCGTAGATCCCTTCTGATGGATACCTCTCCACACATCCTGCCTGATCAGGCACAAAAAAGAGCTATAGAGGGAATCAGAACCATGAACCCAAGGGCGATCGCTTGAGATCTGCCATATGTCTCGCTTTAGAACAAAAGAAGATAGCATTGTCGACCGTCTTCTCCTCAAGGCCGCATAACGGGCACATAGGCTGATGCACATCCCTCTCCAACGAGCAGGGAGCAGGTTGGGAGAGCATCCATGCTAGCTTTTAGATAAAAAGCCGCACCCTAGGGTGAATAGGTAGATGCCAAATCCCTCGAATGCTGAGGCTGTGGTTTATAAATGTTAAGGAGGTTCCTAAAGGAGCACGAGACATACAAGATCTCCTCCAAACCCTGATGTCCGCTGAGGGCTCACATGAGGAGAATGGAAAGGATGCAATGATGAAGCTCGTCCTAAAGAAACTGGACAACAGAGAAGAAAGCAAGTATTATGCTCCTGGAAGATCAAATCATGACCCTCATTCCATTAGGAATGTCAGAGCAAACAAAAGTCGACCATCGAGACAAGGGGAGGTCGGCGATCCACCTATCTTGAACAACATCCACCGAGACTCTGTCACCAATCATCATGATATGCTGGTCAAAATAGCTGGGGCGTGCCGACAGACCTCTTTCCAAAAAAGAAATGGCCATGGGTAGGCTGAGAAAGAGAGGAAGAAGTCAGTCGCCATATTTGGCACGCATGAAAGAGCTCCACAAACAATGTGGATCAAGTAAGAACCACGTGACATGCAGTCAAAGCCTCCTTCTAACAGTAAGAGACTGAATCCCAAGCCCATCCTTAGTAATCAGCCTACAACAATGTCCCAAACCAGAAGATGAATACCATGACCATCCTGCATCGAGGCCCAGAGAAAGTCCTGGAAATATTTCTGTGTCTTCCGTAAGCAAGTCAATGGGATGGCAGCATTAGATAAAAGATAGAGGAAGAGAAGACAACATCGAGCATAAAAGAGTAATCCTTGCCATCATAAGAGCCCTGTGATCTCCACCCATCCAGACGATCATGGACCCGCTCTCCAAGTCGCTGAAATCAGAGGTTCGTGGCCGTCTCCCCGTAATCGTATCCCAAGATAGGATAGCCGATCAACCAGAACAGGAATTCTTAGAATTTGCGAGATAGCCATCCTAACCGCCGAAGTCATCTTCGGACTAAAACAGATCAAAGATTTACTCAGATTAACCTTCTGCCCAGAAGCCTAACAATAAGACTGCAGAATAGTCGCAAAAGTGATAGCATTCCGTATAGTACCTTTCCTAGGAGAATGCAGTCATCAGCAAACAGAAGATGGGATAGCAAGGGCCCATGGAGACCCACAGTGTAGGGGACCAGAGAAGAGCCCTGTTGAGCCTATTAGGGCTCGGGACAAAGCATCAGCAGAGAGAATAAACAAAAATGGAGAAAGAGGGCATCCCTGCTCAGCCTAACCTTGGAGTAGAAATAATCAGTCTGACCTCCATTAATGAGAGAAAGACGGCCGATGAACACAGCCATGACCCAGTCAACAAAGAGCTCGTCAAATCCAAACTTAGAGAGAGTACAACGCAAAAAAGCCCAACTCAATCTATCATTTAACTGCCATAAGACACTGGCAACCCGAGGCTCTCTAAAGGTCATGCATAAATTCCTGAGCTAATAGGCATTATCAGTGATACTCCGCCCTCTGAGGAAAGCCCCATGCTTAGGAGAAATAAGGCGAGGGATCATCGAATACATATGGGAGACTAAGAGGTGTGCACATACCTTATATAAGTAGTACAGAGGCTAATAGGCCGGTAGTGATGAGGAGTGGAGGCATCAGGGCGTTTAGGCACCAGAGTAATGAAGATCCTGTTCCAATCAGAGGGAATAGATTTAGACTAAAAACAAGCTGGATAGCCTGTACAATATCGTAGCCCACTATCCCCCAATAGTGACGAAAGAATAGAGGTGGGAATCCATCAGGCCCAAGGGCCTTATCAATTCCCAAATCCCATTAAGCCAGCCGAATGTCCTCCGCAGAAATCGATCTGATAAGAAGGTCATTCTTCGAACAGAGACCCTATAGGGAGACAAGACAGGGAAAACCGGGAGCCCCTCACCAGAATGCTCAGTCCATCTAGACTGAAAGAATGGAAAAGTTGATCCTGACCATCTGGACATCCTCCTAAAAATTGCCCTCCTTATTAACTAAATGCTTGATACGGTTCGCTGCTCGCATTTCAATGTAGCCTGGTGAAAGAATCTAGTGCTACAATCCCCTTCCTTAACCCACTGAATACGGGACCTTTGCCTCCAGAAAGTCTCCTGTTGCAACAAAAGAGAGTGGTAAAGAGCCAAGCTGGACCGAAGGGACGATAGATCAGAATCGGAAAGGAAACCCTCCTGATCCTCTCTGGTCTACAGGAAAGAGATAATAGACTCTGTCAGCTCAACCTGCTCACAATATCCCCCACCTCCCTTCTATTCCATTGAGAGAGTCTGCGTCGAGCAATAGCCAGATGCCTGGATAATCTATAGACAGCACTCCCTTTGACAAGTAATCTCAGACCTGAGAGATGATGGTCCGAGCAGAAGAGTTAGATGTCCAAACTTCTCAAACCTGAACTGCCTGCACAACTGATGAGACACATCAGTATAAATAAGAATAGGACAGTGATTGGAGGAAATTCTGGACAAATGAGTGACAATGACAGAAAGAAAAAGCTGAAGCCAATTGGAAGAGGCCAAGGCTCTATCCAGTCTTTCTCAGACTCTAGCAGAACCCTGGCGATTATTATACCAGGTGAATTGGGATCTTGAGAACCCCAAATCCAAAAGGCCAGCTGAAGATATGAAGGACCTAAACTCAGCTCTTTCCGGGAATCAACAATCTGTCTACCACCTCTTTTCTCATTAGCCCCCACAATGCAATTAAAGTCGCCTGCAATGAGGAAAGGAAAGCCCTAGGAAAAAAGTGAAAGAATCTCTGCCCAAAGCACACGGCGCACCCTAAAATCAGTACTAGCGTAGACATTCAAAAGGAGCCAAGGACCAGAATATCTGTCTGAAATGACCAAGCAACTTGCTGACCACAATAGTGGAAGCATCTACTCTGATATTATTATTTCTCCAAAGCACCACAATGCCTTCGGAAAAGCCCATCTGAGTCAACTGCATAGAAAGCCCAAGATCTGGAGATCTGATGCCGAAAGCGGGACAAGACTATCCCCAGACAAGTGAGTTTCCAGCAGGACAGATGTCAAAACCATGAAGCCCAAAAGAGGAGAAAAACTATGGTTTCTGGGCTCCTCGCACATTCCGTATAAGTAGGGGGGACCCCAACCAAGTCCCCTGTCAAATCCTCATCCAAATGATCACCGACTAGACGGGGGTCCACAGCAATCCCCTGACCCCTACAATCCTCGGACTGGGACGAATCCATAGCCTCTCCAACATCATCCCGCTGAATGACCTTCTTGAGCAGGACCACGGAGTCATGATTTAGCCCCACCGGCTGATTCGGCTTGGTTGGGCCTGAGGCAATCTCAGTCCCGGTCCATCCTTACGACGGGACTTCTTAGTCCCCGGACCAGATAGGGCATCCGGCCCCCGAGAGGGGTCTGAAGATGCCGAAAAAGTGAAGGAACCTTGCAAACTCGCTTTCCCCACGAGGGGGGCTTTCCCTTTTGCTTGAGTGGACTTAGATACCACTCGCTGCGTTATAGGTTCAACAGGCCGAGCCCTCTTAGAGGGGCCCAAATGGGCTGCCTCATGGGACTTCGGCCGCCCTGCCTATATGTCGGAACCTAAGCAAGCAAAGGGGTTAAATCACTGGCCTTAGGATACTCAGGCTGAAGTGAATCAGAGTTCAATTGCTTGGTCTCTGGCTTCTGTGACCCAACTATAGTGCCAACCGGCACAGTCCTAGAAGCCCGGCATGCACCCCCTTCGGTCCTTGAAGGCTTAAGCACCGTATTAGCTCCCTGAACCACCAACTCCACTGAAGGAGAAGAGAGTAGAAGAGCAGCAGAACTCCGGCCAGTCTGCCAGCGAGCCACCCGCTTCGGAGTCTGCCACCCTTCCGGCAAAACAGGGGAGATGCCAAGAGAAGCCTTGCCCACGGTCGAAGCCTGAACCAGGGGGGCCTTCCGATGACGGATTGCAAACATCCATGGCCCAAATATGGGACTGAATGAGGAAGAAGAATGATCCGACACCAACCCACAAGCTCCGGCGAGGTGCAATGAGCCGCAAATGTCACAGATTCCTTCGAGATGCTCGTAGAAAAAGTGCGGCCAAAATGGTGCTTTCGGAGGGGCTTGCTCAAATCAATGCGGACACAGGCACGAGCAAAGCCTCCTCGTTTCTCTCCTTGGTTGATCATCGGAGAGCAAGAACTGCTCAGGCACGGAGAGAATTGAGGCCAAGATCTTGTCGGTCCAGAACTCAATTGGGAGCTGGGGCAATCGGATCCAGAGCAGAGCTTGAAGAAGAGTATCATCCGCAAGGACGAACTCCAGTACCCACTCTACAACTGCGATCGGTTGCCCATTGGCAACCTAGGGTCTTCCCAAAACAAGACTCTTGGCTCGAGGATCAGAGAACCGGAACATGTAGTGCTGATGAGCCAAGCAAGAGCTTCAATTTCACCAGGAGCCCTTGCATGATGGAATTCCGGACAATCACCTATGGCATAACCCAACGAGAGAGACTCCAAGCGATGATAGCATGATTCACCCATCTACACGATTCCACCTCCAACGATACCGGGACCTGGACGATGTCCAAATACAATCGCTCCAGCTCCGCCACCACTGCCGGGGAGGGCGACGGAGCAACCCACTCAAGCCTTCCTCCGTGGGTGCGTTGCCAGGGCGAAGCAGCATTCCTAGCTCCATCAAACATAGGCGACTCGATGCAGAGGATTTGCCATCAGTGAATGAAGAGCGATTGAGTCCGGCGAAACAGGACACCGAAGATTGGGGAAGAAGAGGTTCGGCACACGAATCTTAAAGCAGGAAGCAGACAAAACAGGGAGGTCCTTCAGGAAGCAGATCCCTCTCTTTAATGTGACGCTATCAAGATACTTGAGACTGTTTTTGAACAAGGGGATCAACTAAATATGAATTTCCTATTATACAGTGAAAATTTTAATGGGCAAAAACTGATGTCAAAATAGTTTGTGCCTGACTAGCAACTTGTTTCTGTTGTATGGCAAATATAAAGAATATTAGAATAGATTTCAACATTTCAAAACTACTGGTCCAACTTTGCAAATTTGTAACAAAGAAACCATATACATGAAAAATGTAGGTAGAGAGAGGGTTGTCATTCTTAATAAAGGTGAAGTCTTTTTTGTAAGGGATATATTTGGATGGTCTTATTTCATGATATATAGAAGCCCATTTCTTCTAATCTAAAAAAGCATATGTTCTGAGTCTCTGACCATATTTATATTAATTAGCTAATGCAGCAAACTTGTAATGAAATTATGTAAAATTGTCTTCAGAATAATCTTAGTGGCAATAGAAAATATACTAAATTACCTATATGAAGAGGGGTAATTTTTAATATGACTACATGCATTGTCCATGCTATATCGCAAACTGCACTAAGACTTTAGCAAAAACCAAAACTAGAAATTAACTAAAATGATAGTTCAGATATGATAGTTTAAATGACCTTAACATCTGTTCCACCAGTAGGCATGAACTCCTCATAAATGTAAGAGGCCTCCCGTCTCACTCTACAAACATCTGGATGAAACTCGCTAGATCGATTTCCAACCTATAGAGATTGTATTAGATTCAGAAAAAAAGTACATAAGATAAATGCTAATTAAAAATGAACATAATCCAGAATTATTACCTTTCTAAACAATTCTATCATTCCTCCGCCAGCAGAACTAGGATAATATCATTATACTGTGATCATCCCCTTTCAACAGAAAGCAAAGAAAGCATCACATTGTGTATAAACCAAGTGTTTATAAACCAAGCGTTGACAGGGTTTACCACAACAGGTTCATACGAAATCTTAAATAAACGGGTTCTATGAAAATGTGTTTTGTAGTTTTCTATAAAAACATGTTTTGGAAAAGCTAGGGACCCATAAAACTTGGAAAATGGGTTTGCCAAAAAATAGTTTAGCCAATATTTTTTTCATAAAGCATGCCTAACATAAGAAGTTCTTGTGATTGTCTATTTTGATAAAGAAACTAAAGGCATAAAAACAGATTGTCTATTACAACGGATTCAACATTCAAGACCAACCAATAGGTCTAGTTATCAACAATTGGGCTTAAATTCTTAATAAATATTGAAGACTCCTGAAGAATTACTCCACTATTGAAGACTTTTAAAGCAGTACTTAACTGTTGAAGGTTCCTGCTGCATTACTCAACCGTTGAAGACTCCTGATACATTGCTCCACTGTTGACTTATGCCAAATACAGCACCCTAATTTGATTGGATCCAATCATCATGAGTTAAGTCAAATGTGGCACCCTAATTCAGTCATTTGACTTGATTAAGCCTGCTTTTCAAGATTTGAAGAGCTAAAGCAAGATCCTAACTCAGCCATTTAGCCTGAACGAGTCCAGAATTTATGAGCAGGTCAAAATCAACATTCCAATTAGGGCATCAAGTTTGATCGGGTCCAATTTCAACAAGTCAGATCAAAATTTGACATTCTGGCTCAATTAATTAACTTGAGTCCCAATGAGCAGCTATAGCTGGAGTCCAATTTCTAAAAATAGGCTCAAGTTCAATAATATGATTCGGTTATTGGGCCAAATTATAAGCATACAATTGACAATTGAAGTCAATTTTCATGAATTGGATTAGGTTTGTCTGACATTCCGGCTTTATTACTTAGCCCAAATGCTGACACCCAAATACTAATTGATCTCAAAGACTCGATCAAGTCTTGTGTCTTGGCCTAGCTATTGGGCTCAGATAATTCTTGTAAGTCCAGATTAATTCAATCATTAAGCCCAATTGCCCAGAACCTGACTTGATTAGGTCTGTGATGAATCGGGCTTGATCTAAGCTGAGTCCAATGCCCTATTTGACTCGAGATTATGTTTCCACATCCCTATTGGACACAGCATCAAGAACTTCTCACATGTGCGTGCAATTTATGCAATTATGCAATAGCTTTTTTCTCATATTCTCTTATTTCATTCCTAGCGTCCCTAACCTTGCACACTCCCTAACTCCTTAACTTCCCTAAAAGCCCATCATTTAATTTTTATCCTTATCACTTAAGGAGGTTTGGTCGCCCCAAATTCTCCAACAAGTGCCAAATGCACATGTTTTTATATTTTTTCTCATCCATACCTGCGTTCTCACTTAAATCCCCAAGCACGCCATGCCATCTATCCTTTTAATGCCCACAAGCTAGCAAGAGACTCATACTCTCATGCCTCTTCACTTCCACAAGCCAATCCTTTAGAATTCAAAATTTTAAGAACTCCTATAATGCACACGCTTTGGCTTTTTTATGCATCATTCCACATTCCAGTGCCCATCCCCATTTGGTTTCCTCTTGTTCCATGCCTTTTCACTTAGCCATGTGTCTTACTGCTTGTCTATTTTCCCCAATGCCCAAATCAAAAAGCTTTTAACACCCTGAAAATCAGGGTACGCATTTTTTCCACATGCACGCATGCATAACCCCTCCACAATGCCCAGTTAACATAGGAGTTGACCCACTAGGTATTTTTATTAAAACCCATCTGAATCCCATGTAAGAGGAAGGGAAAGAGCACAAAAGCCCTGCATCCAGAG
Organism: Calamus simplicifolius; assembly: GCA_900491605.1. Taxonomy (NCBI): domain Eukaryota; kingdom Viridiplantae; phylum Streptophyta; class Magnoliopsida; order Arecales; family Arecaceae; genus Calamus; species Calamus simplicifolius. The sequence continues at coordinate 232,854 of UESW01001831.1, forward strand.
AGAGAGGAAAAAAAAAAAGGGAAACTCCCGTACCCAAGGAGACCCCTCTCCATTTCTTTAAAACCCTGATGTCATGCTGCTGGATCCTACCTCACCGCATCTTGTTTCATTCATCTCCAAGCTACAAGACCTCAAGTAAGCCTATCTACATCCTTTTGAAGCTTCTAGGACTAAAATAAATCCAAGATACCTTGATTCCCTACCATATGCCCCCATCTTTGGTCCAAGGCACTACAAGGCCCTCATAATGGTCATTTCTTCAGTCAAAGCCTAGCCTTCTCTATTTTAAAATCTGTCGTTATGGCACTCCTAAAGCCCTGGAAACTAAGGTGATTGTGAGAAGGAAGCACTACCTCACCAACCTATAATGGGGGTGGCAGCCTCCAAAGATGCACATTTTGGTAAAAATCCACCAGATCCAAACCCATAGAATGGAAGGAGGATCCTCTGATTCCCCATGAAATCCAAAGTCCTCTTGGTAATCCCAAAGTTGCAGTGCAACCTTAAAGCCCGCTTGCAGCAATCAGCGCCTTGAAGATCTAATATAGAGTCCCATCAAGTCAGATCAAGCCAAATTAGTGCTGATAGATCTAAATCAAGCTAGATGGAGCCCGATCAAGCTGAACCAAGCTACATCAGCTTTGGTGGAATTAAATCAGCCCAAGTTGAGTATAAAGGAGAGTTCTAGTATAAAAGAGAGTTCTATTCTCAGATCGAGATCAAGTCAGCTCAAAAAGGAACCTTGCTCTTAAATTAAGCCCAAGTCAATTTAAAAGGGAGTCTTTCTCCCAAATCAAATGCAAGTTGGCTCTAAGGAGAGTTCTTCTCTTAGATTAAGCTTAAGTTAGTCCAAAGGGGAGCCTTACCCATAGATCAAACTCAGTCAATCCAATAGAAAGCCTTGCTCCTAATTAAACTCGAGTTAGCATAAAGGGGAGCCTTACCCTTAGATCGAGCTTAAATCAGCTCAAAAAGGAGTCCTGCTCATACATCGAGTCCGAGTCAAGCCAAGGGAGAGCTTTGCATCTAGAACGATCCTAAGTCGAGCCTAAAGGAGAGTCCTGCTCGCAAATCAAGCCCAAGGTAGTCCAAAAGGGAGCCCTACTCTCAGATCAAGTCAAATTGGCTTAAAGGGTAACTTGCTCCTACATCAAGTTTATGTCAGCTCAAAAGGGGAGCCCTAATCCCAAAATAAACCCAAGGCCGCTTAAAAGGGGAACCCTACTCCCAAATTGAATCTAAATCAACTCAAAAGGGGAGCTCTGCTCCCAGATCAAGCCCAAGACAGTTCAAAGGGAAGCCTTACTTCCAACAGCATCTATAACTAGCAAACTATAAAAATGCCTTAAAAATTAACAGTTCTTTAGAGGCTTTCTCCCTTGATTATTGTAAGAAGAATTATTAATTTTATAGAAGCAATAATTGTTAACATTGGGCGAAGTCTTACCATAAACAGGTTTCTCCACGAAAGGCTTCCAAAAGCGCTTCCCATGAATCTCAACAAAATCTTCTTGCTCAACAAAGTAGTCTAGCTCTTGATACGGATATTCTCTATTTACAAAAGCGTAATTTGGAACAGGAATCCCAAACCTTTCGAGGCACTTCACATTATCACAACCAGGTAAACAAGTTTTAGAGCACCAGATATCAACAGACAGATTATTGATTGATCTAGAGGAAAACAAGCCAACAACTGATAAAAATGCTACAACTTGAATGAACAACAATAACAGCAATCCAGCATGATTACACTTCCATTACCAGTTGCTAGTGCCACTCAACCTAAGAATTTAATGGTTAAATATATTCCAACACACTGCTCAATGAGAAATTGATAAACTGTTTTACTTTCATATTGCAATGTCGCATGTTGCCTTTTTTACATGTTGAACTTACTAATTAAATAGTAACTGAGACTATAGCCACTTCTAGGAGAAGGAGGCCCTATCAGGAAATCCAAAACAGTCTTATGGATCATTGTTTATATAGCATATTCAATTCAAGCAAATATCAAGGTTCTTTTGGTAGTAAATTAAGGCTAAGCATGCATCTGAATCATTTCACCTCATTTCAAGGATTAAAATAGAAGAAAAAGAAAGAGTACAGAATATTAGAGAAAAAATAACAAGATGATATAGGGAGGAAGAGCTAAAAGGTACATGCATGTTAGGCATAAGATGTCACCAAATTTTTCATATTATCATTTAATTTTTCATATTCTCATTACTTAATACTTAGTAAACTACAGGAATCCTTGGATATATCATATATTTAAATTTCTGCCTTCATCATTTGAATTTAAAGCCAGTCACATTTTTAATGATGGCACAGAAGAAGGTCAAGAGAAATAAAACAGTGTTTTAGGAGTGTTAAGGATTAAGCTAGTAGTAAGTCTCAAAGCATTATCCTCTATCAGAACATAACATGTTAGGAATATATGCAAGAGGAAGGTAAACAACACCAGCGATCCCTATTGAATGGTGAGCCAAGTGTAAAACATTTATATACTAAGTGCTAAATGGGATAATAACAAAGCCTCCAGAAAAGCTCATATTATGAATTCAGACATTATAGCAGACCAAAAAGCCTAAGCTTTTCTCTCTATAATTATAATGCAGAAGCCCCCAAAGGCCCCCATCCTTGAATTCCTCACCATAAAGAAGACCGACCATAAGCACCCACAATTCACATGAAAAATGTGAATTGCTGCATGTCACATAAATAGAAGTTTATATGCAAGAGTACAGCACTACCAGGCAGTCTTACCAAGAAAACATCAAAACAATAGGAATGCTGCACCAAATAATCTATCAGACAGAGGGTTCTTTTAAGACAAGTTACCTTATAAACTTTCCTGCGGTCATGGAGAAGGTGTTGTGGTTCCAATTCATTCACCAAATAAGGCCTTAAAAGCATAGCCAAAAAATAAAAAGTCATAAACAGCTCATGGCAATTTCTTCAAAAGGAAGTTAATTTTCATATTAACAACAATAGCCAGAAGGTGAATACAGATTGTACAAAGACCAGAATATTAACACCATCAGAGCCAATAATTAAATGTTCTCAAGCTTTAGACAATCATGATTTGACTAATAAAGCCCACTTGCATAGATCAGATGGTATTTGTTAAAGAATGTAAGATTAATAATCTTAACATTTGTTGAGAATATTAAACAAAAGATACAGGAAACATGAAGACAATAACAAAAGTGCAATTCAATGAATAAGCTAGGCACAATCTACAATTTAGTCTTGGAGCGATGAACAAGAAGCCTAAATGGCTTGCCAATATGATGGAATGTAGTAAGAGAATTAATGGGCAAACTTCATATTTACCTCCTTAGGATCTTCAATAATTGGCCTAACTAATCCAAATCTCCACCATTATTGTTGAACTGAAATGATCCATATAGTGCACATTGTTGAATAGCGAGCTTGTTCATGGATGTTGTTCTCTCTATTCAATGTATGCCTGTGTTGGACCTGATGTGGTGCTATCAAGGCCCAGGTTGTACTAACTTGTATTGGGCTGGGTGTGGGTCCAAGGGTTGAGATTAAATCAAGTCACGAGTGTACACGAGCTTGAGGATTAGTTTAATCTCATTGGGTTAGTCCATGAAAGTTTTTGTTGAGTCTGGCCTAGCCCACTTGGTAGATGTATTTAAACCCTAATCTCTAGGGTTTGGATGGAATAACAAACAGATTCTTTTCTTCCAAAAAAATCTTCCATCACCTCTTCATCTTCTCCCCCCTCTTGATTACGTGAAGATCGGGTGCTCTTCATCAAGATTCAATTCAGCGAAGAGGGGATTCCATCGCACTTAGCACGTGGTGATCCAGTGCACTAGTGCACGGGTCCAATAGGAATCTCCAGGGAAACCCAGGAACGAAGCCGAATGGCTTCGTGGGATTTTGGATGCTGGGGGACTTCGTGGTCCAATGCATGGAGCCCAGCTTCCTCACGCTCACGAAAGCATGGAAGGCTTCGCATTACCGTTGCACCAATCTGATCATTGGCAATAAAAGGTGGGATCATTGGCAATAAAAGGTGAAAGCCCAGAGTACTTCTCCACAGAGGTTCATCCCATTGCTGTTCATCAAGCACTAAACCCCAACAGTTGGTATCAGAGCCAAGGTTCAAGAAGAAGTTATTTGGAGATCTTCAAGGGCTGAAAAAATTTCAGCAAGGCTTCATCAAGGTCTCTCAATTTTTAAAATTTTTTGTGCTTTTTTTTGGTTAAGATCTCACCATGGGTAGTAGCATAAAAATAGATTTTGAGAAGTTTGATGGAAAGGGAAGTTTCTCCATGTGGAAAGTCCGGGTAGAGGACCTTTTTGTGCAGCAGGGTTTAGATCTGGCTTTGGAAGAAAGGCCAGATGGGATGAAAGATAAGCAGTGGATGTCGTTAGAGAAGCATGTTCAGCGATCAAAAGATATCTGGCAGATTCAACCCTTTATTCAGTGCTGAAGGAGAAGACCCCCGAAGGGACTTTGGTCGAAGTTGCATACCCTCTACATGAGAAGGAATATATGCAACAAGTTGATGTTGAAGAAGCGCCTCTACAGTCTTCGGACGTCAGAAGGTGGAGATGTGCTGGGCCACATCAGGTGTTTGACCAGATGAGCAATGAATTGCTGAATGTTGGGGTCAAGATGGAGGAGAAAAATAAGGCACATTTACTATTGTGTTCGCTGCCCATATCATGACTCATTGATCACACGCTGCTCTACGGAAAGGAGATATTGTTTATGAAGATATTGTCTCGATACTTCGGACGAATGAGCAGAGGAAGAAGATGACCAAGGAAAGTATTCCCCAGGAGGGTCTATCAGTTAGGAAGGGTCAGGCAAAGGTAGGGACAGGAGCAGGCCTAAGGGACAGTTAAAGTCCAGAAAGGCTAAGTGCTACAAGTATGGTGAGGTGGGACATTTTAAAAGGGATTGTCCTAAGAGAAAAAAAAATAGAAGAAAGAAAAGGGAGGATCTGAGTCTGTGAGACAGTTGTAGGCCAAGAGATGGAAAATGATCTCTTGGTGGTATCAGATGGACATAAGCACAGCACAGAGATATGGACCTTGGATTCAGCTTGTTGTCATCATTACACTCCCAACTGGCCGTGGTTCAGCACTTACAATGGTTGATGAGGGGTGTGTGACTCTTGGAGATGGTCATCCTTGCAAGATGGCAGGAATTGGCACAATGAGGGTGAGAATGTTTGATGGCATGGTGCACACTCTTACCAACATGAAGCATAATCCTAGAACTTAAGAAGAATTTGGTGTCACTAGGGTACCTGGAGCAGACTGGATACAGCTTCAGCAGTCATGCTAGGAGTGAAGTTTTGAACATCTCCAATAGAGCTATAGTGGTGATGAAAGGTTGAAAAACAACCTATACAGATTGGAAGGCTCTGTGGTGACCGAAAAATCTAAGGCAGCAGCTATGGAATAGGATCCTCGAGATGTGTATAGGATGTGGCATTACCGCCTAGGCCACATGGAAGACAGGAGGATGAAAAACTAAGCAAGAGAGGGCTGCTTCCGGACCTGAGTGGTGGAGATGTGGAGATCTATGAGCCATGTCAAATGGGAAGCAGAGGAGAGTGCAGTTCTTGATCAACACAGCTAGGAGTGCAGAACCCCTGGAGCTAGTACACATGGATATCTGGGGACCAGCCCCAGTTTCTGCAAGGAATGGGGCCAAATACTTCTTAACTTGATAGATGATTTCTCAAGGAAGCTGTCGATCTACTTCATGAAGAAGAAATCATAGTCTTCATTAAGTTCAAAATTTGGAAGGCTGAGGTGGAGCAGGGTAAGAGTGTGAAGTGTCTGAGTCAGACAATGGCAGGGAATGCACCAGCAGGAAGTTCCAGAAATTTTGTGAGTGGGGCATCAAAAGGTACTTCTTACTAATGAAAACTACTCAACAGCAAAGGGTGGCTGAGAAGACGAACAGAATACTGTTGAAAAAAGCAAGATGCTTGAGGTTATAGGCAGCTTCCAAAGATGTTCTGGTTTGACGCAATAGATGCAGCTAGCTACTTGGTCAATCAATCACCGTACACCATGTTGGATGAAGGCATTTCAAAGGAGATATGGTCTAGAGGAAAGACAAGCCTGAACCATCTGAGGGTGTTTGGATGCACGATATATAATATTGGTGCTGGAGAATAAAGTAAGTTAGATGCCAGGTCAAAGAAAATGGTGTTCCTGGGCTACCCATATGGAATCAAAGGGTATCGACTGTGGAACCCCTTGGAGAAGAAGGTTTTCATCAGCAGGGATGTGACCTTCGATGAGAGCTCGATCCTCCAGAGCAGAGATGGTACAGATGCACAACAGGGACTGCAGGAGGTAGAACACGGTAACACTAGTCAGATGACCTCCTATACAGTCATGCCATTTGCTAGTGGACCAGAAGGATTTGAGATTCAGGTGGAGAGGACTGATAGAGGGGTTAGAAGCCAAGAAGTTCAGCAAGAAGCAGCTGGGCAGAGGACTCAGCAGGATGCAGCTAGGCAGAGGATTGATACTGGGATCGCACTGCATAGGCCTAAAAGAAACGTGCAACCACCAGTTCGATACGACTTCAAAGATTTGATGTCATATGCCTAGTGACATCAAATGGAGACCCTTATACCTATCAAGAAACTGTGAAGAGCCAGGATAGCCAGAACAAAGATAGATGGATTCAGGCTATGGCAAAAGAGATGCAGGCTATGGCAAAGGAGATGCAGTCTCTCCACAAGACTGGCACGTGGCAGGTGATCCAATTGCCACAAGAAAAGAAATCCATTGTTTGCAAATGGGTTTATTAGCGCAAGAAAGGGCCTTCAGAGCAAGAGGATATTAGGTATAAGGCAGGACTAGTGGCCAGAGGATACTCTCAGAAGGAAGGCATCGACTACAGAGAGCTATAAAAGAAATGAAGTAGAGCTAGTGAAGGTACACATCAAGGAGAACCCAGCAGATGCACTGACCAAGGTTCTTTCATAGGATAGCTTTCGTAGGTATTGCAGCTGATGGACACGGCACATGCTGAGACCTTGAAGCACTAAGGTGAAGATTGTTAGACCTGATGTGGTGCTATCAAGGCCCAAATTGGACTAACTTGTATTGGACTGGGTGTGGGTCCAAGGGTTGAGATTAAATCAAGTTATGGGTGTATACGGGCTTGGAGATTAGTTTAATCTCATTGGGTTAGTCCACGGGAGTTTTTGTTGAGTCTGGGCCTAGCCCACTTGGTCGATGTATTTAAACTCTAGTTTCTAGGGTTTGGATGGAATAACAAACAATTCTTTTCTCCCAAAAAATCTTTCATCACCTCCTCGTCTTCTCCCCCCTCCTCTTGATTACGTGAAGATCGGGTTCTCTTCCTCAAGATCCAATCCAGCGAAGAAGGGATTCCATTGCACTTAGTGCGTGGTGATCGAGCACACCAGTGCATGGGTCCAGCAGGAATCTCCTAGGGAAACCTAGGAACGAAGCCGAACGGCTTCGTGGGATTTTGGATGCTAGGGGACTTCGTGGTCTAACGCACGGAGCCTAGCTTCCTCACAATCACGAAAGTGTGGAAAGAGCTTTCGCTTGGCCAGGGAGAAATCATGAAGGATTTCTCACGGGATTCTGGGAAGAAGATCTCACAAGTAGAAGTCAGCGAAAGGACGTGGAGGGGTGAGAGGTATTCCAGCAGCCCAAAGAAAAATAAAATTAAAAATCCTTAAAGGATGTGTGGGATTCAAACCCGAAATCAAGGGGTTCGAAGGCAAGCGCATTACCACTACACCAATCTGATCATTAGCAACAAAAGGTAAAAGCCCTAAGTACTTCTCTAGCGAGGTTGATCCCATTGTTGTTCATCAAGCACTAACCCCAACATGCCTGCCCATAGTTCCTCTGATTTCTTAGATTCTATGATACCTTAGTGGCATTATTACTCACCCGATGGTCCTCACTTGATTGGAGCTGCATGCATTTACCAATAGTAAGTAGGCATATAGTCCAATCGTTCTGTATCAACGTTGTCTCATATCTCTCATAGAAATTCTGTAACTTCTGGAAAAGCAAGAGGTAGATTCATATTTAATGCATTACTATTCACGCTTAAGCATGCGTAATTCCTCACCACATGGCTAAGATAATTCAGTTTTATTCCCTCTGCTCAACTACAATGCTGAACAATCTGCTATGATGGCTATGTTTCATGATAACTACCAGTTCATCTTGTTCACAAGCAAAAAAGTTGTCTCAAAATCAAAGAAAGCACATCAGGTTCAGCTGTATTTTCTCTAGCATCGCTGCTCAGTTAAAATCTGTTTCATGATATCCCATCTACCAAGCAACTTTCAGACATCATTGGAAATCAGAACTCAACTCAACTCAGCTCATCTAAGCCTTTTCCCAACTACATGGGGTATCGGAAATCAGAAAGAGACTGATTTTATTTTCAAATAAGCTGTGGCCTAGCCTAGCCATGGTCAACAGCCAGTATGAGTTAGGGCAAGGAGGGCAGTGGTTAGCCTGTATAGTTATTGTAACGTGTCTAATTTAGCATTGCAAATATTAGAAGTGTGTCTTATGTCTTGTTTTGTGTGGTTAGTACCATAATTTTATAAATTTGTATTTGCGCTATACAATTCTAGTCATTGCGTTTGTTCCAATTCTCTCCCCCTTCATTCTAGCAGGGTCATCAATATTTATAGCAAATGATAAAGTGAAAAAGATTTTAACTACATACAAAATTGAAAGCATGCATAACTTATCATTAAAAAAAAGTCCAATAAAATATGGTGCAATGCTTCAATATTACAATCCAAGAATTTGAAATGAATCTCATTGGTAGAACTCAACTTGAACTATCAATAAGGTAATTGATAAGCTTGTCTCTACTGTCTAAGTTGAGGTGACTGTGTAAATTCATACAACTGGACAAAAAAAAAAAAAAAAGAAACAGATATAGTTCATTTTTTTTATTGGGGCTAGAGATGTCCAAAGATCAAAAGGGCAAGGATCTCACTTCCGTAAAGCCGCATATGCCTCAGCCTTTTCGAGTGGATAACCAGTGGAATAGAACGCAATCAAGCATTCACAGATTGGCCAGCTGAAATGTCCATCACATGCAGTAAGAAGTCACTATAACGAAGAAAGGTCAAGACAAATGAACCACAATTTATCAGTGCACGTAAACTCAACATGGATGCTGGATGCATATCCAGGCTACAAGACAACCATTATGGAAATGAGTTGATCAAGTGTCAATGAAATTTAGTGTTGACATTAAAAGTGAAATATAGGACCAATATCTCACAAGAAAAAACAGTTCTCATCCAAAGACAGTTAACTTTATATGGTAGTTAAAATGACATAAATGTACGGTATAAGAAGGGTGACCAAGATGCTCATGTTTGATTCTTAATATCATCGAGTATCATTCTTAGCCGGGAACACTTTTCTTCTTGCTATTCCTCTTGAATCAACATGAAAACACATTCGATTGAGATATTTGCACCAAAACATATGCAGCAAGTACATAATTAATCAACCAAAATAAAATTCGTGCATAGTTTGCATTTTTTGGATGCAAAACCATGACTACATAAATTGGAAGTCCAGACACCTAAAACAAAAACAGTGACAAAACCCTTTTCTGTTAAATATTTGTTGAGAAGGAAAGAGACAGACACCTCTCTATTGGATCATCAAGAATAACTTTGTCACCAAAATGTATAATCTGCACCAGAAGAAAACAGGTTTCAAAAAAATAACAGAATGATGAAACAAGAATTAAACAAAATTAGAAAGTCAATACTACTTAACAGATGGTGCCAAATGGAAAAACTGTGATAAATGGATTTTCCAAACTAAAAACAGAATCTTCTCTGAGCATCTGTTTGGTTGCTTGGAGAAGACCCCAGACACCGAAGTTTCCAGGAAATTGAATTTTCGAGCTATTTGAATGCTGTAAGGAAATAGAAGCATGTTTTCCAAAATAGCTGAATACTGAGCAACCATGAAATTAGATTTTTCCTAGGTAAACCTTTTCTTTTTCCTTTTCAAAAATCTGTGAATAACCAAACAAACCCTTGGGTCTAAGGTTTATGGTACCATTTCAGTAACAGACTGCTACTGTTTGATACAAAGCATTTCGGTCAGGAGGATTAGGGGTCCCAAGCCACAAACCATGCCAAATTGGGCCGAATCAGATGGTTCAGCTCAATTTGGTTGGTTCTTCCCTGTACCAAACAAACATGTTGCACAGTTTCGGATCAGTTTGGTTTGGTTTGACATAAATCGCCTAACTTGGGACGATTTGGCAGACCATGCATATGTAGGCAAAATGCATATACATGCCCGCATGAATCCTGGCACCAGATGCTGGGCCCCTTGTAAGTCAGATACATGGTATAATTAAGAGAGGGCTACCTATGGTTCATATTGCATGTAAGAAACCTTTGCATAGATACCCACATGCACATCTAGCAACATCATCTAGACCTACTTTCTTATGTCAATCTTGAACAATAATGGAAAATTAGATGCCCATTCAAGGTAAATAATAAAAAATGTTGCTTTATCAAAAGACAATCATGGCAAGACAAGGGGCAAAAATTTGTGTAGAAGAGCAAAAGGTAGTCCTAGATAAGAATAGCAGTTTGTAATGCCCCCCTTCTCTCTCTCTCTCTCTCTCATTGCATGGCATAGAACGAAAATATTGGAAGAGAGAGACAGAAAGATGGCAAAACAAACAATAAAGGAAGGAAAACAGATTGAGAAAAAGCCTTGGGGAGTAATTATCTGAAATCCAGCACAAGATATCTAAACAAGCTACTTCTTGACTGAAAACATTACAAGCCCTTGCCAATCCAATAATTTCAGACAATTAAATAGCATCAGACTTGTATCCTATTTACACTATTTTCCCTATGGAAACCTACATTCAATTCATGATAGACAAGATAGTAGATATATGGTATATTTTCCTAAATGAACGATGATTGCTATGAACTTGCATGGACACACATGTTTAAAGATATGCAGCAGAGAGTTAGGTACGTACATATTTGTATGCTTTATTTATATGCATGTGTCTATGCATGTACATTGCATGCATACATGCGTGTGCACGTACACACACATATGCATGTGTATAATGGTACAAATGTCAATGTACACATGTATGCCTGTCCATGCTTATGGCAATTCTTGAACTAGTAAAGATTGACAGTTAGTCATGACACTGACACACACACATAAACATATTTTTGCTGTATATATATATATATATATATGCATGTGTATAACGGTACAAATGCCTATGCACCCATGTATGCATGTCCATGCTTATGGCAATTCTTGAACTAGTAAAGATTTATCAGTTAGTCGTGACAGCCCCTTCTTTGGTACTTGTGCACAAACCTGCTAGCATCACCAGGAATCTAGTTTATGATAACTGATAATATCAAACCTTGCCCCTTTCTTCCTACTTTATTCTCGTAAAGAAGTGCGCTTTTTCATTGAGCTCCAGGCTCCGCATTCTTTTATGTTTAAAAGATGGAGGGAAAAAAAAAACGCGCTGCATTACTGAATAATCATTCAAGAAATATACAGCAAACTGAAAGTTACCTCAAATTCACCAAACGCCTGGAGTCTTTCAAGAATCTGTCCCATGGGAGCTGAGAATGCCTATGAAACCAATAAACACAAGATTCAAACAACTCCATATTTAAAAAAAAAAAAATACATCACAATAACTGGGGGAAAAAACTGCCAGTGTAAGCAGAGAACACGTGTGAATCAGTAAACACGAGAATCGAGCATTGAGATTTTTTTCCGAATACCACTTCCATCTAAGTTATAAAAAAAAAAAAAACAAGAAAAGATCGCATTAAAAAAAGAAAGAAAAAAAGAAAAAGAAAGAAAGAGCCGGCCCCTTGGGAACAGAGGACGCCCACGAACCAGCAAACACAACATAAAAAACTAAAGGAATGAATAATCGAGAAATCTTTAAACCGACCATTGCATGAAACAGGAAAAAAAATCCACAGTAGCCCCATGGAAGCGAGAACACTTCCGAATCATGAAATACGACATCTAAGAACTGGAAAAGGAAAATCGACGCCACACTCCATGAACCGATAATGGCATCAGGAGCGATCAAAAATGAAATATATATATACAGCGAAACTTAAAAGAGAATCGCATTACGGAGAAACAATTCCATCGGCATTAAGAAAAGACACGGCGAGAGAGAAGACAAAGAACGAAAAGATAGAACAGCGAAGAAAAACCTCCGATCCGCATTTCACCTTCTTTTCCATGACGCAGACCCCGATCTTGATCTTCTTCGGCGCTGCTCCTCCATTCTTCGCCATTGCTCCGCTCTCGCTCATTCGATTCTCCTCTTCTCGCGACCCGAGAATATCCGTCGAATGGCCTCTTCACTCTTCGCCCAAGAAACCAGAGGATGAGACTCGACAAGCAACGACGACCTGGTCTTTATACAGAGAGGAGATCCGTATCTCAAAGCAGATACCCCTACGGTCGCCTTTACCAGAATAAAATATAAAGAAAAGGGAAAGAAAGAGGGACGGGTACAGACGAAAACCGGGAGAGAAGACGACGAGAGGGGACGAAGCGCGCGCTTCCTCTTAAGATACCGTTCCGGCATTTAGTGCTTCTTTCTTTAATTTTAGCTCAATATATTTACTGTTTAGTCTTTTTTTTACGCTCACATTCTCCATGAGTTGAATTCAAGTTAGTAGAAGAATACTTGATCAGATGGTATATTAACTATTTTATTAATCCTAACAATTTTATATAAAAATACAAGAAACCGTAATAAATGAAGGTTTCACTATATATATATATATATATATATATATATATAGAGAGAGAGAGAGAGAGATATATATAGATATAGTTTTAAATTTTATTTATTATTAATTAATTTTTACTTATATTTAAATATATTTTGAATCGATAATTAATTAATTAAATTTAAAGATAAATTTAAAACGTTATAAATAATACCAGGTTCAAGCAGATCCCTTGAGGATGAAGGGAAAGCGCGGTAGAAGATCGCATCTGATGCCCCATGGAACATCATGAGCGATCGAAAGCTGCTGAGATGATCATCGGGGTCGGAGGAGCCATGATAAGGCTCGATGGCAGGTAGCTTAACGTAGGAGGGAATCACTTCCTTCATGATCTTTTTAGAGAAGGGAATGCCCTACTCCACCTTATTCTGAAGCGGATGGGCCTGCTTGGCGGCGTCTAGCTCTTGACGCATTTCCTGGAGCTGGCGGCGGATATCCCTATCAGGAAAAACAAAAGGGGCAGGACGAGGAGGATACTGAGACGGTGTTGAATCATGGCGAGAGAACACCGGGGAGAGGGATCAGGCCCATCGAGATCTAGGGAGATCTCTACCGCGGACTCCTTGGGGAGCTAGCTCAGCTTCTCTGGGACGGCGAGGGGGGTCCGCAACCTCAAGCGGCCGGAAGAAGAGGCTGCTGGATGAGCGGGGGCTGCATCCTCCTCAGGGGGGTGAGGGGCAGGAGCAGCCAGATGGAGGGCTTCGGAGCGCCCGTGAATCAAGTGGGCCAGAGCCTGGATTTGCTGGACCAGTGAGGCGAACTGGTCCTGGGTCACCGGGGCCGCCAGTGGCGATGGAGTCTCAACTTGCGATGGTGGCGGTGCAACACTGCTCGCCAGATCAGGCCTTTGGGAAGCGACCTGATCTCGGGCTTCAGAGGTAGCCTTTCTTCGGTTGGCCATGGGAGGAGTTCTCTTTCAGATTGAGATCCTTATCTCCTGGATCACAAGTTTATGGAACTTGAGGACCCTTCCTCTAGCACCATTTTGTTGCTGCCGAAATCTGTCCTCCAACTCAAGAACGGTCGGGCTGCAGCGTGGGCTCTCCGCTTTGGGTGGACCTGCAAAACAGTCCTCACGCGAGAGGCGTTGGGGGTGACCCTCTGCGGAAAACCCTCGGACGCTCAAGTCAGTGGAGATCAGCAATCAACAAAAATGGGGAGAAGGCTCTCGCTGAAGAGTCCCTCCAGGGCTCTGAGCAGAGCACTAATGGCGGAAGCTAAGGCAGAAGGAGAGAGAGTTCCAGTGAGCAAGTGCGCATACTTGAGGAGTCGGCAGACGACTCTATTTATAGAGGATCACCTGATTCTCTAGGGGCATCGTGGGTCCGAAAGTCGTTAGGATCTGAATCCAGTTTGTTATGAGGTCGGTAGGATTCGTATCTTGTTGATTAGAGGATCGACGGTTAGGAGAGCTTGTTGATGTCTCAAGATGTGGTGAGGACATAGGCTCCAGGGCCCTAGGCCACTCTCGCAGGTCCTAGGTCACTCCCGGATATGATTTCTGTTTAGAATCTCATGAATTCAGGTTCTTCCGCGTTGAATTTCGCGGAGGCATAGATATCGCTCGGGCTAGGCCGAGCGATGGGAGAGATCGACTGGATGGACGATATAGCTCGGCTGGGGCCGAGAGATGATATAGCTCGGCTGGGGCCGAGAGAAGATATAGCTCGGCTGGGGCCAAGAGACGTGAATCGCGCCTTGGGAGTCTTTGGTTCGGCGAAAGGCTAAGGCACCCAACTTATCGAGACTGACTTATCTCGGGCGAGTGTCGCATAGCGGGTAAGAATCAGGGCTAGCCCTAGCCATGTGCACGATTATTGACACAGCGATTTTACCCTCAATATTATAATATTTTAAAAGTAATTTTATACAAAAAAAAATGTATTATATGCTTAAAATAATAGTAATAATTAGATGAAATTATAATGTTTTAAAAATAATTTTATATAAAATAAAAAATATTTATTACTTTCTTATAACTTAAATTTATTTATTTATTTTTTGTTATTATTTCAATCCGTTGAGGAGTTAATTGAGCCCGGCTCTTGCGGGTCTGGAGGGTTATGCATGTAAATTAATCTTGCAGGGGCCTCGATTCGGGGACGAGGAATCGGAGGTGCGAGCTTTTAGGACCCGACCGCGTGGGCCGGCGTTTCAGGCAATGGACTGGCGTTTCGTTGGCAACGTGAGAGAGTCCTCAACTCTGCCCATTGGTGGCCACATCCTTCTGGGTGAGAAATTGGCTGGAACGGATGGTGGTCATCAGGGACCAATGGAACGGCAAGACAGGAAGAGAAAATAAAAATTAAAAAATTAAAAAAAAAACTCTATTAAAATATAATATATATGCTAGATAGCAAAGACCTATATTTAAATAATAATTGTTATAAGTAGGGATATTTAATATTTAATATAGGAATATTAAATGATTGGAAGGTTACGTTAAAGTTTAAACTAATAAATTATTGCATGGTCAAAGTTCAAACGAATGGGGCGCTTGCTTGCGCCGTGCTCTCTAAGGTATCATATTGGGTGTGTAGTAAGTCGTCCGACTATTTGAAGTCTCAGCATCATTCGATTTAGATTCTTTTCAAGTTTTCTTTCCTTCTTCTATGGATAAGCATCTTGAAGACCGAGACTTGGAAACGTTCCAATCCTTTCCCCCCTTGTTTAATGTTTATCCTCGTAAACAATGTGATTCGTTGGACGGACTCCAACCCCAACCCCAACTTGTGGCTGAAGGGCTGGCGAGCAAAATCCAAACAAACGTTACAGGCTTACAGCCCGCAAACGATTACTTCTAACTAAGACCATCTCATCCGGCCAGCATGCTGGTCCTCCACGGAAACGACCTGAGTTGCTAGGTGATGACGCTCAATCATCTTTTCTGGACATCGAAAATGAAGGTGCTTCTCGAATCATCGCTTCATCGAATTACTTACAAAAAAGTTTCGGGACCGGAGGGGTCTTCGGTGGGACCCTCTGACGGTCAAGTTAGTGACTGAAGTCACAGTTGAAGAGGGGCTCGAGTGAGCCCTTTTTAGTGTAGAAAAAGGGATCTCAGAGAGGAGGAATTCCCTTCTGAGAGTTGAGAGGGCGATTTTGGGGGTTATCGTGCATACCTGTTTACTGGGTGGATTTACCTTTTTATAGGGGTTGACCCTGGCATGATCACGTGGGATTGTATGAAGTCAGATTGTTTGCTGAGCCCTTGCGTGAATCTCGGCTGGTTGGTGGGTTACGTCCCATCAGTTGTTGGGTAGGTAGGTTCTGTCCCATCAGCCGGCGGGGCTGTTGAGTGTCGGATCTGGCGCTGTCGGGCGGCGCGCGTCAGAGAGGCGGTTTCTTGAACCGCTGGGGCTGCCAGGAAGGTGCCGGGGCCGCCTGGGAAGTGCCGGGGCCGCCTAGCTTGGAAGTGCTGGGGCCGGCTAGCTTGGAGACGTAGGGGGCCGCCGGACTTGGAACCGTCGGCCTTTAGAGCCGTCGGCCATTGGGGCCGTCGGTCTTGGAGCCGTCGGCCTTTGGGGCCGTCGGTCTTTGGAGCCGTCGGCCATTGGGGTCGTCGGTCTTGGAGGTGTCGGCCTTTGGAGCCGTTGGCCATTGGGGCCGTCGGTCTTGGAGGTGTCGGCCTTTGGGGCCATCGGTCTTGGAGCCGTCGGTCATGGAGCCGTCGGCCTTTGAGGTGTCGGCCTTTGGGGCCGTCGGTCTTGGAGCCGTCGGTCATGGAGCCGTCGGCCTTTGGGGCTGTGATGCCCCTCCCAATTGTCCCACATCGGATAATTGGGAGTTGGTTAAGTGGTTTATAACTGGTTAAGCAAGAAGGACAAGGCACCAATTGGATCCCTTTTTGGCCTGTGGTGGCCCAAGTTGGTGTGGACCTTGTCCGTTTTGCTTTCTTGTAACGAAACGGGCCCGTGGGCCCGGGTCGTTACAATATGGTATCAGAGCCTCGCACCAGTCGGAAGTGTAGGAGCTAAGTGCTACACAGGACAAAGTGCTACATCCATGGAGGATGTGAGCCACCTCTTGAACCTGTGGGGGCCACCTCTAGAATCCTGCCTGCCTGGTGGTTGTGATGAATTACCTCTGGCGACGAGGACGTCGCCTTTGTTAAGGGGGGTAGATTGTGATGCCCCTCCCAATTGTCCCACATCGGATAATTGGGAGTTGGTTAAATGGTTTATAACTGGTTAAGCAAGAAGGACAAGGCACCAATTGGATCCCTTTTTGGGCTGTGGTGGCCCAAGTTGGTGTGGACCTTGTCCGTTTTGCTTTCTTGTAACGAAACGGGCCCGTGGGCCCGGGTCGTTACAGGGGCCATCGGCCTTTGGAGCCGCCGGCCATTGGGGCCGCCGGCCATTGGGGCCGTCGGTCTTGGAGCCGTCGGCCATTGGGGCTGTCGGTCTTTGGAGGTGTCAGCCTTTGGGGCCGTCGGTCTTGGAGCCGTCGGCCTTTGGGGCCGTCGGTCTTTGGGGCCGTCGGTCTTAGAGCCATCGGCCTTTAGAGCCGTCGGTCTTGGAGCCGTCAGTCATGGAGCCGTCGGCCTTTGGGGCCGTCGGTCTTGGAGGTGTCGGCCTTTGGGGCCGTCGGTCTTCGAGGTGTCAGCCTTTGGGGCCGTCGGTCTTGGAGCCGTCGGTCATGGAGCCGTCGGCCATGGAGCCATCGGCCTTTGGGGCTATCGGTCTTGGAGCCGTCGGCCTTTGGGGCCGTCGGTCTTTGGAGCCGTTGGCCATTGGGGCCGTCCAAAAAAATTTTATTCTCCATGGGGTCAACTGGCTCCATCAAATGCCCCCCACACTCCTTGAGCTTGCATGCCCTGCATCAGCTAAGCGAAAGGAGTGTATAACTTCAAGAAATTTTTTGGAGGCAAATTGATTACCTCACGCCCGCCACTGAAAGCAGCGTATGCTAACTTTTTTGGGGGGACGCTCGTCAGTTAGATGTTGAGGCAAAGATGAAGCCGATGAGGCAAAGTTGAGGCCGTCGAGAACTTTTTGAACCCCGGAGGGTGACCAGAGGGTGCTTGGGCCAGGCTCAGGTGCCTTTTTCTTTAAAGAAATTGGTCTCCTTCTGTAGGGTTGATCTGCCCCCAGGAAACTCTGTTGATTGGAATCCACATGTCTTGAGCTTGAGGGTGCCAATACGGAGCCGGTCTTGGGTGCCGATGCGGAGGCCGGTCTTTGGTGCCGACGCGGAGTCGGTCTTTGGTGCCGATGCGGAGTCGGTCTTTTTTGCCGACACGGAGTCGGTCTTTGGTGGTTTTCCTGTAACGCATTTAGATACTAATGAAAAGAAACTTTTTTCTCAGTGTAGTATACTTAGCTTTTTCGCAGTTGTTTGCCTTCGCGGGTCTTTGTTGCTGACGCCGAGTCGGTCTTTGGTGCCGACGTGAAGTCGGTCTTTGGTGCCGACGCGGAGTCGGTCTTTGTTGCCGATGCGGAGTCGGTCTTTGGTGCCAACGTGGAGTCGGTCTTTGGTGCCGACGCGGAGTCGGTCTTTGTTGCCGACGCGGAGTCGGTCTTTGGTGCCGACACGGAGTCGGTCTTTATTGCCGATGCGGAGTCGGTCTTTGATGCCGAGCAGAGTCGGTCTTTGTTGCCGACGCGGAGTCGGTCTTTGGTGCCGACGCTGAGTCGGTCTTTGTTGCCGACGCGGAGTCGGTCTTTGGTACCGACGCGGAGTCGGTCTTTGGTGCCGACGCGGAGTCGGTCTTTGGTGCCAACGCTGAGTTGGTCTTTGTTGCCGACGCGGAGTCGGTCTTTGGTGCCGATGCGGAGTCGGTCTTTGTTGCCGATGCAGAGTTGGTCTTTTGTGCCGATGCTGAGTCGATCTTTGTTGCTGATGCGGAGTCGGTCTTTGGTGCCGACGCGGAGTCGGTCTTTGTTGCCGACGCGGAGTCGGTCTTTGGTGCCGACGTGGAGCCGATCTCTGTCTAAGAAATATACTCATCCCAAGAGCGTGATAAAACAAGGATATTCTGAATAATACTTTATTAAAGAATCAGCAAGCTACTGATAATACCGTCCGCGTTCTGAATGCAGGGGAGAAGCTTCCCATTTTGATGCCAGCTTGCTTCCTTCCGTTGGCTCTTCGAGCTATTGCTCGCCCCTCATGAGATCATGCTATTGTTCCTTCCGTTGGGGCATTGTTGATGCAAATCTGAGGCGTTGGAGGTGCCGACGCACCTGGGGCTATGAGGTTTCCTTGAACGAACTTGCCCAAGTGGCCCTGCTGGACAAACTTTTCAATGGCCCTCTTCAAATGGCGGTAATCTTCGGTGTCATGTCCATAGTCTTGGTGATACCGGCAGTAAAGCTCTTTCTTGTGGGGGTTTACTAACTTTAGGGGACGTGGGCGTTGAAAGTAAGTCTCCTCCTCAATCTCTAGCAGGATGTGGGAGATCGGAGCCGTGAGAGGAGTAAACCGCCCCTTAGGAACCAGTGCCTGGGGTCGGTGGTCAAAGCGACGGGGTGGTTCGGGCTGCCTGGATCGTCCCTCAGCTGGTTCCGTGGGTGTTAGCTTCTTATTGGGACTCCTGTCGGCTTCCCTTCTGGACGAGTCAGCCTCGTTGGCACGGATGTACTTCTGTGCTCGACTTAGCAACTCGGCGTAGGAGCCGGGAGGCTTTTTGTCCAGAGAATATGCAAATCTGGAGGGGCGGAGTCCCCGCTTCAATGCTAGGGTAGCGACAGAATCTTCCAAGTTATAGACTTCGAGCGCGGCCTCCTTAAATTGAGCTACAAAGTCCTTCAAGGTCTCGCCACTCCTTTGTTGGACGGAAAACAAGCTATCGACGACTCGAGGGATCTTCCGGCATGCATCAAAGTGAGCCAGGAAAGACCGCTCAAGTTGCCTAAACGAGTTGATACTGCGGGGCGGCAGGCAAGAATACCATGCACGCGCCGCTTTCCATAGCGTGGCTGGAAAAGCAACACACAGAAGAGAGTCCTTCGCCCCCTGGACCCGCATGAGGACCTTATAGCTCTCCAAGTGGTCCAGAGGGTCCGTTGTACCGTCGTAGGGGTCCAGCTGGGGAAGACGGAACCGGGGCAGAACCGGCTCCTCCATGATGCAGCGGGAGAGCGAAGGACGATGGTCGAGTTCTTCCTCCGGTTGATGATTTATTTTCCTGGCGAGCTCATCTAGCCGCCGGTTGTACTCCTCCAGGCGTTCCTCCGCCTGGCGGCTGATTGTCGGGGCCCTCCGAGATGGCTCGGAGGAGGAAGAAGAAGAGGAGAAAGAAGAAGATGGAGACGGGAGTCTAGACCTCCGCCTGGGCTCCTCCTGATGACAAGGCTCAGGGGGGAACTTGCCGGGGCCGTGGTCGGGGGACCGCAGCTGCTTGGAGGACTCGCGTCGAGGCTTCTTAGGGGAAACCTGACGTTGGCCGGTCTCTCGCCGACCGGCCTCCCGCCGAGGAGAACCTCCCCTCGTCGACTGCTGACTGGCGAGGGGAGCAGTCAGATGCTGGGTGGCCATGGACGATTGTTGCTGGAGCCCGTGGACCATGGCGGTGAGATTCAGGACTTGCTGGAAAAGAGTCGCCAGCCGCTCCGCTGTTTGATCAACGGCCTCCGGCGGCGGGCAGGCAACTGGAGGGTTGGTAGCAGGGGGATTGGCCTCTTGCTGCCCAGTTGGCGGGGGAGCCCCGCTGGATAGCTGACGGAGGCATCCTGAGCTCGCGTCACCACCATGGCTCCTTGAAGAGAAGAGGGGGAGAGAGATGTAGCTCAGGGAGAACGTTCGCTACTTTTTCTTATCCCCCCTTCCTGGCGCGCCAATCTGATGACGCTCAATCACCTCTCCTGGACATCGGGAACGGAGGTGCTTCTCGAATCCTCGCTTCACCGGATTGCCTGCAAAGAAGTTCTAGGACCGGAGGGGGTCTCCGGTGGGACCCTCCGATGGCCAAGTTAGTGACTGAGGTCACAGTTGAAGAGGGGCTCGAGTGAGCCCTTTTTAGTGTAGAAAGAGGGATCTCATAGAGGAGGAATTCCCTTCTGAGAGTTGAGAGGGCGATTTTGGGGGTTATCGCGCATACCTGTTTACTAGGTGGATTTATCTTTTTATAGGGGTTGACCCTGGCATGATCACGTGGGATTGTGTGAAGTCAGATTGTCTGCTGAGCCTTTGCATGAATCTGGGTTGGTTGGTGGGTTACGTCCCATCAGTTGTTGGGTAGGTAGGTTCTGTCCCATCAGCCGGCGGGGCTGTTGAGTGTCGGATCTGGCGCTGTCGGGCGGCGCGTGTCAGAGAGGCGGTTTCTTGAACCGCTGGGGCTGCCAGGAAGGTGCCGGGGCCGCCTGGGAAGTGCCAGGGCTAGCTAGCTTGGAAGTGCCGAGGCCGGCTAGCTTGGAGACGTAGGGGGCCGCCGGTCTTGGAGCCGTCGGCCTTTAGAGCCGTCGGCCATTGGGGCCGTCGATCTTGGAGCCGTCGGCCTTTGGGGCCGTCGGTCTTTGGAGCCGTCGGCCATTGGGGCCGTTGGTCTTGGAGGTGTCAGCCTTTGGGGCCATCGGTCTTTGGAGCCGTCAGCCATTGGGGCCGTCGATCTTGGAGGTGTCGGCCTTTGGGGCCGTCGGTCTTGGAGCCGTCGGTCATGGAGCCGTCGGCCTTTGAGGTGTCGGCCTTTGGGGCCGTCGGTCTTGGAGCCGTCGGTCATGGAGCCGTCGGCCTTTGGGGCCGTCGGTCTTTGGAGCCGTCGGCCATTGGGGCCATCGTTCTTGGAGCCGTCGGCCATTGGGGCCGTCGGTCTTTGGGGCCGTCGGCCATTGGGGCCGTCGGTCTTGGAGCCGTCGGTCATGGAGCCGTCGGTCTTGGAGCCGTCGATCATGGAGCCGTCGGCCTTTGGGGCCGTCGGTCTTGGAGCCGTCGGCCTTTGGGGACGTCGGTCTTTGGAGCCGTCGGCCATTGGGGCCATCCAAAAATTTTTTTATTCTCCATGGGGTCAACTGGCTCTATCATTAGGATTGATGACCACAGTATATATATATATATATATATATATATATATATATATATATATATATATATATATATATATATATATATATATATATATATATATATATATAGAGCCAAGGGGCCGGAGCAAGGATCTAATCCTATAACCCCGGGTGCATATCTTCCGTGTCCTTACTTGCTTGGCTTTTTCAAACATAGCTATCAACTGTTATATAACAATGAGGAGGAGAGGCATACGTTTGGTTCTCAAACTTCCACTCCAAATCCATCTTAATCTTTAGTTTCTTATATTTTAAAATATTGTATTTTTAACATTATATCGATTAAAATAGTTAACACATTATATATTTAATAGAATAGCAAATCAGTTATTTCACCAATCTCAACTAATTCCATACAATAAAACATTATGAAATATGAGAAGTTCAACTCAACTCAACTCATCTAATCCTTTTTCCAACTACACAGATCAGCTACATGAATCTGCTTCCTTCACTTTACTCTATTCAGGACCAAGTCAACATTTAAATTACCAATAGTTATATTTTTTAAATTATTTTGCTCATATTAGTTTAGGTCTATGGTCTACCTCTACCTCTATCCTTACTGATGCAGAAAAAAATTGTCACCGCATCAATAAATGTGGCCGATGACTAAGGCCAAGCTATTGAGCCGAACTATCTGACCGAGCTTCGGATCTGAACCATCTGGCCGAGCTATCTCAGTGCCTCGGAAGGGTCGACCTATATCCGAACCTCAACAGGGCCGAGCTATCTTAGTACCTCGTCAGGATCGATCCTCATCCCTTCAACGTAAGCGCCATTGCTGATTCAAACCACGTCAGATATCTCGGAGGATGAACCATCCTGATTGCAAGAATCGCGGAATGAGCCTCCCAAAATGGAAATGGGAGCCAAATACAACACTCCATCCATGATCAAGGGGATTCCAAATTCTCGATAAAGTGCCCGTCAGCTTTATCAACTGTCAATCCTGGTAACTGTTAGGATTCCAGCCTTATCGGATGTCAACTTCCTAAAACGTGCTCTAAAAATCAGGTAACAGCTCACCTCCTTGGCAACGTACAAATACCAAGTCTCAAAACCCCCCAGACATGCTCTAGAAGGCAATCTAACCCCAAAAAACACCTCTAGCAAAGGTCATTACTCCTAAAAAATCATCTCAGGGAGGAAGATTCTTCTGTTGGAGCCTTCTCCTCTCATTTGTTTGCTCAGAATCTCACTGACTTGAACATCGGAGGGTCTTCCGCAGGGATCACCCTCTGTGATTCCTGCATGAAGACTGTCTTGCAGGTCCATCTGGATGAAAGAGCGCTATCCGGATCCCAACGTGCACCGCCCCTAAGCTGGAGAACATATTTTCATAGCAATAGATTGGCGCTAGAGAAAGGGTCCAAAGTCCCTATGAAAACTTAAAACCAAGGATAGAAGGTTCCATACAAGAAGGACGATTCCTCAATGGCCAATCGTAAGAGAGCAGTCACATATGCTCCTAATCAGGCCACATCTCACAAGCTTGATCCCTCCAATAACACGACGCCTTCACAGCCATCGCCGACCGAGATTCCTTCACCGCCAGCAGCCCCGGTCACACAGGACCAGTTTGCCATACTGGTCCAACTAGTTCAAGCCCTGCTAGAACTGATGCAAAGGCATTTTGGGGACTTCTTCCCGCTGCACCCCCTCAGCAGCTTTCTGATGGGACAGTTACCACGGTCCTACTGATGGTCCCTTCATCCAACCCACTGGAAGCCATCGGCTTCCTACGATAGTACGGCCATAGAGAAGTTGAACCGGCACCGTGGAGGGGAGGAGATAGGAGCCTGCTCAAATTTTGTCGGGCTCACTCCTTACCTCCAGTATTCTCTCATGACAAATCAACATCGTGGCCGCGATCCCCTTATCCCGTTTCTCCAACTGCTCAAGATGATGGGCTGTAATGACAACTACGCATGTCGAACCTACTGGTGGCGATTGACTCTATTATAATGATTAGTAATGCCCCCCATATATGGCTAACTAAAGAGGAGAACCGGTTTGAAAGGATCCGGTGCGAGGCGCTCACCTCTCTAGATGAGGACATCAAAGAGATATCATACCTCGAGGATGTGAAACTCGGATCATCTCCGAGTAATGAAGACCTTCAAGGATACAGTACCCTAAAAACATGGAAATAGATTAAACCTTAGTATATTACGAGTGAAGTATGCCTGAGCCGAGCCATATTGCTCATTGTAATAAAACTTCACTCTTCGATTCAAATATTTTTTTATTGAATAATAATTTTTCTTGAGTTATGGATGAAAGGCAGGTCTCGCCCAATCATTGACCTATGGGTCCATTTCTCCGTACCTTGGCTAGGCCAAGTAAAAAAAATATTTCTTTGAACCTCAGCATGGTCGAGCAACATTTCTCCGAACCTTGGCCCTCAACAAGGCCAAGCTACATTCTCCAAACCTTGGCACGGCCGAGTAAAATTTCTCCGTACCTTAGCATGGACGAGCAACATTCTCCGTACCTTGGCAGGGCCAAATAATTTTTTTTCATATCTTGGCAGGGCCGAGCAACATTCTTCAAACCTCGGCATGATCGAACAAAAATTCTCCATACCTCGGCATGGCCAAGCAATATTTCACCATACCTCGGCAAGGTCAAGCAATATTCTCTGTACCTTGGCAGGGCCAAGTAAAAAATTTTCTGTACCTCAGCAGAACCGAGCATCATTCTCCATACCTTGATTGGGTCAAGTAAAAAAAACTTCTCCGTACCTCGGCTTTCAACATTTTTCGAACCCCGGCATGGTCGAGCAAAAATTCTCCATACCTCAGCATGGCTGAGCAACATTTCTCCGTGCCTTGGCAGGGCCGAGCAACATTCTTCATACCTTGGCAGGGCCAAGTAAAAACTTTGCAGAATCAAGGTTCATCAGCCACGTGCCATGACCTTCGATTTGGCCATGTTTCGCCCAGTTAGACGCTCGGCTTGGCATTTATGGGACCATCATGACGTGCCTCTATTGGTTCAAATCCCACCAATGAGATTGAGCCATCATGGACTCTACTCCTTATGCCCGAACCTACGCTTCGGACTAGAAAGTGGGGGCACGTGATACAAGAAAAAATTATCACCGCATTAATAAATGTGCCAAATGACTAAGGTGAGCTACATAGCCAAACTATCTGGCCGAGCTTCAGAGCTGAACCATCTGACCAATCTATCTCAATGCCTCGAAAGGGCCAAGCTATATCCAAACCTCAGCAGGGCCGAGCTATCGTAGTACCTCGCTAGGATCGATCCTCATTCCTTCAACGTAAGCGCCATTGCTGATTCAAACTATGTCGGATATCTCGGAGGATGAACCACCCTGATCGCAAGAATCACAGAATAAGCCTCCCAAAACGGGAATGTGAAACAAATACAACACTCCATCCATGATCAACGGGATTCCAAATTCCCGATAAAGTGCCCATCAGCTTCATCAACTGCTGATCCTCGTAACTATTAGGATTCCAGCCTTATCGAATGTAAACTCCCTAAAATGTACCTGAAAAATTAAGTAACGGCTCACCTTCTTGGCAACGTACAAATAACAAGTCCCAGAACTCCCTCAGGTACACTCTAGAAGGCAATCTATGCCTAAAAAATAACTCTAGCAAAGGTCATTGCTCCTGAAAAATTATCTCAAGGAGGAAGATCCTTTTGCTAGAGCCTTCTCCTCTCATCTGTTTGCTCAGAATCCCCATTGACTTGGGCGATGGAGGGTCTTCCGCAGGGACCACCCTCTATGATTCCTGCATGAAGACTGCCTTACAGGTCCATCCAAACAGGAGAGCGCTATCCAGATCTCGACATGCACTACTCCCAAGCCAGAGAATGGATTTTCGCAGCAACAGATTGGCACTAGATGAAGGGCCCCAAGTTCCTCTAAAAACTTGAAACCAAGGAGACAAGGTTCCATACAAGAAGGATGATTCCTCAATGGCCAACTGTAAGAAAGCAGTTACAGATGTTTCTGATCAGGCCACCTCTCAAAGGTCTGATCCCTCCAATAACACGGTGCCTTCGTAGCCATCGCCGACCGAGATTTCTCTACTACCAGTAGCCCTGGTCACACAAGACCAATTTGCCATGCTAGTCCAACTAGTTCAAGCCCTGCTACAACTGGTGTAGGGGTTTCTTGGGGGCCTTCTTTCCGCTGCACCCTCTCAGCAACTTCTTGATAAGACAGTCACCCCGGTCCTACCGGTGGTCCCTTCGTCCAACCCACTAGAAGCCACCGGCCTCTCGCGATAGCACGGCCATAGAGAAGTTGAACCAGCACCGCGGAGGGAAGGAGATAGGAGCCTGCTCAAATCCTGTTGAGCTTACTCCTTACTTCCAGTATTCTCTCGCAACAATTCAACGCCGTAGCCTTGATCCCCTCGTCCCGTTTCTCCAACTGCTTGGGATGATGGGCTACAATGACAACTACATGCATCAAACCTACTGGTGGTGACTGACTCTATTATAATGATTAGTAATGCCCCCAATATACGGCCAATCGAAGAGGAGAACCGGTTTGAAAGGGTCTGGTACGAGGGGCTCACCTCTCTAGATGAGGATATCAAAGAGATATTGTACCTTAAGGATATAGAACTTGGATCATCACCTAGTAATGAAGACCTTCAAGGAATATAGTACCCTGAAGACATGGAAATATATTAAACCCCAAGTATATTACAAGTGAACTATGCCTGAACCGAGCCATTTTGCTTATTGTAATAAAACTTCACTCTTTGATTCAAATATTTTTTTATTAATAATAATTTTTCTTAAGTTATGATAAAAGGTAGGTCTCGCCCAATCATTGACCTATGGGTCCATTTCTTCGTACCTTAGCTAGGCTAAGTAAAAAAAACTTTTTTCGAACCTCGGCACGGCAGAGCAAATTTCTCTTCGTACCTCAATAGGGCCGAGCAACATTCTACATACTTTGGCAGGACCAAGTAAAATTTTTTTATACTTCGGCACGGTCGAGCAAATTTCTTTGAACCTCGGCACGACCGAGCAACATTCTCTGAACCTCGGCACAACCGAGCAAAATTTCTTCATACCTCAGTAGGACTGAGCAACATTCTTCGTACCTTGGTAAGGCCAAGTAAAAAAATTTTCGTATCTCAGCAGGGCCGAGCAACATTCTTCGAACCTTAGCACGGCTGAGCAAAAATTCTTCATACCTCAGCACAGCCGAGCAACATTTCTCCTTACCTTAGTAGGGCTGAGCAATATTTTTCGTACCTTGGCTGGACCAAGTAAAAATTTCTCCATACCTCGGCAGGGCCGAGCAAATTTCTCCGAACCTTGGCATGGTTGAGCAAATTTTTCTCTATACCTCAGCAGGGCCAAGCAACATTCTTCGTACCTTGGCAGGGCCAAGTAAAAATTTCTCCATACCTTGGCACGGTCGAGCAAATTTCTTCAAATCTTAGCACGGTCGAGCAACATTCTCTAAACCTCGACACGGTTGAGCAAAATTTCTCCATACCTCAGCAGAGCTGAGCAACATTATCTGAACCTCGGCATAGCTAAGCAAAAATTCTACAAACCTCAGCATGACCGAACAATATTTCTCCGCACCTCGACAGGGCCGAGCAACATTCTCAGTACCTTGGTAGAACTAAGTAAAAATTAATTTGTACCTTGGCAGGGCCGAGCATCATTCTTCGTACCTTGGCTGGGTTAAGTAAAAAAATTTTCTTTGTACCTCGGTAGGGCTGAGCAACAGTCTCTAAACCTCGGCACGACCGAGAAAAAATTCTCCATACCTCGGCATGACCAAGCAACATTTCTCTGTACCTCGGTAGGGCCGAGCAATATTCTTCGTACCTTGGCATGACCAAGTAAAAACTTTGTAGAATCAAGGTTCATCGGCCACGTACCTTGACCTTCGATTTGGTGACATTTTGCCCAGCTAGATACTCGGCTTGGCATTTATGGGGCCATCATAACACGCCTCTGTTCGTTCAAATCCCACCAATGAGATTGATCCATCATGGACTCTACTCCTTATGCCTGAACCTACGCTTCGGGCTAGGGAGTGGGGGGCATGTGATGCGGAAAAAAATTATTACCGCATTAATAAACATACCAGATGACTAAGGCCGAGCTACTGAGCCGAACTATCTGGTCAAACATCTGGCTGAACTACAAAGCCAAACTACTTGGCCGAGCTTCAAAGTCAAACCATCTGGCCGAGCTATCTTAGTGCCTCGGAAGGGCCGAGCTATATTCGAACCTCAGTAGGGCCGAGCTATCTTAATACCTCACCAGGATCGATCCTCATCCCTTCAACGTAAGCGCCATTGCCGATTCAAACCACGTCGGATATCTTGGAGGATGAACAACCCTGATCGCAAGAATCGCAGAATGAGCCTTCCCAAAATGGGAATGGAAGCCGAATACAGCACTTCCTCCATGATCAAGGAGATTTCAAATTCCTAATAAAGCACTCGTTAGCTTCATCAACTGCCAATCCCTGTAACTGTTGGGATTCTAGCCTTATCATATGCCAACTTCCTAAAACGTGCCCAAAAAATTAGGTAACGACTCACCTCCTTGGCAGCATACAAATACCAAGTCCCAAGACCCCCCCCAAGTATGCTCTAGAAGGTAATCTAACCCCAAAAAACACCTCTAGCAAAGGTCATTGCTCATGAAAAGTCATCTCAGTAAGGAAGATCCTTCTGCTTGAGCCTTCTTCTCTCATTTGTTTGCTCAAAATCTCCACTGACTTGGATGTCGGAGGGTCTTCCGCAGGGACCATCCCCTATGATTTCTACATGATGACTGCCTTGCAGGTCCATCCGGATGGAGAGCGCTACTCGAATCCCAACGTGCACCGCCCCCAAGTCGGAGAACATATTTTTATAGCAATAGATTGGTGCTAGAGGAAGGGTCCCAAGTCCCTTTGAAAACTTGAAACCAAGGAGACAAGGTTCCATACAAGAAGAATGATTCCTTAATGGCCAACCGTAAGAGAGCAGTCACAGATGCTTCTGATCAGGCCACCTCTCAAAGGCCTGATCCCTCCAACAACATGGTGCCTTCGCAACCACTACCGAATGAGATTCCTCCACCACCAGCAGCCCTAGTCACACAGGACCAGTTTGCCATGCTGGTCCAACTAGTTCAAGCCCTGCTACAACTGATGTAGGGACTTTTTGGGGGCCTTCTTTTTGCTGCACCCTTTCAGCAGCTTTCTGATGGGACAGTCACCTCGATCCTACCGGTGGTCCCTCCGTTGAACCCACTGGAAGCCATCGGCCTCCTATGATAGCACGGCCATAGAGAAGTTGAACCGGCACCGCGAAAGGGAGGAGATAGGAGCCTGCTCATATTCCGTCGGGCTCGCTCCTTACCTCCAGTATTCTCTTATGATAATTCAATGCCGTGGTCGCGATCCCCTCGTCACATTTCTCCGGGATGATGGGCTGCAATGATAATTATGTGCGTCGAACCTATTGGCGGCGACTGACTCTATTATAATGGTTTAGTAATGCCCCCCATGTACGGCCAACCAAAGAGGAGAACCGGTTTGAAAGGGTATGGTGCGAGGGGCTCACCTCTCCAGATGAGGACATCAAAGAGACACTGTACCTCGAGGATATGGAACTCGGATCATCTCCGAGTAATGAAGACCTTCAAGGGATACAGTACCCTGAAGACATGGAAATAGATTAAACCCTGAGTATATTACGAGTGAAGTATACCTGAGCCGAGCCATTTTGCTCATTGTAATAAAACTTCACTCTTCGATTCAAATATTTTTTTATTAAATAATAATTTTTCTTGAGTTATAGATGAAAGGCAGGTCTCGCCTAATAATTGATCTATGGGTCCATTTCTTCGTACCTTGGCTAGGCCAAGTAAAAAATAATATTTCTTCGAACCTCGGCATGATCGAGCAACATTTCTTCGAACCTCAGCCCTCAGAATGGTTGAGCAACATTCTCCGTACCTTGGCAGGGTCATATAAAAATTTCTCCATATTTCGACAGAGCCGAGCAACATTATCCGAACCTCGGCACGGCTGAGCAAAAAATTTCATACCTCGGCACGACCAAGCAATATTTCTCCATGCCTCAGCAGGGTCAAGCAATATTCTCCGTACCTTGGCAGGGCCAAGTAAAAATTTCTCCATACCTTAGCAGAACTGAGCATCATTCTCCGTACCTTGATTGGGCCAAGTAAAAAAAATTTCTCCATACCTCGGTAGCGTCGAGCAATATTTTTTGAACCTCGGCATGGTCGAGCAAAAATTTTTCATACCTCGGCACGGTTGAGCAACATTTCTCCGTACCTTGGCAGGGTCGAAAAATATTCTTCATACCTTAGCAGGACTAAGTAAAAACTTTGCTAAATCGATGTTCATCGGCCACGTGCCTTGACCTTCGATTTGGCCACGTTTCACCTAGCTAGATGCTCGGCTTGGCATTTATGGGGCCATCATGATGTGCCTATGTTGGTTCAAATCCCACCAATGAGATTGAGCCATCATGAACTCTACTCCCTATGCCTGAACCTATGATTCGGACTAGGAAGTGAAGGGCATATATGATGTGGAAAAAAATTAGCATTGCATCAATAAA
The DNA here is from genome assembly GCA_900491605.1 of Calamus simplicifolius. Lineage (NCBI taxonomy): Eukaryota > Viridiplantae > Streptophyta > Magnoliopsida > Arecales > Arecaceae > Calamus > Calamus simplicifolius. The sequence goes on from UESW01001831.1 coordinate 263,340, forward strand.
TGTGCCAAATGACTAAAGCTGAGCTACTGAGCCGAACTATCTGGCCAAACTATCTGGCCGAGCTACAGAGCTGAACTATCTGACTGAGCTTCAAAGCTGAACCATCTGGCCAAGCTATCTCAGTGCCTCGGAAGGGCCGAACTATATCCGAACCTCAGCTGAGCCAAGCTATTTTAGTACCTCGCCAGGATCGATCCTCATCCCTTTAACGTAAGCGCCATTGCTGATTCAAACTACGCCGGATATCTCAAAGGATGAACCATCCTGATCGTAAGAATTGCAGAATGAGCCTTCCAAAACGAAAACAGAAGCCAAATACAGCACTCCATCCATGATCAACGGGATTCCAAATTCTCGATAGAGTGCCCATCAGCTTTATCAACTGTCAATCCTGGTAACTATTAGGATTCCAGCCTTATCGGATGCCAACTTCCTAAAACGTGCTCAGAAAATCAGGTAACGACTTACCTCCTTGGCAACGTACAAATATCAAGTCCCAGTATCCTTCAGTTACGCTCTAGAAGGCAATCTAAGCCCAAAAAATAACTCTAGCAAAGGTCATTGCTCCTAAAAAATCTTCTCAAGAAGAAAGATTCTTCTGGTGAAGCCTTTTCCTCTCATCTCTTTGCTCAAATCTCCATTGACTTGAGCATCGGAGGGTCTTCCGCAGGAATCATCCCCTGTGATTCCTGCATAAGGATTGTCTTGCAGGTCCATCTGGATGGAAGAGTGCTACATGAATCCCGATGTGCACCGCCCCCAAGCCAGGGAATGGATTTTGACATCAACACTTACTATGAATTGTTAAAAGATCACTCTTTCTAACTGGAGCATCTAAAGGTCTACATTATATATATACGTCCAAACCATCGTAATCAATTTTTTCTTATTTTATCTTCAATTGGGCTACTCCTATTATTTCTCTTATATATTTATTTTTAATTCTATATTTTAAAGTTTTACCATATATTCAGTTTAATATATGCATTTCTGTTATACTTAATTTATTCACATGTTGTTTCAATATTGTCCAACACTCTGTTCCATATGGCATAGCTAGTTTAATAGTAGTTTTATAGAATTTTTTTTAATTTTAATGAAATGTAACTAAAATTTAAGGGACAAAAAATATATTTTTACCTCTTTCTTTTTTTATTAATAATAATAGTTTATTATTATATTTTTGATTGTATGCTTTAGTATTATAATTTAAAAGAAGTGAAATTATATTTTATAAAAGTACAAGAAAGTAAAGGTTTTCAATGAATTTTTGGACGATGGAATTGAAGGCTAATCTTTTGAAAAAAAATCTTATAAAACCTAATAATCAACGAGGAGATGTGGACTTATACAACCGCCGTTTTCTGTCACATCACCGAAGGCGTGGCTTTAGCGACGGCAGGTGTCACCTACTTCCTTTCCGTTGTCAACTCTAGAAAAGAAAATACTGCACGCTGGTATGCATGAAGAGCGCCGATCGGAGTCCAGGCGTGCCCACTCAAAGCAAGAGAAAGCCAAGCCTTTTTCCTACGTGCATGGACAAGAAAAGCAATGTCTAAGACTCATCATACATGGGGCGTTCTGCATGGGTGATCCGGTCATGATCTTAACTGAGAATTTAGAAATTAAAATATTATTCATACATATAAAACTGCATTATATTATATATTATATATTAATATAATATAATTTAATATTATAAAATTATATTATAATAAACAAAATGGCAGACCGATGAAGACTAATGTTGAAGATGCATATGAACAAAACTTTTGTTTTTTTTTTAATTTTTTTCTTTCATTCTTTTCCAAAGCAATAAATTCATGCTGTCAAAATATCTAAATATGTCACAAGTAACTGTTGGAAGAAGAAGAAAAAAGTTTCAGTCTAATTCATCTTTTTTCTTGAGTTTTGACAACAAAAAGAGAAAACCAAAGCAATATAAATGAAGGCTTAACATAATAATAATGGATTATGTTGACGTTTGGTCACCGATAAGGATCGTTAGAGAACTTCGTAAGGTTATCGATGAAGCTTTCTTCGTCACGAAGGATCTGCAAAAAGTTTCAGGACCAAAAATTTCGATGAAAACCCTCTGACGAGTAAGTTAGTGACCAGAGTCATAGCTGCAAGCTTGAAGAAGCTCGGACACAGGGCCCAAAGATGGAAATGTTCTCTGAGTGTTCAGTATTCATACCTCGCCTAGGATCCCTCTTACCTTTTTATGGACCCTTGGTCCCCATTCTGAGGTCAGCCACGTGGAATCCCATGGAAAAGAATGTTTGATAGGCTCATGGCGATTACGTGAGCTTGAAGATGGTTGGTGGGCTTAGTTTCATCAGGCGCATGGGCCATGTGGTTGGTGGGCTTGGTCTTGTCAGCCAAGTGGTTGGTGGGCCTGGTCCCATCGGGCGTGTGGGTCAGGTAGTTGGTGGGCCTGATCTTGTCAAACACATGGGCCAGATGGTTGGTGGGCCTGGTCCTGTCAGACACGCGGGTCAGATGATTGGTGGGCCTGGCTCACGTGAGGGCCGCGTAAGCATCATGGCTCATTCGAGAGTTGATGCAGAGGCTGGCGCTGCAGCCAGCGCTGAGGCTGATTCCGGAGCGAGAACCACCTTGAGAGGGAGAGCCACCTTAGATCGGGGCCGCCTTGGAGAGAGAGGGCCACCTGGGAGTGGGGTCGCCTCAGATAGAAGGAGCCACCTTGGATTGGGGCCGCCTTGAAGAGAGGAGGCCGTCTTGGAGTGGGGTTGCCTCGAATAGAAGGGGGCCGCCTTAGATTGGGGCCACCTTAAAGAGAGGGGGCCGCCTTGGAGTGGGGCCACCTCTAAGAGAGGAGGCCGCCTTGGAGCATAGCCACCTCGGATAGAAGGGGTTGCCTTGGAGAGAGCCGCTTTGAAGCGAGGCCGCTGTGGGGCGGGGCCGCTTCTTTTGGTCTTTGCCGTCAGTTAGCCTTGGCCGTTAACACTGACATGGCACTACCAGCCACATCAGATGCCTTTCCGCTCCTGAGCTTAAGTGGTCATGTGCTCATTAACCCTTAAGTGAAAGGAGCGTAAAACTTGTCATCATTATTGATTTTGCGCGCCATTAATCATCGGAGGCAGGGATCGCTCCAAGGGCTGGAGATGAAGAGACACCGACAAACGAAGGTGGGGCAGGGCTGACAACCCCACCATTGTTGCCTAGTCAAGGGTTCAGTGCTAAAGAGCCACGACGGCTACCAAGGTTCTCGGCTATGAACAGCAGATGATTGGCTGAGCGCCTATTGGAGAGGGTCCACCTACCAAGGTTTTGCGAACAGCTCCACCGCGAACTCGTCACCAGGATCTTCGATGCGATATATGTGTCGGTGCTTCAGGTAATTTTCCTTCACGCCACTCCTTTTCATGTTAATCTGAATTGAGCTTTGACTAACTCCTTAACTTTCACAAACAACCAATGAGGTTCTCACCCTCCGGGACGCCATGATCCAAACCGCTGATGCGACCGCACACTCCGGGAAGCGGGTGGCCACCTACCAAGCTCAATGCGATGAGGCAGCCGAGAAGCTGGCCGAGGCCCAAGACGCAGTCCTGGCCGACAAGCTTTGGGCCGTCGAGGCCGCTTGCAGCGACTGGGAGGGCCGGTTTAGGGAGGCCGAAGGGAAGGTGGCGGCCGAATTTGAACGAACACTGGAGGCCGAGGCCAAGTTGGCGAAGGCCATGGCGAGATTGGGGCCAGCCAAAGGGAAGGTAGAAGAGCTGACCCAAAGGCTGGGTGACGCCGAGGAATGGGCCGAGATAGCGAAGGCTGACACCCGTGCCATTGAGGAGAGGGCTACCCTGGCATAGTTGGACGCCCGGGACGCCGAAGAGAGAAGGACTGGCGCCGAGGCCCGGGCTCAGGATGCCGAGACCTGGGCTCAAAATGTCGTCGAACAGTTCAAAAGTTTGAACGGGAGGTGGAAGAGCTGGGTCTCGACGCCTACTTCCAGGGCTCAAGCACTGCAAGGAGAAAGTTGCTTGGATCTTCGGGGTCAACGCCTACTTCCAGGGCTTCGAGCATTGCAAGGAGAAATTTGCTCGAATTTTCGGGCTCAATGACCTTAACTGCATCAGACCCAGATGAGGAGGCGTCGGACAACGATGATGCCGGTAGCGAATCAAGGCTCACCAAGCCGTAGATCCCTAGGTCTTTACCTGCTTTCTTCTCTTCTTTCTTTTTTTCGATTGTAACTGAACTTGAATCAACTTTTTGTATTTCATTCGAACATTAATGAAAAGAAAATTTTTTTTCCAAGCGTATCATTCTACTTAGCTTTTGTAATGGTTTCATTTTTCTATAATAGTGTACCAATCATGATCTTTAGGCTCGACGGCAAGTGTATGCGGTTCTTCAGGCGATATGATTGGGATTTGCATGAAGTTATGGTGTTGACTAAGTCTTTTGTCCCTTAGGCGCTCATCGAAGCGACTGCATGGTGTCGACATCAGCCAAGGAGCACTTAGGCAAGCTTGGGAGTTCTTTAATACCACCTCGGGGGTTTTGCGTGCTGGCCCGAGGGGTGACTCGAACACCGTTAGAACTGTTGGGGTCTTGAACCGCCTTGGGGGCATCTCTATACCGGCCCAAGTGGTGACCTGATAGTCGCAAGGCCGTCGAGCTCCTTTAGAACTGCCTCGGGGGTTTCGTGTGCCGGCCCGAGGGGCGACTCGAGCATGGTCGAAACTATTGGGGTCTTGAACCGCCTCAGGGGCATCTCCATGCCGGCCCGAGTGGTGACCCGACAGTCATAAGGCCACCGAGCTCCTTTAGAACCACCTCGAGGGTTTTATGTTTCGGCCCGAGGGGTGACTCGAACATGGTCGGAACTGTTAGGGTCTTGAACCGCCTCGAGGGCATCTCCATGCCGGCCCAAGCGATGACTTGACAGTATCAAAACCACCGAGCTCCTTTAGAACTGCCTTGGGGTTTCGTGTGCTGGCCCAAGGGATGACTCGAATGTAGTCAAAACTATTAGGGTATTGAACCACCTCGGAGGCATCTCCATGCTAACCCGAGTGGTGACCCGATAGTCACGAGACCGTCGAGCTCCTTTAGAACCACCTCAGAGGTTTTGCGTGCCGACCCAAGGGGCGACTCGAATGTGGTTATCTTGAACCGCCTCGGGGGCATCTCCATGCCGGCCCAAGTGGTAACCCGCCAATCGCGAGGCCGTCGAGCTCCTTTAGAACTGTCTCGAGGGTTTCGTGTGCCGGTCCAAGGGATGACTCGAATGTGGTCGAAACTTTTGGGGTCTTGAACCGCCTCTGGGGCATCTTCATGCCAGCCCAAGTGGTGACCCGACAATCGCAAGGCCGTCGAGCTCCTTTAGAACTACCTTAGAGGTTTCGCTTGCCAACCCGAGGGGCAACTCAAATGTGGTTAGAACTGTTGGGGTCTTGAACCACCTCGAGGGCATCTCCATGTTGGCCCGAGTGGTGACCCGACAGTCATAAGGCCACCGAGCTCCTTTAGAACTACCTTGAGGGTTTTGTGTGCTGGCCCAAAGGGCGACTCAAACATGGTTAGAACTGTTGGGGTCTTGAATGCCTTGGAGATATCTCCATGCCGGCCCAAGTGGTGACACGACAATCGCAAGGCCATCGAGCTCCTTTAGAACCACCTTGGGGGTTTCACATGCCGGCCCGAGAGGTGACTCTAACACCATCAGAACTGTTGGGGTCTTGAACAATCTCAGTGGCATCTCCATACCGGCCCGAGTGGTGACCCGACAATCGCGAGGCTGCCGAGCTTTAGAACCTCCTTAGAGGTTTTGTGTGCCGACCCGAGGGGCAACTCAAACATGGTCGAAACTGTTGGGGTCTTGAACCGTCTCGGGGGCATCTCTATGCCGGCTCAAGTGGTGACCCGACAGTCGCAAGGCCGCCGAGCTCCTTTAGAACCGCCTTGGGGGTTTCATGTGCCGGTTCAAGGGGCGACTCGAACGTGGTTGGAACTGTTGGGGTCTTAAACCGCCTCGGAGGTATCTCCATGCCGGCCCAAGTGGTGACCCAATAGTCATAAGGCCACCAAGCTCCTTTAGAACCGTCTCGGGGGTTTCATGTACCAATTCAAGGGACGACTCGAATGTGGTCAGAACTGTTGGGGTCTTGAACCACCTTGGGGCCATCTCCAAGCCGGCCCAAGTGGTGACCCAACAGTCGTGAGGCCACCGAGCTCCTTTAAAACTGCCTCAAAGGTTTCGTCTGCCGGCCCGAGGGGCGACTCGAACATGGTTGGAACTGTTGGGGTCTTGAATCGCCTCGGGGGCATCTCCATGCCGGCCCGAGTGGTGATCCAATAGTCACGATGCCACCGAGCTCCTTTAGAACTATCTCGGGGGTTTCGTGTGCTGGCCCGAGGGGTGACTCAAACGTGGTCGAAACTGTTGGGGTCTTGAACACCTCAAGGGCATCTCTATGCCGGTCTGAGTGGTGACATGACAGTCGCGAGGCCACCGAGTTCCTTTAGAACCGCCTCGGGGGTTTCGCGTGCCAGCTCGAGGGGCAACTCTAACACTGTCAAAACTGTTCGGGTCTTGAACAATCTCGATGGCGTCTCTATACCAGCCCGAGTGGTGACCTGATAGTCGCGAGGCCGCTGAGCTCATTTAGAACTGCCTCAAGGATTTCATGTGTCAGCCCGAGGGGCGACTCGAGTGTTGTCAAGTCCTCAGCTTCGGAGACAAGTCAAATACAATATTTGGAACTCCTTTCATTATCATCAGCCGAGGGGATACATCATTGATAATATCGGCGGAGGTTGTCTGCATTCTAGGTACGAGTGATGGGTCGTCCGTCGAGTCCTTCAATCCAGTATGCTCCTTGATGAGGTACTTCGGTGACCCGATAAGGCCCCTCTCAGTTTGGGAACAATTTGCCTCCCTCCATTGGTTTGGACACCTCGACCTTTCTGAGGACTAGATTTTTAGGACGAAATGTCTTAGGACAGACCTGAGCGTTGTAATACTTGGCCACTTGTTGGCAGAATATGACCATTCTGAGCTGTACCCGATCGCAGATCTCATCAATAAGGTCAAGGTTGACTCTCAGCTGAATGGGGTTCTCCTTTTCGTTGTATGACTCCACTTGGAGACTTGGGAGGCCGATTTCGATGGGGATGACCGCTTCAGATCTGAAGACAAGACTTAAGAGGGTCTCTCCCATAGGAGCTCTTGGAGTCGTGTGACACGCCTATAATACGCTTGGGAGTTCCTCCACCCACTTGCCTGTAGACCCATCAGGAGAGTTCTAAGCCCTTGGAGGATGGTCTGATTTGTGACCTCAGCTTCTCCATTGGTCTGCAGATGGCCGATAGAGGTGAATCGGTAGCAGATGTTCAGCTCAGCGCAGAACATCTTGAATGTAGCATTATCGAACTGCCGGTCGTTGTCGGTGATGATGGTATGGGGCAACCCGAATTGACATATGATGGACTTCCAGAAGAAGGACTTGACCTTGCTCTCGGTAATCTTGGCTAGCGCCTCAACTTCAACCCATTTGGTGAAGTAGTCGATGGCGACGAGTAGAAACATCTGCTGACCCAAAGCCGGAGGGAACGACCCAAGGATGTCCATTCTCCACTAGGCAAAGGGCCATGGGGCCGAGAGTGGACTCAGTTGAGAAGCCGGCTGTTGTTGGGTGTGTGCATGTCATTGGCAACTATCGCACTTTCAGACTAGCTCGGTGGTGTTCTCCCTTATAGTAAGTCAGTAATATCCTTGGCGGAGAGCTTTCTGCGCTAGCAACCTGCCCCCCAGGTGGTTTTCGCAGATGCCTCCATGTATCTCTCTGAGGATGTAATTGGCATCTGCAGGTCCGACATACTTAAGAAGAGGGTAGGAGAAAGACCTTTTATATAATCGTCCATCCAGCAACGTAAACTTGGAGGCTCTCCACTTGAGCAATCTGGCTTCTTTGCGATTGGTAGGGAGAGTATTGTCAGTGAAATAGCGGATGTAAGCATCCATCCACGTTGGTTCCTCTGTGACTGGGAGGACTTCTTCCTTGTCTTCGATGTTAGGTCTCTCTAAATGTTCGATGTAGGCGCTCCCTAGAACGTTGTCCGCCGAGGTGGCCAGATGGGAAAGGGCGTCGGCCTTGGCGTTCTCACTTCGGGGGATGCAACTAATGCTGAAGTATGTTGTGAGGAGATCAGGAGTCATACCTTCTTCAAGTATCGGGACATGATGGGATCTCATGCCTCGTATTCTCCATTGATTTGTCTGGAGACGAGTTGGGAGTCGGTGAAGGTTCTGAGATGCTTCATCCCAATCTCCTGAGCGAGGCTCACCCTGGCCAGCACAGCTTCATACTCGGCCTGGTTGTTGTGGCTTTGAAGAGGAGCCGAAGGGTGTATTCCATCCTCTTGCCCTCTAGGCCTGCAAGGATGAGATTGGCTCCACTTTCTTGGGAGTTTGAGGCATCGTCCATGTGGAGGATCCAGGTCTCCCCCGCATCCTTGAGCTCAGCATCTGGTTGCATCATTGGGGGTTCTTCTGCTTACTCCTCGGTCCAAGTACACTCGACTAAGAAATTGGCCAAGACTTAGGACTTCAGAGCCGGCCTTGATTGGAATGAAAGGTTGAACTCTCCCAACTTGATCGCCCATTTGGCCAATTGGCTCGAGGTGTTAGGACGAGCTAGAATAGCCTTAAGGGGTTGGTCCATGAACACCACGATTGGGTGAGCTTGGAAATATGGCCTAAGATGCTGAGCGGAGATAATTAGAGCAAAATTTTTTTTTCTGTTTTGGAGTACGTAACCTCGGCATCATGGAGTCTTTGCTCATATAGTAGATCGGCTTCTGGGTTCCGTCAGCATTGAGGCACACCAGGACGGAGTTGACATCCTCTAGGGAGGTGGCAAGATAGAGAAAAAGGCTCTCCCCATCTTTTGGCTTCGACAGCAGTGGTGGGTTAGACAGGAATTCTTTCAGTCCTTCAAAAGCTCCTTGATAGTCTTTTGTCCAGTTGAAACCATTCACCTTGAGCAAGGCTTTGAAGAAGGAAAGACATCTCTCGATCGACTTAGAGAGAAAATGGCTCAGAGCCGCCACCCTCCCGATGAGCCGCTGCACTTCATTCTTGCTATCCGATGGCCTCATGTCAAGGATGGCTTTGGTCTTCTTTGGGTTCGTCTCAATCCCTTGTTATGCCATCATGAAGCGTAAGAACTTCTCCGCTGTAACCCCAAAGGTGCACTTTTGCGGGTTCAGCTTTATCTGGTAGCGACGGAAGTTGTTAAAGGTCTTCTCTAAATCAGAAACATGATTGGAGGCACAGATGCTCTTTGTCAGCATATCATCTATGTACACTTCCATATTTCATCCGATTTGATCTTTGAAGACTTATTCATCAGTCTCTGGTAGATGGCTCCTGCATTTTTCAAGCCGAAGGGCATTACCTTGTAATAGTAGATGTATTTCTTAGTCACAAAGGAAGTATGTTCTTCATCATCTGGATCCATCCTTATTAGGTTATATCCGGAGAAAGCATCCATGAAGCTGAAAAGCTCATGAACGTAGAATCTACCAACTGATCGATCCGAGGCAATGGAAAGCTATCTTTTGGACACGCCTTATTAAGGTCGGTGAAGTCGATGGAGATCCTCTATTTCTCATTCGCCTTACGGACCATTACCACATTGGCCAACCAATCCGGATGGTGTGCTTCCCAAATGTAACCGGCAGCGAGCAACTTACTGACTTCTTTATAATGGTTCTTTGTCTTTCACGGGCAAAACTCCTCTTCTTTTAGCGAATTGGGTGATGCTTTGGGTCGATATTAAGCCTGTAGGTGATCACCTCCGATAGTATGCCAGGCATATCCGATGTCAGCCATGCAAAAATATCTGAGTTGGCCCGCAAGAAGGCTAGAAGGTGATCCTTATCCTCCTCAAGAAGAAGCTCGCTGACCCGCACTATTCTCATCGGGTCATCTTCTAGTGAAAAAGTTAGCAACTGCTCAACCGGCTCTCCTCCCTTGCCAGGCTCTCTGGGATCGGGTGCTTTTGGGGCCGGCATGACCGTCGTCTCTTGAGGGCTAGAAGCCATGTGATAGCATGACAGGATTGGGCTTATCTCCCCTCGCATCTCGCCGATCCCATTATTGGTTGGGAATCTAACGAGCAGCCGCTTGTTGAAGATAATCGCGTCAAGGAGGTTCAAGCCGGGTTGGCCAAGAATGGTGTTGTATGCCAAAGGCACTAAAATGACCAGAAACTTTATGAAAATTGTGCTTTGACACGGCAGTGTTCCGGCTATAACTGGAAGGGTAATCTCGTCTTCCACCCTTACCGAGTCCCCTATAAAATCGACCAAAGGTGTTGTTACTGGTTGAAGGGAGCTGAGAGACAAGTTCATCCGAACAAAAGCATCATAAGTAATGATGTCAGCCAAGCTTCCATTGCCAACTAAGATTCATTTTAAAGGATGCTTGGTGATCGTCATTGAGACGACGACGCCATCGTTGTTTACATTATCCACCCCAGCTAACTCCCCTTTAGGAAAGGGGATTACATCCTCTAACCCTCCATCTCCCCTTGGCCTTTTGGATGCAGAGCCTATCCTCTAAGAAACCATTCCCACCGTCTTCTCTGTTGGGGTATTGTCGACATTGGCTTGGGTAGGCGAAGGCCTCATCAGCGCCAAAACAGTTGGGGGTCCCTTCTGAACAAATTTTTTGAGGTAACCCATTTGGATAAGTTTCTCGATGGTGCGCTTCAGACTGTAACAATTTTTGGTGTCATGGCTATAGTCCCGATAGAAACAACAATAATGGCTCTTGTCACGGGGAACTCCTTTCTTCATTGGGGGAGGGTGCTAGAAGTATGGTTTACCTTCGATTTCCATGAGAATGTGAGGGCAAGGAGCGAGGAGAAGGGTGAGCTCAATTTCTCTGGGGGCAAGACTCCAACATCGGTTATCCGGTCAGCGCGGTGGCTCGGGCTTCTTAGGACGAGAGGGTCTACTTGACTCCGCATGGGCTGACCTCCTGCTAAACCCGCCCTCGGTCTCCCTCGACGTAGGAGCTGGAGGGCTTCTTGTCAAGGGAAAAAGTAAAATGGTGTTGGGAGATTGTTGAAAAACTACATGATCCAATCCTTTTGATTTTGATGATTACTAAAAGCCTTTGAGTTCATTAAAAGATATAATGAGCTTACTTAAATGAGCAACTAATTTATTTTGAACAATCAATGAGAATGTTAAAGTTTGACTTTAATCAATTTTAAAGTAACCTTTAGCTCAATGTTTAAACTCTCAAAAAGAAATTTTATAATTCATGTTTTATTCAATGAGTTTTTGGAATAGTTCTTGAATCAATTATTAATGTCAATTTTACTGAATTCAAGTCAAAACAATGAATTAAAATGAATCTGGAACGATTTTAATGTCAATCAGAAAAGTTTCTGATTTTTGATACGTTCCGGAGTCGACTCCGCTTAGTGTACAGAAATGTGCATCTGTGTCGAGTCGACCCATGAAATTTGTCGAGTCGACCCCTGATTCTGTCGAGCCGACTCCTTGACTGTGTGAGTCGACTCCGCTCAGACACCAGAAGAGTGTTTTTCTGAGCACTTCGCGAGTCGACCCCAAGCCTTTCACGAGTCGACTCCCGACTTTCAGGAGTCGACACTTTACTTTTGGCGAGTCGACCCCTAACCTTTATAAACATTTCTATTTTTGGTAAGACGAGCTCGAGCCGACTCGCAAAAGCATGAGTCGACTCCAGCAAATCTGGGTAAATTTTTACGGATGCCAACTCAGCTCCAACGGTTAGTTTTTTGATTAACGGCTATTTTTCTTTGTCTCTAACGGATATATTCTTGCAGAATCTATAAATAGAGGAGCTCTTTTCAAATCGAAAGAATCAAGAGAGTGAAAAAGAAAATCTTTCAAAAAGAGGGAAAAACAGAGCTTCATTTGAAAAATCATTTGAGTCGAGAAAAGAGATTCAAAAGGAGTGAAATCAAAGAGAGAGATTCGTGTGCTCCTGAGCTACAATCTGCAAAAGTTCAAGAGGAGATCCCAAAGCAAACAAGAGCAAATCAAGATCTTCCACCTAGAAAGAAAAGAAGAAAAGCTTCAACCAACATCCAAAATCCCCAAAGCTAGGAGAATCTGTGCTGAGGCCTGATTCCACACTTCAAAGGAGTTGGAGAAGAGAAGCAAAGAAGCCAAGCCTGCATTCAGCTTAAATCAGGCTTTTCTAAACCTAAGCTTTATTTTGATTATTCTGCTCTAGAGGAGCTGTTTGTATTTAAACTCAATTTATTTTCTTGTGTACTGATTCAAGTGGATTGAATCAGTGGAGGTTGTTGTACCTCGTGGTAAGCTTGGGATAGCTTGTTTTGGGTTAGTTGTGAGCCCGTGAAAAACAACGGTTGGGTTTTGTGCTGGTAAGCCCGTGTAAAACCAGCTGGGTTCGTTGTGCACCCGGGAAAACAACAAGTTTGAGTTGTGAGCTTGGAAAACAACTCGGCTGTAATCTAGGGAGATTATAGTGTGGACCCAAGTGAATCTTGGGAGTGGACGTAGGTGTTGGTTGCACCGAACCACTATAAAACCTTGTGTTTGCCGTGCTCAATTGTCTCTTCTCTATCTCTCTTATATTTCTGTTTGTGCATTGCTTATTAGTTAATTTCTCTCACTTGCACATCTTGAGTAAATCTTTTAAAACATTTCAAAAAGTCTTAAATTTTTAAGAACCCAATTCACCCCCCCCTCTTGGGTTGCCATCTGGGCCAACAATTGGTATCAGAGCAAGTGCTCATTTAGAATTTGATCTCACGATCAAGGGCTAAAGATCCTTATGGCAACACAAAGTGGTTCATGTTTTGCTGAAGGTCATTCTACGAATAGACCTCCTTTATTTAATGGAACCAACTATTCATATTGGAAAGCTAGAATGAGAATATTCATTCAAGCTTCTGACTATGAATTGTGGGGAGTAATGGACCTAGTACACCCACACACCTTATAGATGGCACTATTGTTCCTAAGCCCGAAAGGGATTGGAATGATAATGATAGGAGAATGGCACAACTAAATGCTAAAGCCATTAATATTTTATATTGTTCCTTAGACTCTAATGAATTCAACCGAATCTCAACTGTAATTCCGCAAAAGAAATTTGGGATAGGTTGGAAATAACACATGAAGGAACAAACCAAGTAAAAGAATCAAAGATAAATATTTTGGTTCATAAATATGAATTGTTTACATGGAACAAACTGAAACCATCACATGCATGTTCACTAGATTCACTGATATTGTGAATGGTTTGAAAAGTCTTGGAAAAGTTTATACTAATGCTGATCTTGTTCGCAAAATTCTTAGGTCACTTCCAAGATCGTGGGAAGCAAAAGTCACAGCATCCAAGAAGCCAAAGACCTCAACATCCTACCCTTGGAGGAGCTTCTAGGATCTCTCATGACCCACGAGCTTCAATGAAACAGCATGTTGAGGAGGAAACAAAAAGAAGAAATTGCCCTCAAAGCTGCAGAAAGGAAGAAGCAGCAGCGATGATGAAGATGATGATGATGATGAGACTGCTCTCTTGGCCAAATTTAAGAAATTTATGAAAAAGGAGGCCCTTCCACAAAAGAAATTTGGATCAAAAATGGAAGGAGAAAAGAAAAGGAAAGAAAAAGGAAAAGGACAAAGAGAAAGAGCCCTTAGTATGTTATGAGTGTAAAAAGCCAGGGCATTTTAGATATGATTGTCCTTTACTTGAAAAAGGCCTACAAGAAAAAGAAGAAAGGCATACATGGCAACATGGACTGACAGTGAATCTTCTTCCGAAGAAGAAGAACAAAAAGAAGTTGCAATATTTGCTTCATGGCCAACGGACGACAACGACGAGGTAAGTTCCGAAACCTCCGATGATGAATTTACATTTGATGAAATGTTTGAAGCTTTCAATGAATTATGATTGATTTTAAAGTTGAAAAAGAAACAAATCTTGAAAAATGAAAATTAGTTTAGCTAAAAGTAAAAATGAATTAGCTTGAGTTAAAATTAAAAGATAAAAGAAAACTTCTTAATGAAAGAATGATTTGTTCATAAGATTGATTTTAAAATCTGAAAATAAAATCTAATTAAAGAAAAAGAATCAATCTCTAATGAAAATGAAGCTAAAGAAAAGAAGATGTTAAAAAATATAAAGACATTGTTGAGAAATTTACTTAAGCTCAACTAAACTTAAACATGATTCTAGATAGTCAAAAAGCTGTTTTTGACAAAGCTGGTTTAGGATATAACACATTAAGAAAACAAAAATCATTAAAAATATTTTTGTAAAAGCCAACCAAAGTAATATACTTGTTTTAAATGTAATGAAAAAGGTCATAAAATCCTTTGAATGCAAAACATTAATAACAAAAATTAAATATTAAAGAAAGAAAATATGGGTTCCGAAAGGAACAATTTTTTGCTACTAACCATGAAGGACCCAAGAAAGCTTGGGTACCTAAACATAAAGTTTGATTATGTTGCAGGAATGTCTTGTAGCCAAAAGATCAAAGAAAAAGTGGTACCTTGATAGTGGCTGCTCAAGACATATGACGGGTGACAAAGATGAATTCATCACCCTGGAAGAAAAGAAAGGTGGAGTTGTGACGTTTGGCGATAACGGTAAAGGTCAAATTATGGGCCTTGGTAAAGTTCGCATAACTCCATCTACATTTATTGATAATGTACTTTATGTTGATGGTTTGAAGCATAATCTAATTAGCATAAGCCAATTATGTGATAAAAACTTTAATGTTTCATTTAAATCTTCTATATGCACTGTAACTAATTCTATTGATGATAGCATTGTTTTACTGGTTATAGACATGGCAATGTATACTTAGTTGACTAGAAAAATTATCTTTGAGTATCATTGCCTAATTGCTGACAATGCTAACATAAATGATATTAGTTGGTTGTGGCATCGTAGATTAGGTCATGCAAGCACACACCTTATTTCAAAACTAATTAAAATGGATTTAGTTAAAGGTTTACCTAAATTAGATTTTGAAAATAATAAAATATGTGATGCATGTCAATTTGGAAAACAAACTAGAAGTTCTTTAAATCTAAAAATTTGTTTCAACTTCTAGGGCTTTAGAGCTACTTCACATGGACCTTTGGACCAACTAGAACCACAAGTCTAGGAGGAAAGAAATATGGTCTAGTGATTGTAGATGATTATTCTAGATATACTTGGGTAATGTTTTTAGCTCACAAAGATGAGACTTTCTCGATATTCCTGAAATTCTTCAAGAAAGTCACAAATGAGAAAAACACTACTATAGTATCTCTAAGAAGTGATCATGGAACAGAATTTGAAAATCACTTATTTGAAAATTTCTGCACTGAAAATGGAATTAATCATAATTTTTCAGCCCCTAGGACTCCACAACAAAATGGTGTAGTTGAAAGAAAAATAGAACTCTAGAAGACATGGCCCGTACCATGCTATGTGAAAGCAACTTACCAAAGTATTTTTGGGCGGAAGCAATTAACACAGCATGTTACATCTTAAATAGAGCTTTAATAAGACCAATATTAAAGAAAACACCTTATGAATTATGGAATGAAAGAAAACCAATATAAAATACTTTCATGCATTTGGATGTAAATGTTTCATTCATAATAATGGTAAAAACAACTTAGGAAAATTTGATGCTAAATCTGATGAAGGAATTTTTTAGGTTATTCAACAACTAGTAAGGCATATAGAATCTTTAACAAGAAAACCTTAGTAGTTGAAGAATCCATTCATGTAGTTTTTGATGAATCTTTAGCAACTGGATCTGAAAAGATTGATGATGAGGAAGATACAAACATAATTGAAAAAGATCTTGAAAAACTTAATATTGAAGTATCTTCTGATCATGAACAAGAGCTAAAGATGATGATTCACATAAGGATGATGATGTCAATATTGATCATAATGATGTAGATCTTCCAAGAGACTGGAGATATGCTCATAGTCATCCTAAGGAATTGATTATAGGTGATCCATCTCAAGGAATAAGAACTAGATCATATGAGAAATATTAGTAATCATCTTGCATTTGTATCACAAATTGAACCTAAAACTATAGAAGAAGCTGAAAAAGATAATAATTGGATGTTAGCAATGCAAGAAGAACTAAATCAATTTACTAGAAATAATGTTTGGACTTAGTTGAAAGACCTAAAAATCATTCAGTAATAGGATCAAAATGGGTTTTTAGAAATAAACTAGATGAAAATGGCATAGTAATTAGAAACAAAGCTAGATTGGTTGCTAAAGGATATAATCAAGAAGAAGGTATTGATTTTGATGAAACCTTTGCACCTGTAGCTAGATTAGAAGCCATTAGACTATTACTTGCATTTGCATGTCATATGAATTTAACTTATTTCAAATGGATGTAAAAGCGCATTTTTAAATGGATTTATTAATGAAGAAGTTTATGTAGAACAACCACCAGGTTTTGAAGATCACGAATTTTCAAATCACGTTTTTAAATTGCACAAAGCTTTATATGGTTTGAAACAAGCACCTAGAGCTTGGTATGATAGGTTAAGTAAATTCTTAATAGAAAATGATTTTACAAGAGGAAATGTTGATAAAACTTTGTTTTTGAAAAGAAAAAGTAAAGATTTACTTGTAGTACAAATATACGTAGATGACATTATTTTTGGTGCTACTAACGATTCTCTTGTCAAGAATTTGCAAAGTTATGCAGGGAGAATTCGAGATGAGCATGATGGGAGAACTCAACTTCTTCCTTGGACTCCAGATCAAACAAAGCAAAGAGGGAATCTTTATCAACCAAACCAAATACACAAGAGAACTACTCAAAAAGTTTGGTATGGAAACAATGAAACCCCTCGGAACACCAATGAGTCCTTCATGCAAGCTGGACAAAGATGAAGAAGGTAAGAAGGTTGATCAAAAGTATTATCGAGGTATTATCGGATCCCTTCTTTATTTAACAGCAAGTAGACCAGATATATGTTTGCAGTATGTTTATGTGCTAGATTTCAATCTGAACCTAAAGAATCACATTTAATAGCTGTTAAAAGAATACTTAAGATATCTAAATGGAACAAAAAATGTAGGTTTATGGTATTCTAGAGACTCCACATTAAACCTAATTGCATATTCAGATTCTGATTATGCTGGATGTAAATTAGATAGAAAAAGCACAAGTGGTGCATGCCATTTCTTAGGAAGTAACTTAATCACATGGTTTAGCAAAAAGCAAAATTCAGTTGCATTATCAACTACTGAAGCTGAATATGTAGCAGCTGGAAGTTGCTGTGCGCAAATCCTATGGATTAAGCGACAACTTGAAGACTATGGTATCACACTTGATAAGACACCCATAAAATGTGATAATACTAGTGCAATCAATTTAACTAAAAATCCAATTCAACACTCAAGAACAAAACACATAGAAATTAGATATCATTTTATAAGAGAACATGTAGCTAATGATGAAATTTGTTTAGATTATGTAAACACTGAAGAACAATTAGCTGACATATTTACTAAACCTTTAAATGAAGAAAGATTTTGTTATCTTAGAGGAGAGTTAGGAATTTGTAATCCTTTAATTTGAAACCCCTAAGGAAATTTATCTAAGATTCTTCAAATATCTTAAGGAAATCTTATCTAGAATTCATATCTAATTGATTCACTCATATTCAATGATTATTTATCAATTTTTATGATCATTTCCGGACACATTTCAGAAATTTCATGTTTTTGGTCTGAAATGGTCTCGGAGCCGACTCGGTGCGTATCGGAGTCGACTCGGTTTCACTGAAACTCTCGGGTCGACCCCTCTCGGCGCGAGTCGACTCCAGTCGGATTTTCTGTGTCTGTCCGAGTCGACTTTTGCGCGAGCCGACTCGAGTGGTCCCAGGTTGATTTATCTAGGGCAGAGTCGACTCGACGTTCATTTCAATTTCCAATCCTTCAAAATACTCTCTCAAAACCTCCAAACCTTCCAAACTTCCTAGAATCCCTTTTTCACTTCCAATCAAAATGGCCCCCAAAACCGTGGGTGCGGCCGGGTCAAGAGGAAGCGCCGTGGAAAACCGTGAGGCGTCCCGTGCGAGCCGACCCAGCTCGATTCTTCACTTCTTCTTCTACTCCTGCTTCACCTGCTGCTGCTTCTACCAGGTAGATAGATTAGCGGATAGGATCATAACCACTGGTAGGAAGTGATTTTGAATTGTTTGAGCTGAGGGATTTTTGTTGGGAGACAGTTATTGAGATGGGATGGGAGAAAGTATGTTCCCTTGATTGCCCGACCTATCCCTCACTGGTTAAAGAATTTTACAAAAATTTGTCTAGAGGAGATCATGGCCTTGTTAGCAATGTGAGAGGATAGAATTCTGTAACTGTCAGCTCCTTTCTAGACTTTGGATCTTACCTTATCTGGCACCTCCACCTTTTCTTCAGAAGATAGTCCCTGCTCTCAAGATTATTAAACGGGATGTAGGGATTTGAAGAAGTTTTGCCAATCAGCTTTCCATTAGAATTGAGATTGCTTACACAATATCTGCAGTAGGATTCTATTTCCTAAGACAGGAAGATTTGACTATGTTCTGAAAGAGATATCTTTGTATGGATGCCATTGTGACAGGCAAGCCTATAAACCTTCCCAGTATGATACTATGGTACATAGCAGACTGTGGAGGGAAAAGAAATCTAGTCTGCCCTATGGCATGATCCTTACTAAGATTTTTCTGAGCCAAGGGTGTGATTTCAGATAATGAGCCATGAGGAATTGCGACATACTGATTTTTATAGCTTGGCCACTATTCATAGAATGGGTTTTATCAAGAAGAATGGAAAATGGGAAGGAAAGGACTGACAGAGAAAGAGCTACTGATGTTGAGGCTGCAGGACCTTCAGTCAGACATCATTCACCTGCACCTCCGAGCCCTTCTGCTTCTGCCCCTGTTCCAGCCCCTTCCATCTTTTGTTCAAGCTTCATCTCTGCTTTTCAGATCAACAGCTAGCAACTCAAAGTTCTATTTGATGATCAATCTGAAAAACTTAAATCTGAATTTGAGAATAAGTTTATGAATTTGAGAGAGACTCTTTATTCATTGGATGATCGTATTCCAAGATGGAGTCTACTCTCAGCTCTTCTTCGGATCTTTAAGTGGTGATCTCAAAAATATATTTGAAGAACTTAAAGATATATGCGGAGATGGAGAGACTATGCAAAGTGCAATGCGGAGCTACAAGACAAGATTTGAGCTTGCACCTTTGTGATGAGAGGCTCAAGGATTATGTGAAAATTCAATCTGAAGGAATGAAGAATATAGTAGATCATTTAACTAGATTGTAAGAACTCATTTCTGAGTATTAGATTTTCAATCCTTGTTATGTACTAAAATTTTTGTTATGCTTCATTTTGAAATCAATGTATTAAACATTTGATGTATTAGACTTTTGAATGAAATGAATTCTCTATGTTGATTACTTAATGTATTTCAATGAATGAATGAAATTGAAATGATTGAATGAATGTTTATGCTTCTCTACCTTTTTGTTGATAACAAAAAAGGGGGAGAGTTTTATAGTTTTATGATTGAGAAAATCAAAGTAATCAATGAGATAAACAATGGGATATTTATTTAAGTTTCATAGGGGGAGCTACCTCATTAAGGGGGAGCCTAAGCCTAACTATGAAAACAAAATAAATTCACTAATCAATCATAAACTCAATGTTTTTCATCATCAAAAAGGGGGATTGTTGGGAGATTATTGAAAAATAATGCCCAATCTTTTGATTTTGATGATTACCAAAAGCCATTGAGTTCATTAAAAGATATAATGAGTTTATTAAATGAGCAACTAATTTATTTTGAACAATCAATGAGAATGTTAAAGTTTGACTTTAATCAATTTTGAAAGTAACTTTAGCTCAATGTTTAAACTTCAAAAAGAAATTTTATAATTCATGTTTTATTCAATGAGTTTTTGGAATAGTTCTTGAATCAATTATTAATGTCAATTTTATGAATTCAAGTCAAAACAATGAATTAAAATGAATCTGGAACGATTTTAATGTCAATCAGAAAAGTTTCTGATTTTTGATACGTTCCGGAGCCGACTCCTGAGTTTCAGAGTCGACTCCGCTCAGTGTACAGAAATGTGCATCTGTGTCGAGTCGACCCACGAAATTTTCGTCGACCCCTGATTCTGTCGAGCCGACTCCTGACTGTGCGAGTCGACTCCGCTCAGACACCAGAAGAGTTTTTTCTGAGCACTTCGCGAGTCGACCCCAAGTTTCATGAGTCGACTCCCGACTTTCAGGAGTCGACACTTTACTTTTGGTGAGTCGACCCCTAATTTAAAACATTTCTATTTTTGGTAAGACGAGCTCGAGCCGACTCGGGAAAAGCATGAGTCGACTCCAGCAAATCTGGGCGAAATTTTTACGGATGACACTCAGCTCCAACGGTTAGTTTTTTGAATAACGGCTATTTTTCTTTGTCTCTAACGGATATATTTTGCAGAATCTATAAATAGAGGAGCTCTTTTCAAATCAAAGAATCAAGAGAGAGAAAAAGAAAATCTTTCAAAAAGAGGGAAAAACAGAGCTTCATTTGAAAAATCTTTGAGTCAGAAAAGAGATTCAAAAGGAGTGAAATCCAAGAGAGAGATTCGTGTGCTCCTGAGCTACAATCTACAAAAGTTCAAGAGGAGATCCCAAAGCCAAGAGCAAATCAAGATCTTTCAAGAAAGAAAAGAAGAAAAGCTTCAACCAACTCCAAAATCCCCAAAGCTAAGAATCTGTGCTGAGGCCTGATTCACACTTCAAGAGGAGTTGAGAAGAGAAGCAAAGAAGCCAAGCCTGCATTCAGCTTATTTAATCAGGCTTTTCTAAACCTAAGCTTTATTTTGATTATTCTGCTCAAGGGAGCTGTTTGTATTTAAACTCATTTATTTTTTGTGTACTGATTCAAGTGGATTGAATCAGTGGAGGTTGTTGTACCTCGTTAAGCTTGGGATAGCTTGTTTTGGGTTAGTTGTGAGCCCGTGAAAAACAACGGTTGGGTTTTGTGCTGGTAAGCCCGTGTAAAACCAGCTGGGTTCGTTGTGCACCCGGAAAACAACAAGTTTGAGTTGTGAGCTTGGAAAACAACTCGGCTGTAATCTAGGGAGATTATAGTGTGGACCCAAGTGAATCTTGGGAGTGGACGTAGGTGCTGGTTGCACCGAACCACTATAAAACCTTGTGTTTGCCGTGCTCAATTGTCTCTTACTCTATCTCTCTTATATTTCTGTTTGTGCATTGCTTATTAGTTAATTTCTCTCACTTGCACATCTTGAGTAAATCTGTTTAAAACATTTCAAAAAGTCTTAAATTTTTAAGAACCCAATTCACCCCCCCTCTTGGGTTGCCATCTGGGCCAACAAATGGGAAGAACGAAGTTCCCATTTTAACGCCAGAGTTGCCATCGCATCATCCAGGTGGTAGACCTCGAGGATAGCCATTTTGAAATGGGCCACGAAGTCTTTGAGAGCTTCTCCTTCTTTCTGTCGGACGAAGAATAGGTTGTCCGCCACCCGAGGGATCCTTCGATAGGCATCAAAATGTGCCAAAAAAGTCCTCTCCAACTATCGAAAGGAATATATACTATGCGGGGGCAAGTGAGAGTGCCAAGCACGCACGGCCTTCCACAGGGTAGCTGAAAAAGCCTTACATAAGAGGGCGTCAGTTGCCCCTTGAACTTGCATGAGAGCCTTGTAGCTTTTGAGATTATTAAGTGGGTCCATTATACCATCATACAGATCCAGCTGAGGGAGGCGAAACCTAGAGGGAATAGGCTCCTCTAGGATACGGTGAGTGAAGGAAGGATGGGTGTCGTAATCTACCTCTAACTGGTTATTGATCTTCCTGCTAAGCTCCTCTAACCACTGGTAGTACTCGTCCAAATGTTTCTCCGCCTTGTGGTTGATAATGGACACCTTCCTCGATGACTCGAAAGATGAAAAATAAGGGGAAGAGCACGGGTAGTGGTACCTTGCTTGGGCTCTTCTCCGTGCCATCACCTTGAGGAAGAGTCACCCGAGCTATAGACAGGGGACTGTGATCTCTTAAGGGTCCCCCAACGGTGCCCTCTGGGTGAGACATGATGATAGCAAGTCTCTTGCTGAGGAGATCTCCCCTGAGTAGACTGTTGGCTAATTGGTGCAATTACCGCAGGTGGTGTAGGAGGCCTGAGCTGGTGCTAGGTAGCCACAGACTGTTGCTCTTGCAGTCCGTGGACCACTGCAATCAAGGTCTAGACTTGCTGAGTGAGTGCGGCCAGTTGCTCGGCTTGAGTGGCCACAGCTGGTGGTGCGGGAGTGGCTGGAGAGTTGGCAACAGGAGGGTTAGTAGCAGGAGGATTAGCCTCCTGCTGCTCCACCGGTTGAAGATGCCCCCCATCATGACCAAGGGAGGCCTCTCGGGCATGCGTTACCACCATTGTTGTTGTAGAGGAAGTAAGGGCTTGTAGCTTAGTGTCACAGAGCTCTGCTCTCTTCCCCTATCTGGCAAGCCAATCTGTTGACATCCGGTCACCGATAAGGATCGTCAGAGAACTTCATGAGGTTATCGGCGAAGCTTTTTCCGTCACGAAGAACCTACAAGAAGTCCCAGGGCTAGAAGTTCTGGTAGGGACCCTTCGATGGATAAGTTAGTGACCAGAGTCACAACCGTAAGCTTGAAGAAGCTCGAACAAAGGGCCTAGAGATGGGAATGTTCTCTGAGTGTTCAGTGTCCATACCTCGCCCAGGGTCCCTCTTACCCTTTTTATGGATCCTTGGTCCCCATCTCGGGGTCAGCCACGTGGAATCCCATGGAAGAGAATGTCTGATAGGCTCATGACAATTATGTGAGCTTGGAGAAGGTTGGTGAGCTTAGTCTCATCAGGCACATGGGCCAGGTGGTTGGTAGGCCTGGTCTTGTTAGCCAGATGGCTGGTGGGCTTGGTCCCATCGGACGCGTAGGTCAGGTGGTTGGTGGGCCTAATCTTGTCAGACATACGGACCAGATGGTTGGTGGGACTGGTCCTGTCAGACACGCGGGTCAGGTGGTTGGTGGGCCTGGCTCACGTAAGGGCCGCATAGGCATCGTGGCTCATTCAGGAGTTGACGTGGAGGCTGGTGCTGCAGCCAGCGCTGAGGTCGATTCCGGAGCGAGAACCACCTTGAGAGGGAGAGCCGCCTCGGTTTAGGGCCACCTTGGAGAGAGAGGGCCGCCTGGAGCGAGGCCGCCTTGGATAGAAGGAGCCACCTTGAAGAGAGAGGGTCGCCTTGGAGCAGGGCCGTCTCGGATAGAAGGGGTCGCCTTAGATTGGGGCTGCCTTGAAGAGCATGGGCTGCCTTAAAGAGAGGGGGCCACCTTGGAGCGAGGCCGCCTTGGAGAGAGCCGCTCTAAAGCAGTTCCACCGTGGGGCGGAACTGCTTCTTTTAGTCTTTGCCGTCAGTTAGCCCTGGCCGTTAACACTGATGTGGCGCCACCAGCCACATTGGATTATGATATTGATGCCTGGAGGATTCAATATGGACAGCATTATTTGAATATCGTTGGGTCATGCTTTGAACATTTCCGGCTCATGTCCGTTTCGTCCATCAGCGCCTAGAAAAAGGTCTTTTATGCATCGAATATGATGCAGATTGCATGCATTACACCTAGTGATTGATATATAATGCATATGGATGTATGTTAAGAATAAAAGTATTTTTTTATTTTTAATATGCATACGCATGCATCGCATGTTAATCATTGGGCATGGTTCGGTGAAGCAAGATTTTTTTTGGCGGCTAAATAATTGAGCCAAGGTTTAATTAGCACAAGAACCTCCACAATCCAACAAACGTATTGGATTGTAAATCTTGACCACCGACTAATCCTGAGCTGTTTTTAAAGCCGATGCCCTTTAACACTAGTTTAACAACTACAACATCAGAAAAAAAAAGTTTTGCAAAAGTGGTGTTAAAGTGAAAAACGCCATTTGAAATAGTATTTTCTATCTCACCCTCATCGTCATGTCAACGCTGGAAAGCGGAAATAGGAATGGAGAGAACCTGGCATGAAAGTGCCACTCGATGTGGTGCTTTCCCTTACAGAAAGTGCTACACCATGTGGTGCTTTCAGATTTGAAAGTGCCATACCGTGTGGCGCTTCTTGATTCTCCTTTCAGCTAGTGCTACAGGAGTTCTATTGTCCATTTTTTTGCACCATAGCGAGGAGATAAATGAATTGAGGGAAGAGAAGGAAGTAAGCAATGTACACTATTAAAATCCATCACCTTCTACTTTTTTTAAGGAAAAAAATGAAGGGACATGGCAATTGTTTGACATATCACAAAGGAGGTGGATCAATCCACTCCATCGAGGTCCTGGGAGCAAGAGGCTGAGGCTTAAAAGCGTGAAAAGCGTCACATAGAGTAGTGCCGCTTTTCAGATCACACAGAGTGGCACTTTTTGAAAGGAAAAGTGTGCTTTCATGCCGGATTCTTTACGTCTCCGCTGACGCTTTTCATCGCTGACATGACGAAGGGAAGAATGAAAAACACCATTTTGAAATAGCATTTTTTACTTTAACACCACTTTCGTATAAATTTTTTCTTCCATGCTGTAGTTGTTAAACCGGTGGTTTGAAAAATAGCTCGACTAATCTTTCTGCTCTCATGCTTTGTTTGGATGGAGAAAAAAGTAGGAAGGAAAGAAAATAGAGGAAGAGAAAATGGAGAGAAGAGAAAAGTTGAGAGAAAATGTAGAGAGAAGAGAAAAGTGGAGAGAAATATTTTTTCTTATTATCTTTGGATGAGTGGAAGGAAAATAAAAAGGAAAGAAAAGTTGATAATGTACAATGATAATAATGCCATTATAGAGCACCCTTTAGTTTTCTTTCCGAAATTTCTTTTAACTCTTTCCTCTCTAGTTTTCTTTCCTTCATACTTTTTTCTTCATCTAAAAAAATAAATTTTATTTTATTTTATTTTATTTTTTATTTTTTTCTCCATCCCAACACACAGGCTCAGAGATGTCGTCCACGGCCCACTTTGAAAAAGATGTGCCATGCGACGGGCCCAAAGCACCTGCAAGTGCACGAAAGTGAAGGTGGACCAAACGATTTCTAATGCGCGCGCAGTGCCTAAACAACTCCCCATCATTTCATGTACTCAATACTCGATCATCTCATCTGGGATCAGAGATCGACGTTGGGAGCACCAATTTGACCTTTCTTTATGCCATTGGATTTGAAACAGGCTCGCTGAATTCTCGACTGGATTCGGCACTCACGTTAGGTTTCCGATACGTGGGGAGCTGGCTGTAGTTGGATTGAGATGGAGGAGTGTGGGACTCAGCTGATCGTATTTTTCCTGGTAGCAGGTTTACCGAGGTTTATTTGGACTGCGTTGGTGGAGGAGCTACGTGATCCAGCCCTGTAAAGTTGTTGGAATGCGTGGAGAACCATGTGCATCGCTGCACGAGAGCAGTATCAACTGAAGGTGGCAGTCGCTGCGTCTGCTGAAAAGAAAGGAATTTCAGAGCCGGTGGCAGGGCCTACGGTTGGATGGATGGGGTTTAACGCGCGACCAAGGAAGACGTAATATTTTAAAGTTATTAATATGAGTTATCATTAATTACATATTTTTACATTTATCAAAAAAAAAAAAAAATGGCATCCAGTCCAGTCCATATAAATTTAAATACGGCATGTGATTTATAAAATTTTGGAATAGGTTCCTGCCAATGGTTAGTTTTAAATATATCATAGTCTAGGGCACACAACAGCTATTTAAATATGTACAGAACATAAAAGACACTACCGAACCATCCTTCATAATCGGAAGCAAAGCAATTACTGGGTTTTTCCACGACCTTGAAACTTCACCAGACTTGAAACTTCACCAGACTCGTATCCTGTTAAGCTCTTTCTCTTTGTGTTTTTTTGGCTATTCTTCTGCTCCTTTCTTCTTCTTTTTTTTTTTTTTCCTTTGTTATCTCCCTATTAATAATGCTGGCCTTACCTCCTTCCCTTGAAAAAGGAACAAAATAAAAGAGAAGAAGATTGATGTTGGCTATGAAAAATTTTAGGTGTTGAAGGGGTCAAATGATACTCCATTTAAATTTCAAGCTACAGCAGCATTAACACAGTTACGTCTTAGACTGTTTGCTGTACCAGGTTTTAGAAACCAGACACCTTCAATATGTTTCACAGTTAAGAAAGGAAAGGCGAGACTCTGCGCACAAGGACAAATGATCATGAGAACAAGAGAGGTTGCGTTTGTGTAGGGATGACTCGAATAGAAATATGCAAGTGGCTTACCACCTCCACTTCTACAGCAGCATCACTTGATTTTCTTTTTTTACTTTCGCTACCGACCATAATTACAAGCAGCCGAAGGTTTTCAAAGCTAGTTCACAAACCCCCAAATGTCCCTACCAATCCTTGACATCTAGAAGGGAAAACATACATACACAACATCTGAAAACGAAAGGAAAAAGAAAAAAAAAAAAAAAATCAAGTTGCATAGTCTAATTAAAGAAAGAAACCACTCTACAACAGCAATTGATACAGAGAAAGAATCTGAATATCAGCTCTTCAACCCCATGGCAAATCCCTAGTCTTCGCCCCAAAAGGAAACTGCACTGCCTTGGCCATGAAAAACAGCTAACAAATCCAGTTCGTTTCTCATTCTCTGGGACCACTGGGACTGCTGATCGAGTGTCAACCTAAAAACTAATACTTTATCCTGCGGCAGATTATGACAAGAAGGCACATCAACCACTGGACTACTTGCCCATGGACAAAGAGCCATCCTTCATAAGATTGATGCTCAGGCTTTTAAACCTCTCCCTTGAATATTGACGAGAGGCTTTCCTCCAATCAGTGCCAGTTTTCATCATAGCAACAAACTCCTCATAACTTATACGACCATCCTGAAATATCACATTAGAAATGTAGTTAGATATATCTCTGTAGGTAAAGCATGAGAAATAGCAAAATGGCAATAACATAGACCTTGTCTGTATCGACTTCCCGTAAAATGTCATTCAGTGCTTCAGTATCTGTGTGGCCGGAATCATCTGTTAAGGCTTCCCTTAACTCATCAAGTTCAATATATCCACTGCCATCTTTGTCAAAGAAAATGAATGCTCTTCGAAGATGTTCATCATTTGATAACCTTTGCAAGTGAATACTAACAGCCACAAACTCTCCATAGTCCAAAACACCATTTCCATCAACATCAGCCTGGATGAAAGTTTTAGAGCCAAGCTTGCATAATTACATTAAGAGAGAGAACTCAAAGAAAAAAATTTAAAAGTGATATCATGCAATGATGTAAATAAAATTATACACCTAAAAATTATATTAATTTGCTAACTTCCCAAAATAGGCAAATTTTGGCCTACGAATTCATGTCTCCACTACAAATAACAAGAGTTGGCAAATGCAACAATAATGAGATTATTCTGTCACCCTACACTCTACAGAGATAATGAAGTATGGCTATTGGTCTCCATTAAACATCGTCATCTTCAATCCTTGTGCTTACCAATCATAAAGAAATACAGGAGAGTTCTTTTCTATGGCTGCATCAGCTTAAATTTTATTAATAATCCCTGCCTGACAACTGACTTCCTAGATTTCATAGAAGGCCACTTTATGCCAAAAGTTGGCAAGGAATTGGACTCCACCATAGATAATTGGCCTATTGTGGGTACCCAGCCAAAAAAAGGGTGCTCAATCCTTCCATAAGTCTTTTGATTTTAAAGTTGCAAAATCTAGCTAATCTTATTTTGTTTTTTTTTTTTAAAAAAAAAGATTTAGATGATAACAAGGACGATGACAACGACGATGACAATGATGATGATGATGACAATGGAGATGTAGATGAATTGCAACTAAGAGATCAGTTGTTCAGTACTATACATATGATTGTACAAAATACACCATCATCGAGTAAATTGAAGATGCTCTAGTCCCTTGTCAACAGTCCAGTAATTGCCAATCTCACTTAAGATGCTTATTACCAAACCGAGCAATCCACATTTTGGAGTGCATGTTTTCTGTGATATGTCAACCGGCTACAAAAAGCATGAAGGTGAAACTAAGACCTCATGTGGGTCTCCAGTGAGTCATGGAGCAAAAGGTGCACATAATGGAAGAAAGGAGGGGTTTAAGTTCTTCAAAGAACATAGTGATCAAAATGCAAGGATCCACAAAAGAAGACCTTAATACTTTTTGATCGTGTAGAGGTCCAATTGGGAGATCAGCCAATTGTTCAAGTGGGAATCTTGGGTTCATAACTGGCTATAGAAGAATGAACAGAACATGTCAGAACTCAAATCTTCATCCAGTGGCTCGTAGGTGATTTGGAATTTCTACCAATTTTAATCACTAAGAGGCATTTAGTTTTACAATAATTTTTATAGGGAAAACACATCAATCTATTGAACAACCTTAGATCCATGGGACTGTTGAATCAAGTCATTTAAATAGAAAAGGGCAAACCCTATATGTTCCTACAAACACAATCAAGACTATTTTTCCAACTTGAATATAGTTAAATTGAATTCATTATGAAGTATTTATGATGAAGAAAATGTTTGATATGTGATTGGGTACCATTGCAGAACAGAATATAAGAAGTTGCTCTTTTCAGATTTGTCCAGGTTTAGAACTGTAGTCATTCGATTATATTGTACAATGATGTTAGGTACCGCTTAAATGGACCTTAAGCAATGCCACATAACACAATATATCAGTAAATTGTGTTTCAAACCAAACTGAATATGCATGCAGCATTACCAAGGCTACAATGCAAACCAAAAACAATTTGATACAAGATCCTCCGAGGCTCATGGATGCATATCATGCTGTTCAGTACTGTTGTATTTAGAGTGTTGTATAGTATGACACCACGACATGTACCAGTACTTTCAAATTTGATGTATCCATCAACTTTTTTTAAAATTTTTGATTAAAATGAAAGGGAATGTAGTTCCTAGTTGGTAAGATGCAGAATTCCCTCTAAGCTTTGAAGTTAATGGCAATTTCTTGGAAATGAAAAACTTCAAGTGTCATAGAAGAATATAGGGGCTGTCTAATACAATAACAACAACAACAATAACAAAGTTTTAATCTTAAACTAGTTGAGGTTAGTTATCTGATACTGAAAGTTAATAGATAAAAACTGTGAAGCCTACAAAGTGCCTAGCCTTAGCTAGACGCTTGAGTGACATTTACAGATGGATAGATCTAATCATTGATAAATATCAGCTTGAAGTTTAAACAGGAAACATAATTAAGAAATAAGCAGTCATAAGCTATGCAACTTGATTGGATAGAAACATGATAAAATGACATCACATATCAAACTATTGAGTAAAAAGAATGAGACTTACATCCTCAACTTTCTCAAACAAGTAGCCTGACAGATAAACAAACAAAAAGCTTACCGCTTCCATCAACATCTTCATCTCTGGTTCAGCCAGTTGGGAACCAACCTTTTGAAGGCCTGCTTTCAATTCTTCAAATGTTACCTTTCCATTATTATCCGTATCCATTAGCTTAAACATATCTCTTATGACTTCCACTTCTTCAATTGACAAGTGCTCAGCAATCACCTGAAAATATGTGATTGATCAGGCTTTATGAAATATTTTTACAGAATTAAGCTAAAAGGACACAATGAAATTTAAATTCTAACCCGCATGGCTTTCTTCTTAAATCTGTTCATCACTGAAAACTGTTTAAGCCTTGCTCTTACAATATCGCCCAATGGAACATTTGAAGCTTTCTTTGCATTTTGTAGCCATGAATGTTCTAAAAAATGTAGAATGTAAGAGGAAAATCATTATGTCAACCAAATTCAAATGCAGCAGCAACAAAGAAGCAGAGTAAGACATGAAAAAAAGCACACAGTAGACTGCAAAACTTTCCATCACTGGATCTTTTCCCTTACATTCACGAACAATATTTTCCCATTAATCATTTATATTTTATAATACTCCCCCAAATTAACTACTTCAATGAGACATATTATGGCTGATATAGAAAGGCATCTGAAACACAATATGGAAGCCATCTCAGCAGCAGCATAGTTCATATATGCACACAGTTCAAAATGATCAGATGATCATACCTCCAAAAAAAGGTTTACATCCATCTGAATGCTTCATTTTTATGGTACAATAGTTTGATAAAAATTATGCAACATAATACTATCCAAATCACAACACAACATAGGTTTCCTTTATACCTTACCTACCAATATATATATATATACCATACTGGCTAGTCTATCACAGTTCACTAATGTGTTACTACACATTCACCTATTATAGCAGGGATAAAGATGTACAGTTATGGTAATGACAATTTAAACACAATAGGAAGGAAGATAATCTAATGCGGTCAGGGCAAAGGATTTCCCACAAGATTTAAAAGTTTACTGTGTATGACATGACATCTCATGTGCCAGATGTATGTATGGGTTCTAACCATTTGTCATGTATTAATTGCTGATAGATTTAAACAACACAGGTATGTTCATCCTTCAAAAATTTCTCTAATTTATTTTAAGGGGGATGTTTGATTGCAAAATATATTTCAAAAGGGATATCCCTTATGCTATAGGAGTAAGTTTATACCATTGTATTTTGGCATATAATTGAAGAAATCAGTGCAGGGAATAAATGAAGGGAATAAGATGTATTTAATATGCATTGAACTTCATGATAGTTTAGATTTTCTCAAAAAGACCAAATTGCCCTTGCACTTTTCGAGTGTTTATAGAGTGGATAAGGGTAAAAAGGTGTTTCAAAGGACTAGGGGCAAGCCTATTCTGAGGTATATGTCAATTCTATATCGGCCCACCGATATCCCACACAACATAAGCCTTATTCCACAACCCTTTTTGGTGCTTGGCAAGGATATCCCCTCATTTGTGGGAATATTCTCCCATTCATTCCACAATTAAACACCCCAAAAAGCAGAGACCGCACTACTTGGTTCATAGGCAGCAGGTTCCTCTTCCATATTCTTTTTGAGTGGTCGAAATTATGCTTTTGATCTTTGTCTATGCTATAGAGAACCAGTTATCTTTACTACATACTGACACTTAAGTTTTACAGACTGACACTTAAGTTTGTAAGTACCAATGTGATAATTGAGAACTAATTTATGAATGCTTCTCTATATATCACACTTAAGCCCTACTCATAAAGATATGCAATACATTAGTTGATTAGTTGTCCATGCAGCCAAATGATGGTGCAGAAAATCTAAAGTCACATTACTTAATATAGAGGTTTTTATGTATTAAAAAAAAAAAAAACAAAGATGAAGTATCTGAATAGTCCTTGTTCGTTCTTTATTTAGCTGCCAAATAATGCATGGCAAAAGCAGAGCCTTCATATTAGCATTTTAGATCATTAGGAAAAAAAATATTTGACGACTTTAAGTTCCTTCATTTTTTGAATATCACATTATGTGTAAGGTTGCAAATGGGTCGAGTTGACCCTGTCACTTGACCCAATTAGATCTAACCTATATTTAAAAATAGGTGGATTGGGTCGGGTTTGAAAATTGGATTTGATCTAAATTCTGGATCGGATCTAGATCTTTTATTTTTTTACCTAATCCACCCAGGCCCGATTTGGCCAAACTTATAAATATTAATTATATAAATCTTATTTTCTTTCACTTTAATTTTCTTTATCAATTCATTATGAACTTCCATTTAAACTATTTCTTTTATAGTAACAACTAGATCTCTTCTCATTTTTTTATTTAATTATATCAAAATATCTATATTTTATTATTTATTCTGGTGAATTCTTGTTTATCATGACTTTAAGTATATTAATAAATATTTTAAATATCATAATTTATAAACTTAAGGATCATAATTTACTTGAATAGAATTAAAAGCTTTTGAATAAAAATTATAATTTGAGTTGACTCTTTTTAATCTTATTTAAATTTTTAACGGATCTATATTTGATTATTAATTACCAGATTTTAGCTATAAAAAATAGTTAAATGCTTGACTCAAATGTAAACACAATTCAATTTAATCCTACCGTGAACCTTAATGTTTTAAGTTGGATCTGAATTATATTAGATCTCGAATTGACTCGAATAATCCATAGGATCTAAATTTCGTTTCATGAATCTGATATGATTAGTAAATGTTTTTGGTTCAGGTCCAAAATTATGGCTCGAATATAAAACTGAATCGGATCGAAATCAAACATGACTTGATCCGACCCATTTGCAGCCCTAATTATATAAAACCTAACAACACCAAAATTCTTGCCTTAATGTTTTGAAGATTGTCAATTCAAACACACATTGCCAAGCTTCACAGAAAAATTCTTCTGTTGGACATGTGGCAAATGATCTCAAGAAACCAGCACTTATATGTATAACCACAGATGTCACTCTCTTCCTCTTATCTAGCTAACCCTATTTTCAATCTTTGAAAGGCTTTTGGGTATCACTCTATGCGTATGTCCCTTCAATACAACCAAGTGCAGTATAGAGGTTTGCTTCATATACCAGTCAGAATTGCATTATGTTGGCATTTATCTCCATCTATCATAACATACTGCTTTGATGCAGATATACAGACTGATAAGCACTGGCTTCCATCCATGCCAAACAGGCAAACAGCAGTTTTTTCCCCTTTTTTTCCAAAATAGACAAAAGTTGCAGCCTCTCTCTCTCTCTCTCTCTCTTTCTTTAAAGCTCAGTTATGGATCACATACTAGGCAAACATCTATCATTTAAAAGTGCATTTAAGCTGATCCAAAAGTATGTTTTTTTTCCATTGATTTTTGCTTTCCATCAAAAATATAAAAAATAAACTATGCTGTGCAACTATACATTCTCATGGTAGAAAAAACATGTGCATCTGGGACCAAATCTATAGATCCATTTATATATTCACAAAAAGTCATCCCTAGCAATAAATGGAGGGGGGGGGGAGGATCATGCACAAATACCTTATAAGGCTTTTTGGAATCAATGCCTACAATAATTGTGAAAAATATAGGTTGTGGAGGATATGGAATGATTCCACTGGTCCACAAAACCTAGAATACCTAAGGCTTCACGTACAGCCAAGAAAGCAGACCAAAGGTAACCCAGCTATCTATCAGACCTTTTCCTTTATATACAAAGACCAAAATACCTGATTTTTGAACTACATATAGCAAAAGGTGCAAATGCACGCCCGTGGGTGCATGAGAAAGGATGAGATTATATGGTAGTAATGCTAGATATGAAACAGATATTGGTGTATTCGTGATTGCATTTGAGTGTTACAATCACACACCAAAATGGAATGCTTTTTTATTGACTATTTAGAAATAGGATAATAACCATGTTAAGAACTTCAGTCCCATCATCAAGGGTGTCACTGTTTCAATTTCATTGTTGGGTAACTCCAGAACCCTAGGCACAAAATTCTTGACCTAATGTCGCTTTCCACGGAATTCCTATAGTCCAGTGGATGTCCTTCCTTCCCATGTCTAATTGTAAATTACATGGTATGTTACAAACTTATGACATCAAAATTGCACCTTTATGGTTTCCTACCTCAAGGTCTTGGTTCCAAAGTGATGTTGTTAAGACCTATCTTGAGACTGAAGCTACCCATGTTCCTTATCCTTTCACATTTCACCAGCTACTTATGAGGGAGTTGTTGCTATGCTTGATTGCTAAGTTATCAGTTCCAAGTAAATTCTCATTACATACAAGGACATATAAATCATAGTTAGACTCTCTAATGCTACTAATGCCATCATGTCATTGGATCTCTGAATCACCCAGCCTAACAATCTGTGTTGTCAAGATGGCTTATTATAATACATCATCCTCTCATCAAACATTTGGTGACATATTTTAAAACTTACTCAAACCACCCAATCGCAAGGAGTACCTAACATTAACTGACATTATGTGCTAATTAACATTATCTCAATAGCAATGCACATAGATTTTGTGTCACGATTGCAGCAATGATAAAAATAAAAATAAAAAAAAAAATCATCAGAAAAGATTTTACAGCACAGGTGGGACAGCAAAAATGCAAGATAGTGCAATTCTATAGCTATGCCTGACAGATTTAATTACCAAGCACTTGCTGAGCAGTTAACCGCTGCTTTGGATCCGGCTCTAGCATCTGCCTAACAAGACTCTTTGCACTCTCCGAAATTTGAGGCCATGGCTCCCTTTGGAAATCTATCACCCCTCGGAGAATTGCCTGGGCAACCCCCTGCTCAGTCTCTATGATCAAAATAGAACCAAAAGAAGATCAATCAAAAATTAATCTAAAACTTTAAGAACATCACACAAAAGCTATACCAGCCCAGAATGGCGGAACCCCACAAAGCAAGATATACAGTATCACCCCGGCGCTCCAAATATCCACCTCCGGCCCGTAGTTCCTCTTCAACACCTCCGGCGCCATGTAGTAGGGGCTCCCCACGATCTCCGAAAACTTCTCCCCTGCTCACATTCAACAAATTATCAAGATCTCGGCAAAAGAAGAAGTTGACAACCAAAAGCAGCAGCAGCGCCGGACCTGTCCGGAAGAAGACGGAGAGGCCGAAATCGATGGCCTTGAGCGGCGAGTTCTCCTTCTTATTAGCATAGAGGAAATTCTCCGGCTTGAGGTCCCGGTGCATGACCCCATTCTCATGGCACATCTTCACGACCTCCGCCACCGTCCGGGCGACCGCTGCCGCCGCGCGCTCGCTGTAGTGCCCCCTCGCCACGATCCGGTCGAAGAGCTCCCCGCCCTCGCAGAGCTCCATCACGAGGTGCACCGCCTCAGCGTCCTCGTAGGCGGCGCGGAGCCGGACGACGTTGGGGTGGTCCGGGAGCGTGGACATGATCGCCACTTCCCGCCGGACGTCCTCCACGTCCACCGCCGTCCGGAGCTTCCGCTTCGAGATCGACTTGCAAGCCAGCTGCTCCCTCGTCTCCTTGTCCGTACACAAGTAGGTGACTCCGAACTCGCCGCGGCCGAGCTCGCGGCCGAGGACGTACTTGTCGCCGATCCGGCTTCGGTGGTGCCCAAGGGGGACCACGTCCTTGAGGACCTGGATCGGCGACGGCGAACCCGTCGGGTCCTCGGAGAACGGGTTCGGCCTCCGCGGCCGCGGCCGCCGCTTCTCCCGCTCCCGCTTCGTCCGCCGCCGCCGCCACTCCTCCTCCTCGTCCTCAACGCTTCCCCTGAAGCACACGCAAGTATTCCCCATCTCTCTCTCTCTCTCTCTCTCTCTCTCTCTCTCTTATCCCTCGGCTTTAGCTAAGACCATGTCTTGGGGGATGGCTTCAGCGGAGACTCCGTCGCCGCGGCGGGCATTGGAGTAATGGGAGGAGGGCGGGCGGGATTTGGTGGATTTTTTTAAGGGGGTAAGATTGTGGATTTGGGTGATAGAAGATGGAAGGGAGGCGGAGTGATAGGTTAGAAGGAGCAATCGTTAGAAATTTTCTCCGCTTTCTTGCTTCATTTTATAAGTATATAATGAATCGGGTAGCGTGGGAAGGTAGCTTTTTGAAAAAGATGGGCAAGCTTAATTGAAAAAAAAAAAAGCAGACTAGTTTTTTATACCGATGAGTTGAGTCGAGGGCGAGGCCCACGCGGAACAGGCTTTGCCCTCGAGAGAGTGGGATTTGTTTGCAATAAAGAAG
The DNA here is from genome assembly GCA_900491605.1 of Calamus simplicifolius. Classification (NCBI taxonomy): domain Eukaryota; kingdom Viridiplantae; phylum Streptophyta; class Magnoliopsida; order Arecales; family Arecaceae; genus Calamus; species Calamus simplicifolius. The sequence goes on from UESW01001831.1 coordinate 299,090, forward strand.
GGAAGAAGAGTTTGTCGCCGAAGCCTTGGAGGTTTTCATCATCATTTGTGGGGCGGTTACAACTAGGGAGCAAGAAGGAGCTAGATTTATTATTATTATTATTATTTAATGTTGGTCCCTTGTATGATGTAATGAGAAGCAATTAAATGGCTTTAAGAAAAAGATGAAGGTCAGAGATAAAAGCAAACCTTTAATTTGGGCTCCAAAAAAAAAAAAATAAAAGTTTATTGCGTAGGTGGAACGAAGAGAATTTACGAGCCATGGATGAGTTGTCACGTGGATAAGGTTGGCCGTGCTTATATGTACATAAAAGGCTGTAATTGCTACGCCTGCATCAATGCATGGGTTCTTATCTTCTTCCAGCTTTTTTGAGTACATGGATAAAGAAGAGTGCATTGCATTTCTTAGCGTATGCTGTATGGAAAAGTGTTTTGTTGTCGACCAAAGCTTTTTCTCTTCATCATCGAAGGTTAAAAGCTGGTATCGCTTTGCAGAGAAGAAAATGCAAACTTTAAGCCTTCTTCCAATCTATGTACGGATTTGAGTGTACACCCTAAGATATGGACCAAAGTATTTAATTATATGCAATGGCCTTGGTAGACTGTTCAGTAAACAGGCTGAGAGGAAAATTAATTTGATCAGGATCAAATAATCATTGTGGTTCTAATCAAATAGCATACAAGTCACTTCCCTTTCCTTTCGGCTCCAGACAAATCTTGCATTGGCACATCGTGTCATGGTGACTTCATTATATGGCAGAATAAATATGCCACCCCAAGCAGCAGACGTATCATAGAATCTTTAACTAATCCGCATTGGAAGTTCAACCGACAAAAGGGCCTTAAAGGTCAAGCCAATCGAATACGTCAAAAGCAGGATCAGACAAAGGACATTCACCAAATGAGTAGTTTCCAACACGCGATTGCACAAGAAAACACCCTTTCCTCCGCTCGCTCACATGTTTTCCCATGTACCATACACACAATACCCACCCCTCGCCCACAGTTTTCTCATACAGCATCCATCATACCTTAAGGTTGTGTTTGATGAACAGCATGGATACAACCGAGAGATACTTTTCAAGCAGCACATAGTTTGGCTACAATGTCCAATTATCTCTCATCATATACTCCATGCCAGTTAAGCAACAAGACTTGTCTGATGATCTCTTAATAAATTGATCACGCCATTGCCTCTCCCGTATAAAAAGAAACGCCAACGTGAAGACAACTCAAAACTGCTCCGAGCGCTGACGAAAGAAAGCAATATCCATGCAGAGATATAAAAACTACTACCTACCACTCCGAAGTCTCTTCTTCGCTCCTTTTCCACAACCACTTGCCCATATAAATTGCATGCAACCCATCCATAGTTCAAAATGTAAGCACAATCCCCACATATGCTAATATTAAATCAGTATATTCAAAACAAGTGAGCGTGTCACAAACTGCAGATTTTCCTCAGATTAGATGGAAACTTCTCAAATTGAAGTCTACTCCTACCACATCAGTCATGAATCTCAACGTTCACAGCGACATGACCTCCTTGAGGTGGTCCTCCATGATCGCTATACATGGCTAAACCGCCAGACCGACCTCCCCTCCCCCTTGAGTTGTAGTAGTTTCTTGGATAGTATCCAGGGTCATAATACTGGCTCCGTCCATTTTGATACCCACCACCTCGGCCACGACCACCACGACCATTAGGATAGCCCCTCCTGCCTCCGCTGCTGCCGCCACGATTTCCACCTCTCTGGTTCTGGTAACCCCTCCGTGGAACATATTGTTCATCCTTTGGTTCTGGATCTCTTTCGTCCAGTTCCTCCGCATCTGCTTCAAGTTTCTGATGCTCCTGTTGGGCCAAGGGAATGTCCCCTGGTGGGTTCAGCGTGTCTGCCTCATCCTGAAAAGCAAAAAGTTAGTTTGTGAAGATGGAGTTGGACAGAAGGCGAATTGCATTCTGATGTTTTTAGTTAGTACCATCTTCACAGGTTCATCAACAGGGGTAGAATGATGATTAGGGTGGACTTCTGTTGCTTGAAAATCCTCTTGCTCATCATCCTGTGACAACAAACCTCAGATCCAGGACAAATTTTGATAACACTAAACAACATCTCAATCATTATAAAATCTACATTATAAAAGCTACAACCTGAACTGGATGGTTGTACCGATCACTAACAATCATAGCTTGCAAGATCAGTGAAAAGGCATCAATAACATATTCAAAGAGAAGCAAGATTAGTTTCCTTGAAATAGCTACCACAAATTTTTTTTTTTTTGGGTGATGTTTCACATTGTCAATGATAAAAGCAAACGACATGCAGCAGGAAAGCTTGATTTAATCACAAAAAGACAATAATTATGCCAAGATTCATCCAAGACATTAAAGTTGGGGAATGCAAATACATTTGAACAATGACAACGATGTACAACATTTAGAGCCTAGATGACTGAACAAACTGATTGGTGGATAACCCACTATGCAACCCTGAGAGAAGTCACGGCCAGAAAAGAAGAAACTCACACACCCCAGTGAATCCCTGATTACAGTAACCTGAACAAATAGGAATTATGGATCCCTTCCGAAAGATGATTTATAGTAACACAAGTTTTTTAAGATCATGCATTCCCCATCCGGGACAACAATTAAAACTCTTGCTCTCCCCATTGCTAATCTTCCTCCATGGTTGTCTGCATTGGGTTAATCCTATGGACGACCCATGCAAGCAGACAAAGGTGTCCCAAAAAATCAGCATAATTGCTGCAACATATGCCCCGCTTTGGAGTGAAATGGAAAATTGGATTGGTAAAACACCAAAACTCTTTTGCCTTGAAGAGTCAAGCATAGACAATATAACTAGCCAACAGTACATCATCAAACTAATCATAAAAAGACATGGTTTCAAATCCTGATAGAACATCTTATGAGATGTTATGTTACTGTTCCAAGTGTCGAAATGAGACTACCCTGCCATCATCTTAGCATTCCAATTAGCACATCCTTAAACATTTCTCATCTCAAGCATTGAGGCTGAATGGGATGATGCCATGTAAAAAACCGAAAGGATCCTATCCCATAGGGTTTGAAAACTTGATAAAAGATATTTAAAACAAACCAAGCTGGAATTCTTTTAGTTGACCCAAAGAGATGCATCAAAAGTATGAAAGCCATATCCTTTATCGAGCGAAAGGATCAACAACTTCAATATGCTATTTGAAAAGCGAACCTAGCAGCAAGTTGACAAACTTAGCTTGGACTTTTGATGCACAGTCTAGCAAAACAATATTTTGATTTTGAAAGCCCCAAAAGTCTAATATTGGAGGACCCCAGTCACATAGATTCACTATCAAACTCAACCAAAACTTCTTTGTAAGGTACATACCTCATGAACAGAAAAAAAAAAAAAAATCTAAATGGGTAAGATACTTCAACAAAATCAACACTACATTCGCTACACTATGTGGCAGTTAAGACTCCTGTGAATTAACCCTGATCTTACCAGGTCTTATAAGGGTGCCTTTGTTTGTTATAGGTATCTGCATGCCCAAGTTCTAGTATAAATTCGTGTATAAAGATAGGAACTTCACTGTCCTTCATTCATGATACATTAAATCCCTAAGCAACTTTAGATTCATCTATCAAAAAGTAAAACCTTGAAATTCTAAAATTGAAGAAAGAGGCTGGCTCGAAATATAAAAGCCTTCAAAACTCCAAATTAGAAGAGGTTGACTATAATGAATGAAACTTTATAATAATTGTACATCTCCCTCAATGAAAAATGATATATGTTAGATATCACACATTTCAATGGATATAGTGGTTCATCAGAAGAGGCACATTAATTTGAAGGGGTGCATAGCATCTATGGAACTTCGGTAAGTTAATACCATGCATCTATTCTTTGTTTCTCCCTATTTTCATGTACAACGTCAAACCAAGATATAATTGGCCCATTTACTTCTGGTAGTGAGTACCACTCACTTCACCACTAAATTCTAAAAAGAATCTGGCGGCCCATCATTAGTGAAAACATCAAGGACACATCTCAATTACTCCAATCCATCTCCAATGCAAGATGTCAAACCATCCACCTTAAGTAAAAAATGTCAAAATGCATTTCAATTTGTCAAGCATAGACTTCAATCACCTAAATTCACCTCCACTACAAGATGTTCTTTCATTAGGGTCGCCACAATTTTTTACCTTAGGCTTAAATAATGACTATAGAAGCAGCAACAATCTTTATCACAAAAAAATACAAAGCCAGCTTATTCTAAGGTAATGATCATACTTTCAACTTCTCATTCCTAATACTGAGTCATATACATTGTGTTCATACTATAATATCAAAGCATATATTTTAAGAGACAACCAACTTATGACATTACTGAATATTTTGATTTTACAAGCTTCTAAAACATACTTAACAGATTTATTTCGGAATATCTTAAAATCCGTAGTTTGTTGTACAATCAATCAAGGCATTTGCGAGAATCACAATGCCATCACATTCTATGTTGTTCTGATTGAAATGGCATGACTACCATACACATCATCATCTTGACATGATCTTTCATTGCTTTTTTAAATCAAAATTGTCTAAAGCCAAGAAAGGATTTACCAGGTAACCGAAAATAATAAGAAATTCACATCGAACAAAGTTTGTCAATTCCATTGAATCAAAATCACAAGATAATACTCTGAAAAGTCAACAAAATCCTTATTCAACAACACATGAGAAGTTCAAGAAATAACATCGCCTATGAGTCAAGTTTGAGCATGTTATAGCAAAGAGAGTGATTAAATTGCATGGAACACAAATTTGTGCATCAATGTCTTCATTTAGTTATGAAGGCAGATGTGTACAAACACAAACATAGATCACCAAATGACGGAACAACATAAAGCAATCCAAAGATGCCAAATTACGGAACATAACCTAATAAATGGTAATAAATGCCATAACTATGGATTAAATTTCCCAAGTATTTTATATTGAAACCACCCTGAGCCCCCAACAGGAGAAAAGAGCATGAAGGATAATATAAGCAAAATATTCATTCAGTCCACTTCATTTCAGCTGATAAACTAAATTCAATCAGTTTTTTTGACCAAAAAAAATGAAAAGAAATCAAACAAAAATAATGCTGATGAAGTTGTAAACCATAAAAATTAAATAACCATGGAGAATAAAGTGTTATCGATATTACAAAATGGAACAAGAACAAAACTTTATGCTCAACATTTGAAACCAGAAGGAGAAATAAAGCTGCTGTAATGGACAGTATGATTTGAGACAGGAATAACATCAGGATTTAATCCTACAACTGCAAAACCACCTTCAGCACAATAACATAGAAACATGCAAGAACAGCAGACAGCAATAACAGGAAAAAGTAGTATATGCTACTTACACAAGATAATCTGAAAAACAATAGTCAACATGGTCAATAATTATGATGAAGTTATCATGTAGCTCATGCACTATGCAAAGCTTATAAAGCATGAATCTGATTGCAATGAAATATAATAATGTGCTTGCAAATATGCAACTAAGATTGGATCTGAAAAACTAAAATAAGTCTATGGTGGTATAAATATGGCAAACCTGTAGGCCATACCTAGAAATAGTAGAGATGCAACAGAACTACTGATTAAATCTGAGTAATTTTACCCCAAAAGTTTAAAAGGATTAGATCAGATAAACCCTAAATCAAGGCAACAAACAAGCTACAAGGAATTAATAGTTTTAACCCACTGCCCGAACCAAAAAGAAGGAGAAGAAATGTTTAATATAAGATTCTCAACTCAATTAATATAACTCAATCTAGAGTTAATCTTTAGGACAATTTGGACCCTATAGTTTAAGGGGTTTCTTGACTTAAACACTGAAATTAGTAAAATATCAAAACGGACCCTGAGGTTTTTTTAGTTGTTGCATACAAAACCCTCTGTTGATTTGGAGTTAAATGACATTACTTTATTAGCACGTCCAATACATGTGCTAACCTTTTTTGCCTTATAGTAGGAATTAACCAGCTCTACCATCTAAAGGCAATCTGCTTGCAAGGTAACCAGCTCTTTGGTGGGTTGCCGGATGACATTGGAGAGTGTTTGCTGTTAAAGTCGCTTGATCTTAAAGGCAATTTGTTCACGGCTAACCTCCTTGAAACAATGTAGAAGCTTTTTATGTGTAGATACTTGAGGTTAGGCTCAAATATTTTTTTGGGCAAAATTTCAAAGTGGATTAGAGAAATCAAAAGTTTAGAGACTTTGGATTTGTTAGGAAATGGGTTTTCCATCTAGATTCCAAACTCCATTTGTAAACTTTAGTTGACAAAAAGTTTAGATTTCTCCCAAAATGGTTTCACATGGAGCTTGCCAGAATCAACGGGCGCTTGCAAAAGCCTCTTGAAGGTGGATTTCAATAGAAACTCTTTGATAGGTAATCTTCCACCATGAATTTTTAAATTGGGTTTGCAAAGTATTCCAATTTCAGGGAATAAAATGAGTGGTTCTATATAAATTTCTATTACTACTTATGAGACCATGAAGGCATTAGATTTATTCAGCAATCGGTTTTTGGTGGAATTCCAGTTGATCTCAAGAGCAGTCATGATTTGTAGTTTCTAAACCTATCTTGGGATTTGTTGTCAGGTTCTGTCCCGATGCACATTGTAGAGTTGAAGTCAATAAAGGTTCTTAATCTAAGTAAAAACAAACTCATTGGAAGCATACTACTAGAGAGAGGGAAAGTAATCTTTGAGAGCTAAATCTACACGAGAATTTACTCACTAGAGGAATCCCAACTTAGATTGGAAATTGTTCTTCCCTCTCATCTTTGAAAGTTCTTTCCTTGCTTGTTCCATTCTTCATGTTTTCCATCTTTATGGCTTTTAGTCTCATTTTATATAAATTTCATTCGTTTAAAGATTGATTATGGGTCTTTTCGTCCTTAGACAAAATTCCCCCTCCCCTTCCCACCCCTCCCTTATCTTTCACTACTTCTGAGTGTGTTGGACCTCTCTTTTATGGCTATCTAGACCATATTCTAATTGTTTAGGCACCCTCCCAATATAGCTCTCCAATTCACCCCACCTTGTCTCCTTCAACATCTCCCACAACCTCTTCTCAAGTGCTAAAACTTCTTCAACACCATCCCTCTCTCTTTCATCTATGATAAGCTTGGCCTCTGTGGTTCCATTGTCAATCTGCCCTACAATCCGCCCCAAGCCCATTGTCCCCAACCCAAAACCTTCCTCGTCCAACTGTTTCAATTCAGCCTTCTTTCCTAGGAACCTCTACCACAAGATCATCCTAAGCATTTCTACTCTCATTATCATTGGAACTGCTACTTTAATCACTCTTGGTGTTATCATTATTACCACCATAAATCTTTAAGTTTGTTTATCAGCTACCTCTCAATTTGCTATAGCCTTGACTCTTTTTGATGATTACTATAGCCACTCTCTCGAACTGAAGCAAACTCCGGCGAGCATTAGGGAATTAAAATAACGATGTGAGGCCAAAAAGGTTAGCCATGCATTACACATGCTAACAAAGTAACACCATCTAACTCCAGATGGATGGAGGGCTTTATGTAACAATTAAAAACCTCAAGGTTTTTTTATATTTTACTAATTTCAGGTTTTAAATTGAAAAAACCTCCAAACTATAGGGTTCAAATTGAAATTATCCCTAATCTTTATTTATCATTTACTAGAATTGTTATAGAACTAAGTATCTAAATAACAACTAATAAAGATCTCCTAAAATTCATGAGATCTTCAAGAAGAACATTATGAAACATTTAACTGTAGCAAGATTTAAAAGACCAACCCCAAAAGAAAGAATAATTAACTATAGTGATAGGGAGAGACAAGCTAATCCTAAGTTCCATTTTCAACAAATTCCACTGGTAGAGTTTAATATTTGTAAATTATTAAAGATGACAGAGACACAATGCCATAAGAAGTAAGAAGTGCAGATATACTTGAGATCTCATACCAAAAAATACATAATTTGAATAAATAACAATATGTTCAACAATGATAGCATGATTGTATCAGTTACACCTTTTGTAAGCAATGTTCTATACCAGCAATGAAAACCAGTAATGCAAATTTAGTACTGATACAAAATCACAGCCTTGTCAGAACCTGAAGATAGTCAAACAGCTAAAGCAGAAGACTCATTGGCTATTTGTTGGCCATAAACTATAATAGGCCATAAATAATAAGAACAAGTGTATAAAACCAGAGTCTTGCCAGAACCATGAGATAGTTAAACAGCAAAAGCAAAATGCTCGCTGGATATTTGTAGGCCATGAACTATGTTATCCACCACGAATTAGTATGGTATCAGCATTTATGACACAAGAATGCATGGTAAAAAGAATAAAAGAAAAGAAAAGAAAAAAGATAGGCTAGCCTGCTCACAAGACATTGATATGAGCATCCAGAAATCAAAATTATAAGCAAATTAAATCAGAAACACATTGCAGCTGAAAAAAAACTAGCTGTCTCATAAAATGATTATTCACTTACCAATATATTATTCACTTACCAACATATTATTCACTGGTGAATATAATAGCTAATGCTTGCCAAGAAACAACATTTGTATAGAAAAAATCATGCCTTTGCTATTGTAGTCTATTAACTACCATATAGTCACATTTTGGTGAAGGTTCACCACAACAACCTTACACTTTGAGAACACATCATTCAACTTTATAGGCTGAGATGGCCATTTACTCGGGTACACATCCACATGCTTTCTAAGAGTTAAGTGGACCTATTGATTTGTGTGGCTTTCTGATTTTAGTTCGATTTATTTTTAAATAGTTCAACCCATCAATTATCACTTGTTGTTATCAGCTATTTTGTTAAACTTATTGATTGCCACCTGTTGTTTGCAGTTGAAATTCAGCTGCTAAACTCCCATATATCCTCAAGTAAATTCACTAGAATATTTTAGGAGGATACAAGCCAGAGAGCAGAAAGACACCATGCTTACTAACAATCATTACAAGAAGGAAAACATGATGGGAACTAGCTTGTTTCCACTGTTGCGCTGTT
>UESW01001831.1:315103-347583 GCA_900491605.1 Calamus simplicifolius
TAAAGTGTTATCGATATTACAAAATGGAACAAGAACAAAACTTTATGCTCAACATTTGAAACCAGAAGGAGAAATAAAGCTGCTGTAATGGACAGTATGATTTGAGACAGGAATAACATCAGGATTTAATCCTACAACTGCAAAACCACCTTCAGCACAATAACATAGAAACATGCAAGAACAGCAGACAGCAATAACAGGAAAAAGTAGTATATGCTACTTACACAAGATAATCTGAAAAACAATAGTCAACATGGTCAATAATTATGATGAAGTTATCATGTAGCTCATGCACTATGCAAAGCTTATAAAGCATGAATCTGATTGCAATGAAATATAATAATGTGCTTGCAAATATGCAACTAAGATTGGATCTGAAAAACTAAAATAAGTCTATGGTGGTATAAATATGGCAAACCTGTAGGCCATACCTAGAAATAGTAGAGATGCAACAGAACTACTGATTAAATCTGAGTAATTTTACCCCAAAAGTTTAAAAGGATTAGATCAGATAAACCCTAAATCAAGGCAACAAACAAGCTACAAGGAATTAATAGTTTTAACCCACTGCCCGAACCAAAAAGAAGGAGAAGAAATGTTTAATATAAGATTCTCAACTCAATTAATATAACTCAATCTAGAGTTAATCTTTAGGACAATTTGGACCCTATAGTTTAAGGGGTTTCTTGACTTAAACACTGAAATTAGTAAAATATCAAAACGGACCCTGAGGTTTTTTTAGTTGTTGCATACAAAACCCTCTGTTGATTTGGAGTTAAATGACATTACTTTATTAGCACGTCCAATACATGTGCTAACCTTTTTTGCCTTATAGTAGGAATTAACCAGCTCTACCATCTAAAGGCAATCTGCTTGCAAGGTAACCAGCTCTTTGGTGGGTTGCCGGATGACATTGGAGAGTGTTTGCTGTTAAAGTCGCTTGATCTTAAAGGCAATTTGTTCACGGCTAACCTCCTTGAAACAATGTAGAAGCTTTTTATGTGTAGATACTTGAGGTTAGGCTCAAATATTTTTTTTGGGCAAAATTTCAAAGTGGATTAGAGAAATCAAAAGTTTAGAGACTTTGGATTTGTTAGGAAATGGGTTTTCCATCTAGATTCCAAACTCCATTTGTAAACTTTAGTTGACAAAAAGTTTAGATTTCTCCCAAAATGGTTTCACATGGAGCTTGCCAGAATCAACGGGCGCTTGCAAAAGCCTCTTGAAGGTGGATTTCAATAGAAACTCTTTGATAGGTAATCTTCCACCATGAATTTTTAAATTGGGTTTGCAAAGTATTCCAATTTCAGGGAATAAAATGAGTGGTTCTATATAAATTTCTATTACTACTTATGAGACCATGAAGGCATTAGATTTATTCAGCAATCGGTTTTTGGTGGAATTCCAGTTGATCTCAAGAGCAGTCATGATTTGTAGTTTCTAAACCTATCTTGGGATTTGTTGTCAGGTTCTGTCCCGATGCACATTGTAGAGTTGAAGTCAATAAAGGTTCTTAATCTAAGTAAAAACAAACTCATTGGAAGCATACTACTAGAGAGAGGGAAAGTATCTTTGAGAGCTAAATCTACACGAGAATTTACTCACTAGAGGAATCCCAACTTAGATTGGAAATTGTTCTTCCCTCTCATCTTTGAAAGTTCTTTCCTTGCTTGTTCCATTCTTCATGTTTTCCATCTTTATGGCTTTTAGTCTCATTTTATATAAATTTCATTCGTTTAAAGATTGATTATGGGTCTTTTCGTCCTTAGACAAAATTCCCCCTCCCCTTCCCACCCCTCCCTTATCTTTCACTACTTCTGAGTGTGTTGGACCTCTCTTTTATGGCTATCTAGACCATATTCTAATTGTTTAGGCACCCTCCCAATATAGCTCTCCAATTCACCCCACCTTGTCTCCTTCAACATCTCCCACAACCTCTTCTCAAGTGCTAAAACTTCTTCAACACCATCCCTCTCTCTTTCATCTATGATAAGCTTGGCCTCTGTGGTTCCATTGTCAATCTGCCCTACAATCCGCCCCAAGCCCATTGTCCCCAACCCAAAACCTTCCTCGTCCAACTGTTTCAATTCAGCCTTCTTTCCTAGGAACCTCTACCACAAGATCATCCTAAGCATTTCTACTCTCATTATCATTGGAACTGCTACTTTAATCACTCTTGGTGTTATCATTATTACCACCATAAATCTTTAAGTTTGTTTATCAGCTACCTCTCAATTTGCTATAGCCTTGACTCTTTTTGATGATTACTATAGCCACTCTCTCGAACTGAAGCAAACTCCGGCGAGCATTAGGGAATTAAAATAAACGATGTGAGGCCAAAAAGGTTAGCCATGCATTACACATGCTAACAAAGTAACACCATCTAACTCCAGATGGATGGAGGGCTTTATGTAACAATTAAAAACCTCAAGGTTTTTTTATATTTTACTAATTTCAGGTTTTAAATTGAAAAAACCTCCAAACTATAGGGTTCAAATTGAAATTATCCCTAATCTTTATTTATCATTTACTAGAATTGTTATAGAACTAAGTATCTAAATAACAACTAATAAAGATCTCCTAAAATTCATGAGATCTTCAAGAAGAACATTATGAAACATTTAACTGTAGCAAGATTTAAAAGACCAACCCCAAAAGAAAGAATAATTAACTATAGTGATAGGGAGAGACAAGCTAATCCTAAGTTCCATTTTCAACAAATTCCACTGGTAGAGTTTAATATTTGTAAATTATTAAAGATGACAGAGACACAATGCCATAAGAAGTAAGAAGTGCAGATATACTTGAGATCTCATACCAAAAAATACATAATTTGAATAAATAACAATATGTTCAACAATGATAGCATGATTGTATCAGTTACACCTTTTGTAAGCAATGTTCTATACCAGCAATGAAAACCAGTAATGCAAATTTAGTACTGATACAAAATCACAGCCTTGTCAGAACCTGAAGATAGTCAAACAGCTAAAGCAGAAGACTCATTGGCTATTTGTTGGCCATAAACTATAATAGGCCATAAATAATAAGAACAAGTGTATAAAACCAGAGTCTTGCCAGAACCATGAGATAGTTAAACAGCAAAAGCAAAATGCTCGCTGGATATTTGTAGGCCATGAACTATGTTATCCACCACGAATTAGTATGGTATCAGCATTTATGACACAAGAATGCATGGTAAAAAGAATAAAAGAAAAGAAAAGAAAAAAGATAGGCTAGCCTGCTCACAAGACATTGATATGAGCATCCAGAAATCAAAATTATAAGCAAATTAAATCAGAAACACATTGCAGCTGAAAAAAAACTAGCTGTCTCATAAAATGATTATTCACTTACCAATATATTATTCACTTACCACATATTATTCACTGGTGAATATAATAGCTAATGCTTGCCAAGAAACAACATTTGTATAGAAAAAATCATGCCTTTGCTATTGTAGTCTATTAACTACCATATAGTCACATTTTGGTGAAGGTTCACCACAACAACCTTACACTTTGAGAACACATCATTCAACTTTATAGGCTGAGATGGCCATTTACTCGGGTACACATCCACATGCTTTCTAAGAGTTAAGTGGACCTATTGATTTGTGTGGCTTTCTGATTTTAGTTCGATTTATTTTTAAATAGTTCAACCCATCAATTATCACTTGTTGTTATCAGCTATTTTGTTAAACTTATTGATTGCCACCTGTTGTTTGCAGTTGAAATTCAGCTGCTAAACTCCCATATATCCTCAAGTAAATTCACTAGAATATTTTAGGAGGATACAAGCCAGAGAGCAGAAAGACACCATGCTTACTAACAATCATTACAAGAAGGAAAACATGATGGGAACTAGCTTGTTTCCACTGTTGCGCTGTTAAAATTATGTAGTCAATGATGAACATAGACAAGGGGCATGAATGATAGTTTTAGAAAGCAATACAACTTTGACACTATATACTTGAGAGAAAAAAGAACCTGCCTTTCACAAACATACTCGCCAGCCTATTGAGAAACATTACAATAGAATATCAAGAGAAATATCAAAACTTGATATATTGATTAACAGTCATGGGGGCTGAAGAAGAAAATCATCCATCGTATGACAAAGAAAAACCGTGAGGACCATTACATAGAACAATCAACAATTTAAGGGCCTTTCAACACTGCTCTATAACTACAATGCATCTATACTAAAAGGCAAGGTTTTAAATACTGTGAAATGGAGATATCCCAGATTCTCCGTGGACAGGACATCTTATTGTTCTGCTGTCCTATTAGGTGTCCCAGTCCAGCATCCTGATAACTCTTCTTCTTTCCTTCATTTCTTTCTAACTTTATTTATTTCTTTTTAACTTCCCCTTCTTCCATTTCTTCTCTTCTTCTTCTTCCTTCCTTTCTTTTCCTTCTCTTTCCTTCCTTTCCTTTCTTTTTCTCTTCTTTCTTACTTCTTTCCTTTATTTCCTTTCTTCTCCTTTCTTTTCTTTCATTTTTCCTCTTTCCCTCCTTTCTTTTCTCCTTTTTCTTCTTTTTTTTCCTTCTTTCATTTCTCTTTCTTTTTCTTTCCTGCATGGATGGTGTTTGAAGTCCCACCCTTATCTCAATTCTGTTTTCCTAGGAACAAGATAAGACGGCCAAGATGTCCTCCTTCTCGTTGGGACTGAAAACCTTACAGCCATAGTACAGATGCACCATTGTACTAACCTATATAATTGCATATTAAAAGGTGCCAAAGATCATAGTAGCAATACACACTACAACAGGCTGATAAATGATGGTACTTGCATAAACTAATTTCTCATCTTAAATGTGTGCCCAACCATCCCATTCAAAAATCATTCCAATAAAAATTTTGGCCTTTGCTATTGTACGATTATAAGGCTTGAACCAGAAATTGGATATTGCAATGATTGAGAAGATGTCACTAGACATTAAATCAGAGGTCAGCTATAAAGGCAGCTCATTATCCAAAGTATCGAGCATATTTGTACAAAATCTACAATAAGTTGTTAATATGCAGAAATATTTACATGTTCCTCTGATTTCTTATCACAACTTATATGTGTTGGGTTAACTTATGTGACAAATTACATGACACTAATCAACTAGAGTTCATGCGGTACAGCAATCCACACATGCATACACACATGTACGTGCACACCTATATGAATTAGGGGCTTATGACTTGGGGGAATTCCAAAAGACTAGTCAAACACCGTGATTGCATTTAAAGCGTCTTGTTCACAGGAGTTCCAACTACTAATGTATCTAGTAATGCACACCAGGTAAAGTCTTTCTATAAGCTTACAAGGATATTCATACACAGTTACTTTAACCCTTAAGCACAACAATAACAGAAAACCTTTATCTCCTCAACTTTTGTTAGACTTTAAAATACCTTCAAGTTCATGAACCTGCTATAAAATCATATCTCACTCAACTAACCAATCTATACTTATTAATTATTATAACAAACACTGAACTCTGTTATGCAAGATCGATATCTGATTATTATAACCAACACTGAACTATGTTAGACAAAATAGTATCACCTTCCATATAATTGCAGAACAATTGTAACTCCCTTGAAAGTGTTCCAAATCTTCAGAGCATATTCACAACAACTTTCTGCCTATACAATCATCAATTGAGTTGCACTAATTAGCACTACTAGATGCCATTGACTAAATGAGCATTTACAAATTCCTAACAAAAGTTAAAAGTGCAAGATATACATATAATTGTCGCACAATCCTTTAGAACTAGAACTCGAAGAGGAAAGGAAGTACAAGAAGGGACTCTTCATTTTTATTACACCTTATATTAGATAGCAATATATTAGCCCAAAACCAAGTTGGATAGAATGAAACAAATCTATTATGGGGTATTTTTCAACGAAGATTTTTAAAAAAAAAAAAAAAAAACAAGGTTTGACGTAAGAAGTGAAGGTAGTATGACCATCTTACGATCCAATGTCGTTAACTCTAGAAAGGGCGTAAGCACGGAACGAATAAATTACAGAAAACTAATGAGAAACAAAAGAAAAGAAAAGAAAAGTAAGTATTATTCACGCGGTAAACATTTCACCTTCCGCTTATAATTTAACGCGGAACCTTCGGTTTGGGCAGACGGCGATGCTACTGTGGTGGCCTCAGAAATCTGCACCTGACAAGTCGCGCTGTACTTCCCCACCGCCGCAGCCACATCTACCGGAGCTTTCATCTCCGGTGTCGCGGTGAAGTAGTCCGACGCCATAATCTTGTTCAGCCTCTCCCTCAACCCAGCATCTGCACATCAATCCGAAAGTCAAAACGAAGAAACCAATTATAAAAACAACAAGTCAGTGAGAAGTCAACGACAGATCGATACAGGTAACGGAGGCTCCCGGATGGATAGGCTGATCGGACTTCTGAAGCCAGAGCTTGGCGTTCTGGACGCATTCCTGGAGTGCGTTCTTGTGGGAAACCCCGGAGTAGGCTGGCCTCGAGTTCACGAGCGAGCCGAGCGCCGAGATCGCGTCGAGGTCCCTCTCCCCAAGCAAATCGGTAGCGTCGTCGGTCACATAATCATACGTCAGGGAGCAGTCGCGCTCGTGCGTCCGTGTGAGCATCATGGCGGTGAACTCGCTCTGCGGCTTGACATCGAAGAGGCAGCCGAAGTAGAGCAAGGCGATGAGGTCCTCGATGGCCTCGTCGTTGGGCTCCGCGGGGACTGCGGGGGGAGGGGAGGGGTCTTGGGGTGGCGGAGATGGGCGGCGGGAGAGCTCGTCGTGGAGGGCGGCGGCGAGAGGGGGCGGAGCTTCTCGAACTCATCGATGAGGGCGGTGACGGCGGCCTTGGAGCGGAGGAGATCCTCCTGCTCCTTGTTGAGGGGTTTTCCCTGGGCCAGGCTCTCCTCCATCTGGAGGATGCGGTTGTGCTTCTTCCGCAGCGCCCGGAGCCGCTTGCTTATCAGGCTCAACACCGGCCCATCCGCCACCTCCGTCGCCGCCCCCGAGTCCGACGCCATTAGGACACACTCTCTCTTCTCTTCTCCTCTCGCCAATGGGATGGGATGGGATCGGATGATGAGTTTAGATAGAAAATCAGAGATATTAGGGGCGAGGAGAA
The DNA here is from genome assembly GCA_900491605.1 of Calamus simplicifolius. Taxonomy (NCBI): domain Eukaryota; kingdom Viridiplantae; phylum Streptophyta; class Magnoliopsida; order Arecales; family Arecaceae; genus Calamus; species Calamus simplicifolius. Next base: position 322,224 of record UESW01001831.1, read on the forward strand.
GTGGGGGAATTGAAGCGGCGAGGTGGGGTTCTGACTTCTGAGTCCCGGAGGCGAGGGAGGGGATGAGATTGGGGGTAGCCGGATGGTCGGGGAGCTGGAGAATGTGGACCGAGGGCTTGGCTTTGAGATTTGTGCACGATGTAGGGTAGCTGGAGATAGAGATGGGGTGGAGACGGGAATTTCTATTTGCACCCCTCGGTTAGATCTGTGCAACCTTCACTTAAAAAAATATATATATATCCTTAATAATAAACTAAAATACTTCTATTTTTACTCTCTATATCCCTCAATAAAAATAGCTTCCCCTTCCATCGCACACCCACCCGCCCTCCCCCTCTCCCTTTCCCTTTCCAAACGAATGATTAAAAAAAAAAAAAGCTCAATCAATCCATTGAGTCTTTATTTAAAAATATTTTAATTTTAATTGAACAATGGACAAGCAACTAGCGATTTGCAAATGATCTACATACGGAAAGGTTTGCTTTTTAACTTATATTGAAAAAAAAAAAATTCACGGTCCGCGTCTTGTTCGGCCACACAGGGCCGAACACAGGCCTTCTATTCAGCCCTGGTTGGTCGAACAATAAGCTTCTATTCGGACAGGTGTGGCCGAACAATAAGCTTCTGTTCCGCCACAAAGGGCCGAATAAAAGCGTTGTGTTCTGCCCCATGTGGCCGAATAGAAGGCTTTTGTTGGCCAGGATGGCCGAACAGGGGCCCTCTGTCAGCCCATTCTGATCGAACAAGAGGGTGGGGTTTAGGGTTTAATCTTAGGGTTTAAATTGATTATTTTTTGACCATGTAGGGTGATGCTTCAACTGAAGGCAGCATGATTGGCTTTGAATGATGGATTACACAAATGAATTTACAACTTACGAGGACTGATAATTTTGATTGCAATTATTTTATTAGTACCCTAGGCGATGTAAAATTGTTTACTCACATAAAACTTTTTATTATGTAGATATTCAAGAGCAGAGAAGACTTGTGCAATTGGTGTCGGAAGCTGAAAGGAGGAATGGATTTGTTGTTATTATTAAAACTTCTGATTCGGGTACTCATAGCAAGAAACCAAGAATTGTACTTGCTTGCAAGAGGAGTGGTACCTGCAGAAGTAAAAGCATAAAGGAAAAGGGATCAAAGACCAGGGCCAGTGGCACTAAGAAGTGTGGATGTCCTTTTGCATTAAGAGGGAAGAAATTGAACACTGCAGATGATTGGATGTTAATGGTCATTTGTGGATTGCACAATCATCCGGCTGCGAAGCATCTCGAGGGCACTCATATGCTGGACGATTATCGAAGCAGGAGACTTCATTGTTAGTGGATATGTCGAAGACTTTGGTTCGGCCAAAGGCATATTGTCCACATTGAAGCAAAGGGATGCCCTCAATGTTACGTGCATGAAGACGATCTACAATGCATGACAGAGGTGTAAGGTTGTAGAAAAAGCTAGGAGATCTCAGATGCAACATCTTCTGGGTAAATTATCTGAGTATAAATACATTGAGTGGCATAGGAATTGTATTGAGTCTGATGTTGTGCGTGACTTGTTTTGGGCTCACCCTGGCAGCATAGATTTGTTACGTGCATTTTCTCTTGTTTTGATAATGGATTGCACTTACAAGACGAATAGATATCGTCTTCCTCTCTTAGAGATTGTGGGGTGACATCAACTAACCTCACATTTTCTATTGCTTTTACATACATGAACTCTGAGCGGGAAGATAACTATACATGGGCATTAGATGAAAGAGTAGTGCCCTAAAAGCCAATCATGTAAGGGCATTTTTATAATTTCTTTCAACTCATGTATGATATTTTATTAATTAAAAGATATTTTTTTTCCGATTATCATATGATGTGTCTTATATTATTAAGATTATGATGAACCCCATAAGGTTAGGGCAATGGAATTAGGGTTATGATGAAGTTCATAATATGAGACCTAAGTTCCTAAAAACTCTAATCTAAAATGTTCCAGTCGAAGGATTATCGAGTTGGGGATCAATGATACCGGTAAGACTGGCACATTCTATGTATGCTCAATAAAGAGGTGGTTGGTCTCACAACCACTTATGTAGATACTAATACAAGGATGTGGATGCTCATTAGGGTATGAGTTCACTGAATTGATCCACATTGAGAACATCTTATGGAGATCTTACTTACTTGTCAAAAGATAGTTCTCTTAGTGGGAGTTGTGCAAGTGATCCTTAGACCTAAGATTACCATAGAATCTTATGCATATGAATCTATGTTTTAGTTCATTCTCATTCATGGCTAAGTCATGTACGGGGTGTTCATGGATATGAAAAATTGTGTATGAAGGTTATGAGTAGGTCAACAAGGAATCGATAATTCCTAGTAAGAGGAATAGTAATCCCATGTAATCTCATCATATGATGACTTAAGAAGTCTTTGATCAAAGCAAAATGAAATTAGAATAGGTTTCTAATTTTTCATTTGTCGATTCTTTATTATTGATTTGAGATTCAAATGAATAAAATGTTAGGGTTTGATATTTTTTCATACCCATCACTTATTCGGGATAAAGAAAGATCGAAGGATTGAATTGCACAGTAACTTGCCACTGAAGGGTATTTTGGTAATTCCATTAAATTTTTATCTTCTAGGTAGGCATGATACATTGCTAGATGTCAATCATGTCTTGTAGGTTTTCATGAATTAAATTTATTTAATTATTAAGTCAATTTGAAAGATGGTTCAAATTGGCAACCAGGGTTAGCACGATTTGATCTAATTCGGTTAGTCAGTTTCTAATCGAACTAAAGTCGACTTAAACTTAGACCTACTGCTGGCTAGATGAGGAACCCAATGGGTCACACACATAAGGGAATTGGTCAAAGAATCATTTTAAGAAGATTAATTAATTCAATTTGTTAGCGAATCAGCATGCTAGCACATGTGGCTAACTATCGCTCCAATTTGGGTCGAAATTGATTTGAATCAGCTTAATTAATTGATCCACATTAATTTTAGAATTAATTTGGGATAACCTCTGATCTGATCAACCATTTATTGGATTGGATAAGGTTGAGATAATAGAGTATAGGACTCTCGAAAGGGAAACTATGCGTGCAGAATTTTCAAGAGGCGCCTAAGAGTCCTTCTGATTTAAGGTATTAGGAGGCACATCTTTTTTTTGGATGTATAGGTCCATTGAACGTGGAAAACCTTATCTAAATGTTATTGTATTGGATAAGGTTGAATTAATAGAGTCCAAGAGACATGGGACTCTCGAAAGGAAAATTGTGCCCGTGCAGAATTTTCAAGAGGCGTCTAAAAGTCCTTCCGATTTAAGGCACTAGAAGGTGTATCTTTTGGGGATTTAAGAGTCCATATAAACATAGAGAACCTAATCTTGATACATGACAAAATCAGAGGCTATCTGATTTAAGATGGGATGCCAAAAGCATCCCATCAGGTGTGGCGCGCGTAGGGAGAAAGGTGCAGAAAATTATAACGATGTGTCCCTTGATTCAAATTGAAATAAATTTAAAAATTTATATCCTTTCATAAGGACATGGAATGGGTTGTATCCCTTCATTTTGTAGGGAGAAATAATTCTCGAGGCATGCATATTTTAATTTTGATAACAATTATCAATGCGAAAATTTAAAGATTACATATTAATCTATCTAACATGCATCAAGATCATATCTTTGCCTTATATTATAAGATCGTTTGATCTAAATAATGCATATAAATTAAATAATTAAGATTATATCTTAATATTAAGATGAGAAGTCATACTACTCGTCTGAAGCCTGCCTTAAGATCTAGATCAAATCACTCACCTTAAGAACAGTAGATAAATCCTTTGTGCTCTGCAGCCGTTCAATCGTCCGGCCTTTAGTATCGTCCACGCGAAGCCTCGAATGATCGGATTCCTAGGAGTACTAGCTCGCGGAAAAATAATTTTGCTGATCTTAAATCCTCCCACTTGAATCTTCTTCCAAGATCCACCAAACCTTTTCTGACACCAGAATTACACCAGGATTTTCTATTCTAACTCTTTAGAAATTCAATCCATAACATCTCGTTGTTATAATCTGGTGAGGGATGTCCTCCAATTTATAGGCTCAATTCTAACTCTTAGAATTCTGTTGTTCGGTTAAAACCAAAGAGATGCAGCCTTTTGTTTAATTTTGACGTTCGGTGAAAACCAAAGAGACGCAACCTTTTGTTTAATTCCGACGTTCGGTGAAAATCAAAGAGATATGAATTATAATCACTTAGAATTCCATCGTCTCGTTAATTCAAAGAGGCACATTAATTCCACTTTAATTCTAACACTTAGAATTCCAATGGAAATGGTTTGGAGAAGATTAAATTAAATTCTACATGAGAATTTAATCAAGTTCTCTCATCATGTGAGATCCTTTTTGCGAGGGGTTTGGGTTCGGGTTTTGGTTTAAGCTGATTTAAATTTATTGGACTGAACCTACATAGATTATGGTTCTAGCCCAAATCAAATTTGTCTAGTCCTGAATCTATTTAAATCCAAATCAAGTCTAATTTCAAATCAATATTTGAAATTGACTAGTCCTTCTAATAGACTTAAACCAAATTGAATCTTATTCACTTAACTTAACCCAATTGAGATAATTCAATTAATCAAATTGATTAATTAAATTATGTATGATTCTCAATCGTTGATCAGCAAATAGATCATCATAGGAAACTTTTATGTGTGTGACTCTCTAGGTTCGAACCTAAGCCGATAGCATAGAAACAACTTTATATACTAATCGATGTGCCCATCTAGCAATGGAACCCGATGATGGGAATTTTGGGATGCTTGAAGGCATGCTTTTCATAAACTTTAATCATTTTGAAAAACAAACATCGCCAAAAGCCCTAATTTCCAAGATCGCCTTTATGTAGTTCAAAAAGTAAATCAATTAAAATCTAAAATAAAAGGAGTAAGAAAAATACCTGGATTGCTAAATCCAATAATCTCCAAGAGGCACACAAGTGTATGCCCTCCAAAGGTGATCCACACGAGAATCAATTCGAAGAAGCACTCCTATTTGCTTGCTAGAACCTTCCTGGCAGCCTTTTTATCATATGCAGCCTTTTAATGCCTCTTTGGACTTTCTCCTTTTCAAAAGCTTTCTAAAATCTTTCCAACAAGCCTCTACACACTCTAATAGCCTTTCTCTATCTCAACTTAGGGCCTTGTCTTAATATGATAGTGACATTAAGACAAGGGGAGAAGAACAGGGAGAAGGAGGGCTTACGGGCTCTCTGTTTTCTCTTTCTTTTTTCTGTTATCAGAATCCCATCTTCTGCCCCCTTTAAATAGAAACGAAGGGGCAGCAATGAGAGAGAGAAAGGGCACCATCCAAGGGGCATGAAGAAAAGGTGGAGACGTTTTACGTGAGGAGCACTTCTATCCCTTCGAAGGGGTGCCAAGAGTCAAGGGGTCTTCGGTTCAAACCCCACCAAGTACATATTAAATATTTAATTTATTAAATTATTTTATTAACGAATTTAAATGATATTTAATAAATTAAACTCATTTAAATTGAAATAAAATGGTTCAAAAAAGGACTAAGGCCCCGGGTCAACCCAGACTAACCAAGTCAACCCAAACTAACCAAATTAGGCTGAAATTCGAATCCAATTCGAATTTGATCATCATAAAAAATCTAGAAAAATCCCATAAATTTAGATTAAACTCTAGATAGGCTGCCCAACACATGGCTAATGTTAATTTAAATCCAACTTAAATTTATTAGCCTAATCAGCAAGCAAATGGACCTAAACAGATTAAGTCAGGAGCTCGGGTTAGCCCACATATGCTAGTATGCGATCTTGGCCAACCATTAGGATCCAAAAATCCTAATAAAAATATTTTCAACTTCTTCAATTAATATATTGTGTGTGACCCTCTGGGTTCCTCATCTAGCCAGTAGTAGGTTTTTGATTTAGCTCAATTATGTATCCGACCATCTGAACAGGTCAAATCGGGCTAACTTAAACTATCAATCTGGACCAACCTTCAAATTGACTTATGAAATCAATCTAATTGATTTATAAAAACCTACAAGACAAGATTGACATCTAGCAATATGTCATGCCTACCCAAAATATGAGGAATTTGATAGAAATTACCAAAATATCCTTTAGTGGCAAGTTACCGTGCAATTCAATCCTTCGATATTTCTTTATCCCGATTAAGTAATGGGCATGGATAAATGTCAAACCCTCATACTTGATCCATTTGAATCTCTAATCATTAATGAAGACTCAACCGATGATAAATAAGAAAACATTTTCTAATTTCATCATACTTTGATCAAAGATTTTCTGAGTCAACATTTAATGAGATTACTTGGGATAAATACTCCTCTTACTAGGAGTCATCGATTCCTTGTTGACCTACTCATTACCTTCATACACAATCCTTCATATCTAGCATCACCCCATACATAACCTTTTGTTATGAATAAATATGAACCAAAATATGGATTCATGTGCACAAGATACTATGGTGGTCTCAGGTCTAAGGATTACTTGCACAACTCCCACTTAGAGAACAATCTATTATGACAAGTAAGTAAAACTTCCATTTGATGTTCTCCTATCGGATCAATTCAGTAAACTCATAACCTAATGAGCACCCACATCTTTGTATTAGTGTCCCTACACAAGTGGTCGTGAGACCAACCACCCTCACAATCGAGCATACATAAGATGTGCTAGTCTATCTGGATTCATCGATCCCCAAATCGATAATCCTATGACTAAGAATATTCTAAAGTAGGGTTTATAAGTTTTAGGTCTCACTGTTATCTTTGTAACCCTAAAAACATTGCCCTATTCTATGGGGCTCATCATAAAAATATAAGACACAGCATATTATGAAATATAAAATTGCCTCTATTATCATTCTTGAGTTGAGAGAAATTACAAATTTTGCCACTGATACAACAACTGTGATTGGCTTTCAGGGCATAATTCTTTCACCCGACGTCCGGATAGGTCGAAGAATTGCCGAGCAAACTCCAAGAACCCAAAGAATAGTTACCGTATAATTCATCCTCTTGACCACAAATGCTAAGGATGGCTTAAGAGCCTGTCAACTCTAAACAGCAAATCCATAAAGTGATTTCAATTTTAGTGATCATGTGACTTTCACATGAAGTGCCTTGGCCAAGGTCTTGTTAAATTGAAACACAAGCATTTCTCCTTTTAACGGGATAGGTCAAATTCCATCTTGATCCACAATTGACTACCACAAGTACTTGACTGCACCCAGTAACCTTTCGTAGCTGGATTAGAAATCCAGGTGGTCCGGCACCTAAGTACAATGAGTTGCTTGTAAGTCACTGGTTGTGATCTTCAGGTCTGAAGGATACTTATACCTATATCTTCTCGGATTACTCTTGACAGCAGAGTATCCGAAAATGAGTCACGTTCGGTGAAATGTACTCCTACACTTTCACCTGTATGTCATACCAGTGTCTCTACACTCCTTGGTTAAGAGGACAACCAACAAATATGATATACAATGTCCTATAATTGATAGTACTATGGCCCTGTCATAGTATATCATTTGGTCGCGAACTCTTTTGAGGACCTTCAAAGATAAATCCTCCTTTATCGTGAAGGAAGATCCTGAGGGCTTCATTACTATTAGGAGTTTTAAGAAGATGTTCTTGTAATGAATAAACTGCCAAATAACTTTTATTAATATATCAATTTATATGTAATTTACATTAGCACAATCATCAAATGATTGGCTTTAGGATACAATTCCCAACAAACTCCCACTTAGCCTAAAGCCACTCATTACAGTATCTAATACCCATCTTCAATTTATAGTCATCAAACTCCTTGATGTTGAATGCTTTAGTAAATGGGTCACCTAGGTTTTTCTTTCCGTCAATCTTCTAAAGATTTATGTCACCTCGGTCTACAATCTCTCGAATAAGATGAAACCGACACAGTATGTGCTTGGTGCGCTAATGTGCTCGTGGTTCCTTTGCTTGAGCTATGGCACCAGTACTGTCACTGTACAACAGGACTGGTCCATCTATGGAAGGTGCCACTCCAAGCTCGGTGTTGACCCAATTGTTGATTTTGATGATTAACAAAACTATTTGAGTATAACATTTGAAGTTACTAATGATTTTGATTAAGTTTTTCAGTTTATGATATGATTTATTAATCAAAATTATAAGACAAATCAAGTTCTAGTTTGAATCTAATGTCAAGGTAAGATTGCAGACATTAGAGTCAACACATGGAATTGCATAGTTGACTCCGGAAATCGGCACAGACTTAGAGTCGACTCCCGGACTGTTAAAGCCGACTCCAACAGAAAAGACAGAATGATGGTTTTTCTGGCCACGACTTAGAGTCGACTCCGGGACTGTTAGAGTCGACTCCATAAGATTTTTGTGTCGACCCCAGAAAAGTTAGAGATGACTCCAGTTCAAACAATTTGGGGATTTTCGATTTAGAGCCGACTCCAGAAAAGTTAGACCCGACTCTAAAATGTCAGACGCGACTTCAGAACTGTCAGAACGACTCTAAACTTTACTTTTATCTTTTTAATTCCAACGGCTATTGCTATTTTTGGATCTAATCCTTCTTACACTTGTTTCTAACGGATAGTTTTAAACTATTTATAGATTAAACTGATCTATAAGAAGAGGGTTTGCTGCATCCGAAAAAGAGAGAGATAAAAAGACAAGAATAGAGAAAAATCTTTGAAATCCATCAGAAAAGAAAAGAGGGAAGATTCGAGAGGAAAGATCATACTGATTCCTCAAAAGAAAAGAGAGAGATTCAAAGCTTTCATAGCTTCATTTTGAAGAAATCTCAAGAAAAGAAGCAAGCCCTAGTTTTCTGATCTTCGGAGCTTCAAGAGCATTCTAAAGGAAGATCCACCAAGAGAAGAGAAGAAGCAAGCCACCAAGATCTGCAAATCAGGCTTTGATTCCTATCTCTTTATTTTGTGTTCTATCATTGTATATTTGCTCATTGGAGGAGCCTTTGTTTTGTAAAAATGATTATTATTTGCTGGGTCAATCGGAGGATTGATTCCATTGAGGCTGTTAGCCTTGTGCAAGCAATTTGCTTGTGGTGTAAGGTTTTGTGCTGGTGAGCCTTGAAAACCAGCTGGGTTCATTGTGCACCGGAAAAACAAAAGTTTGAGTTGTGAGCTTGCAAAACAACTCTATTGTAATCAGATTGATTATAGCGTGGACCCAAGAGATACTTGGGAGTGGACGTAGGTGTAAGTACACCGAACCACTATAAAATCTCCTATGTTTCGTGATTGTCTCATTATCTTTAACTCTCTATTTGTGCATATTCTATTTTAATTTGTGTGAATCTAAGTTTTTATTTCTGCTGGGGTTTATTTTCAAAAGAGTTTAAATTTTTGAAAAACCAATTCACCCCCCCTCTTGGGTTGCTATCTGGACCAACAATTGGTATCAGAGCTAGTGCTCATTTGATTTGATCAACGATCAAGAGTCAAAGATCCACATGGCAACTCAAGCTGGTTCATCTTTTTTCGAAGGCTAATCTACTAATAGACCACCCTTATTTAATGGTTTAAACTATGGTTATTGGAAGGCTAGAATGAAAATCTTCATTCAAGCACTTGATTATGATCTATGGAGCATTATAGTCAATGGACCACACACACCCACTGCTAGAGTTAATGCATGGAGATTCCTAATCCAGAAACGGAATGGGATGAACATGATAAAAAATTGGCACAACTTAATGCCAAAGCAATGAATGTTTTATACTGCTCATTAGATGCAAATGAATTCAATCGTATATCTATTTGCATTTCTGCTAAGAAAATCTGGGATAGACTTGAGGTTACCCATGAGGGAACAAATCAAGTCAAGGAATCCAAGATTAACATGCTAGTTCATAAGTATGAATTGTTTAAGATGGATGCATGTGAATCTATTACTGATATGTTTACAAGATTTACTGATATAGTTAATGGTTTAAAAAGCCTTGGTAAATCTTATGATAATTCTGATCTTGTGAGGAAGGTTTTACGTTCTTTGCCTAGGACTTGGGAAGCTAAAGTGACTGCAATACAAGAGGCGAAGGATCTAAGTACCCTACCCCTGGAAGAATTATTGGGATCCTTGATGACTCATGAGCTTCAAATTAAGCAACATGTTGATGATGATGAGTCAAAGAAGAAGAGGACTATGGCTCTTAAGATTTCTGAATATATGGAAGAGCCTCATGAATCTGAAGATGAAAGTGATGATGAGGACATGGCACTCATCACAAGGAAATTTAAAAGATTCATGAAGAAGAAGAAGTTTGAAAAGAAAAAGCCCTTTGCAAGAAAAGATGAGGACAAGGGCAAAGAAAAAGAAGTTATTTGTTTTGAATGTAAGAAGCCGGGTCATTTTAAATCTGAATGCCCATAACTAAAGAAAGGCACCCGGAAATTTAAAAAGAAGGCAATGATGGCCACATGGAGTGATTCGGAAAGCTCAAGTTCCGAAGAGGAAGAAAAGAGTGAAATGGCCAATCTATGCTTCATGGCGGACAATGATGAGGTAAGTCCGAGTTTTCTTGATGATTTTACTTTCGATGAATTGCATAGTACTTTTTATGAATTAATGGATGATTTTGCAAACTTAAGTTCAAAGAACAAAGATCTGAAGAATCAAATGCAAAATCTATCTTTAGAAAATAAAAAGCATATTGTAGAAAATGAATTTCTAAAGAAAGAAAATGAAAATTTGAAAAATGAAGTTGATAGGCTTAAACCTATTGTTGACAAATTTACTTTAAGCTCTATCAAACTTAATATGATTTTGGACAATCAAAAAGCTGTCTTTGATAAAGCTGGATTAGGATATAATCCACTTAAGAAGCAAAAATCCTTGAAAAATATTTTTATACATGCTGAAAAATCATCAAATATTACTTGTTTTAAATGTGGAAACAAAGGACATAAATCTTATATGTGTAAATCTCCACATAATAAAAGAAAGATGATTTGGGTTCCCAAAGGAACAATATTTAATGCATCTAACCATGAAGGACCCAAGAAGGCTTGGGTACATAAAATTAAGACATGAATGTTTTGCAGGAGTGTCTTGCAGCCATCAGACTAAAAAGAAAATGGTACCTAGATAGTGGTTGCTCAAGACACATGACGGGTAACAAAGATCAATTCATCACCCTTGAATCAAAAAGAGGTGGAGTAGTTACTTTTGGTGATAATAGTCAAAGCCATATCATGGGTATTGGTAAGATTCAAATTACTCCATCTACTCATATTGATAATGTTTTATATGTCGATGGACTTAAACATAATTTGATAAGTATTAGCCAACTGTGTGATAAAGGTTTCAAAGTCTCCTTTGAAGCTTCTGTTTGCACTGTTACTAATCCCATTGATAATAGCATTATTCTTATTGGTAAACGTTATGGCAATATGTACTTAATTGATTTGAGTAATTTATCTCCAAGTAATCATTGCTTAGTTGCTAATAATGCTAAAATGAATGAGATTGGTTGGCTATGGCACCGTAGATTAGGTCATGCAAGCACACACCTAATTTCTAAACTATTGAAAATGGATTTAGTTAAAGGTATTCCTAGCTTAAATTTTAAAAATAATCGAATATGTGATGCATGTCAGTTTGGAAAACAAACAAGAACTTCTTTCAAATCTAAGAATGTTGTTTCAACTACTAGGCCACTAGAGCTACTACACATGGACCTTTTTGGACCTACTAGAACCACAAGTCTAGGAGGAAAGAAATATGGTCTAGTGATAGTAGATGATTACTCTAGATTCACTTGGGTAATGTTTTTGGCTCACAAAGATGAGACTTTCTTAATATTTCTGAAATTCGTTAAGAAAGTTACAAATGAGAAAAACACTACCATAGTGTCTATTAGAAGTGATCATGGAACTGAATTTGAAAATCACTTATTTGAAAAATTCTATTTTGAAAAAGGCATACATCATAACTTTTCAGCACCTAGGACACCTCAACAAAATGGAGTTGTAGAAAGAAAAAATAGGACTTTAGAAGACATGGCCCGTACCATGCTATGTGAAAGCCAACTTCCAAATATTTTTGGGCGAAGCTATAAACACAGCATGTTACATCCTAAATAGAGCCCTGATTAGACCATCCTTAAGAAGACTCCCTATGAACTATGGCATAATAGGAAACCAAATTTAGGTTATTTTTATGCATTTTATTGTAAATGCTTTATTCATAACAATGGAAAGGACAATCTTGGGAAGTTTGATGCAAAGTCTGATGAAGGTATTTTCCTAGGATATTCTACATATAACAAGGCATATAGAGTATTTAATAAGAGAAGCTTAGTTGTAGAAGAATCCATTCATATAGTGTTTGATGAGTCTTTAGCATCAAGTTCAGAAAATTGATGACGAGGAAGATACATCTTTGATTGAAAGAGGTATTGAAAAATTAAATGTATCTTTAGATCAAGAACCTGAAGCTAAGGATGATGACTCATCTAAGGATGATGGTATTGATACTGCTCATAATGATAAAGATCTACCCAGAGATTGGAGATATGCTTATGGTCATCCTAAAGACCTAATCATAGGTGATCCATCTCAAGGTGTAAGGACTAGATCATCAATGAGAAATATCAATAATCATCTTGCATTTGTATCTCATATAGAACCTAAAACTATAGAGAAGCTGAGAAAGATAGTTATTGGATGTTAGCAATGCAGGAAGAGTTAAACCAATTCACTAGGAACCAAGTTTGGACCCTAGTAGATAGACCTAAAAACCACCCTATAATAGGATCTAAATGGTTTTTAGAAATAAATTGGATGAAAATGGCTTGGTGATTAGAAATAAGGCTAGATTAGTTGAAAAGGGATATAATCAGGAAGAATGTATAGATTTTGATGAAACCTTTGCACCTATTGCTAGATTAGAAGCCATTAGGCTACTACTTGCATTTGCATGTCATATGAATTTCAACTTATTTCAAATGGATGTTAAAAGTGCTTTTTTAAATGGTTTTATAAATGAGAAGTTTATGTTGAACAACCTCCTAGTTTTGAAGATCATGAATTTCCAAATCACGTCTTCAAATTGCACAAAGCACTTTATGGTTTAAAGCAAGCACCTAGAGCTTGGTATGATAGATTAAGTAAATTTTTAATTGAAAATAATTTTTTGAGAGGAAACGTTGATAAAACTTTATTTTTAAAAAGAAAAGAAAAGGATTTATTAATTATTCAAATTTACGTTGATGACATTATATTTGGTGCTACTAACAATCTCCTTTGTCAAGAATTTGCTAAGTTAATGCAGGGAGAATTCGAGATGAGCATGATGGGAGAACTCAACTTCTTCCTTGGACTTCAAATCAAACAAGAGAAAGCGGGGATTTTCATGAACCAAACAAAGTATACAAAGGAAATACTCAAGAAGTTTGGTATGAAATCTGCTAAACCTCTTGGTACGCCAATGAGTCCCTCATGCAAGCTGGAAAGGATGAAGAAGGTAAGAAAGTAGATCAGAAGCATTACCGAGGTATGATCGGATCACTTCTTTACTTAACCGCAAGTAGGCCAGATATTATGTTTTCTGTTTGCCTATGTGCAAGATATCAATCTAATCCTAAGGAATCACATTTATTTGCTGTTAAAAGAATCTTTAGATACTTAAATGGAACTAAAAATGTAGGATTATGGTATTCTAGAGACTCAACCTTAAAATTGATTGCTTATTCTGATTCTGATTATGCTGGTTGTAAATTAGATAGAAAGAGTACAAGTGGGGCATGCCAACTTTTAGGAAGTAACTTAATCTCTTGGTTTAGCAAGAAGCAAAATTCGGTTGCATTATCCACTGCTGAGGCAGAGTATGTTGCAGCTGGAAGTTGCTGTGCTCAAATCCTTTGGATTAAGCGACAACTTGAAGATTATGGTATCACACTTGATAAAATTCCTATTAGATGTGATAATACTAGTGCCATCAATCTAACTAAGAATCCAATTTAACATTCAAGAACTAAACACATAGAAATTAGACATCACTTTATTAGAGAACATGTAGCTAATAATGATATTTATCTTGATTATGTAAACACTAATGATCAATTGGCTGATATTTTTACCAAACCTTTGAGAGAGGAAAGATTTTGTTATCTTAGAGGAAAATTAAGAGTTTGTGACCCTTTAGAATGATTTTCTGAAACTCTTAAGGACAACAACTATCTAGACTTCATCAATTTCTTGAAAATCCTCTATGTCCAATAAGGAAATTTATCTAGAAATTTGATTCATTGTTTCCCCAAATTGATTAAGGAACACGTATCTAGAGTTTGATGATTAATTTGATTAGTTTCAGATCTTTGAAATTCCAATTTTTCACTGAAACTATTGTGGAGTCGACACCTGCAGTTTGTGGAGTCGACACCTTCTTATTTTGATGTTCTGTCTGGGCAATTAGAGCCGACTCTGGCTTCTGCAGAGCCGACTCTAATTCGGGCGCTGACAGATTTTCTAGTCCAGAGCCGACACCTCGCTTTGCGGGAGTCGACTCTAAGTGGAACTAGGTCAAAATAAAAAGGCGGAGTCGACACCCAAACGACCCTATCGTCTCCTAATCCTTTCTAAAACCGATTCCAACCCCTCCAAACCCCTTAAATCTCTCAATAAGTCATTCCAATCGATTCCTATGGCTCCTAAGAAGCGTGCTATCGTTTGTGGATCGACCGTTCCCATGAAGCGTCGCTCGATTCGTAGGCAACCCTCACCGTCTTCATCATCTGCCACCTAAGATGCTTCTCCACCTTCACCATCTTCTCCACGGGTAGATCAATTAGCGGGTAAGGCCATTACAACTGGAAGAAAAGTAGATTTCGATTTCTTTGCTTCGGAGGGCTTCGCTATTGGCCGATTATTGAAGGAAATGGGATGGGAGAAAGTGTGTTCTTTGGATGTTCCTACGTACCCTGCCCTTATGAGAGAATTCTACAATGATTTATGTAGAGGAGAGGGAGGTTTAGTGAGTTTTGTAAGAGGAACCAAAGTGATAATCACGGCCGAGACTCTTGGAAATTTATTGGAGATTCCTACTATTGGACAGTTGAGTATCAACATGATGATAGAGGAGGTGACCTATCTAGGATGTTAGGGAGAGAAGTATCTGAGTTTGAAGTAATCATGGCTAATCAACTAAATTTGGAACTCGGTTACTTCATAATATTTGTGGAAGAATCTTGTTTTCTAAAATTGAAAGGTTTGTGTATGTCTCGGAGCGAGACATCTTGTTGATGGACTGTATCATTACTGGAAGGCCTGTTAATTTAGCTGGAATGATGATTGGCTATATGGCAGAAGCAGCAACCAAGAAGAGATCAACACTGCCGTATGGCATGATTCTGACATTAGTTTTTAGAAGCCAAGGTGTGCTAATAATAGACAATGAGCCACTAAGAAAATTAAGGCATACTGATTACTACAGTGTCTCTACAATTCACCGCATGGGCTTCAGAAAAGAGAATGATATTTGGATAAAAAGAGGACAAGAGACCAGAGCAGAGGAAGTTAGAGTTGAGGAGGCCAGAGTAGAGGATATTCCTGGACCATCTACTGCTGGACCTTCAGAGGCTGGACCGAGCACTCATCCTTCACCTCCACATCAGTCAGCTTTGGTATCTGGAAGATTTTCAGAGGAGCAGCTTGATCAGCTCAGAGCCCTATTAACTGAGCATGATTCGGAAATGAGAAGTGAAATGAAATTGATATCTGCTAAGCTTGACATGATAGTTTCTACTTTGGATAAATCAGTGAATGCCATGTCATCTGAGCTTCAAAAGATTTATGAAAGGCTAGAAGGGATAGCAGATGGATCAAGAGTCTATTTAGATGCTACTGGTCAGTTGAAGAAAGATATTGATGTCGCTGTCACTCAAGTTGAAGCTTGTCTTGAAAAATTTAAGAAAGACCAAAAAGATGAGATTATGGAAATGATTGGTCATTTGAAGAAAATTGTTTACAAGCATGTTTGATTTTGATACCCTGTCTTATCCTAGTTTGTATCCTAGGATTTCTAGCTTTCTTTACTTTGATAGCTTGTATCTAGGAATTTTGGTTTACTGTGAATGTACTTGAATATGTTACTTTACTGTGAATTGTTGATTTTGATGATTAACAAAACTATTTGAGTATAACATTTGAAGTTACTAATGATTTTGATTAAGTTTTCAGTTTATGATATGATTTATTAATCAAAATTATAAGACAAATCAAGTTCTAGTTCGAATCTAATGTCAAGGTAAGATTGCAGACATTAGAGTCGACACATGGAATCGCAGAGTCGACTCCGAAAATCGGCACAGACTTAGAGTCGACTCTCGGCTGTTAGAGCCGACTCCAACAGAAAAGACAGAACGATGGTTTTTCTGGCCACGACTTAGAGTCGACTCCGGGACTGTTAGAGTCGACTCCAGAAGATTTTTGTGTCGACCCCAGAAAAGTCAGAGATGAATCCAGTTCAAGCGATTTGGGGATTTTCGATTTAGAGCCGACTCCAGAAAAGTTAGAGCCAACTCCAGAATGTCAGACGCGACTTCAGAACTGTCAGAACGACTCTAAACTTTACTTTTATCTTTTTAATTCCAACGGCTATTGCTATTTTTGGATCTAATCCTTCTTACACTTGTTTCTAACGGATAGTTTTAAACTATTTATGGATTAAACTGATCTATAAGAAGAGGGTTTGCTGCATCCGAAAAAGAGAGAGACAAAAAGATAAGAATAGAGAAAAATCTTTGAAATCCATCAGAAAAGAAAAGGGGAAAGATTCAAGAGGAAAGATCATACTGATTCCCCAAAAGAAAAGAGAGAGATTCAAAGTTTTATAGCTTCATTTTGAAGAAATCTCAAGAAAAGAAGCAAGCCCTAGTTTTCTGATCTTCGGAGCTTCAAGAGCATTCTAAAGGAAGATCCACCCAATAGAAGAGAAGAAGCAAGCTACCAAGATATGCAAATCAGGCTTTGATTCCTATCTCTTTATTTTGTGTTCTATCATTGTATATTTGCTCATTGGAGGAGCCTTTGTTTTATAAAAACGATTATAGTTTGCTGGGTCAATCGGAGGATTGATTCCATTGAGGCTGTTAGCCTTGTGCAAGCAGTTTGCTTGTGGTGTAAGGTTTTGTGCTGGTGAGCCTTGAAAACCAGTTGGGTTCGTTGTGCACCCGGGAAAACAACAAGTTCGAGTTGTGAGCTTGCAAAACAACTCTGCTGTAATCAGATTGATTATAGTGTGGACCCAAGAGATACTTGGGAGTGGACGTAGGTGTAGGTACACCGAACCACTATAAAATCTCCTGTGTTTGCCGTGATTGTCTCATTATCTTTAACTCTCTATTTGTGCATATTCTATTTTAATTTGTGCGAATCTAAGTCTTTAGCGTCTTGCTCTTGATCTAAAGATACATCAATATTTAATTTTTCAAGATCTTTCTCAATTATGTTTGTATCTTCATCATCATCAAATTTTTCAGAACGAGTAGCTAAAGATTCATCAAAAACTACATGAATTGATTTTCAACAACTAAAGTTTTCTTGTTAAATACTCTATATGCTTTACTAGTTATTGAGTATCCTAAGAATATCCTTCATCAGATTTAGCATCAAATTTGCCTAAATTGTTTTTACCATTATTGTGAACAAAACATTTACAACCAAATGCATGAAAATATTTTATTTTGGGTTTTCTATCATGCCATAATTCATAAGGTGTTTTCTTTAAAATAGGTCTTATTAAAGCTCTATTTAAGATGTAACATGCTGTGTTAATAGCTTCCGTCCAAAAGTATTTCGGGAGTTTACTTTCACATAGCATGGTACGGGCCATGTCTTCTAGAGTCCTATTTTTTCTTTCAACTACACCATTTTGTTGTGGGGTCCTAGGTGCAGAAAAATTATGATTAATTCCATTTTCATTGCAAAAACTTTCAAATAAGTGATTTTCAAATTCAGTTCCATGATCACTTCTTAGAGACACTATGGTAGTGTTTTTCTCATTTGTTACTTTCTTGAAGAATTTCATGAATATCGAGAAAGTCTCATCTTGTGAGCTAAAAACATTACCCAAGTGAATCTAGAGTAATCATCTACTATCACTAGACCATATTTCTTTCCTCCTAGACTTGTGGTTCTAGTTGGTCCAAAAAGGTCCATGTGGAGTAGCTCTAAAGGCCTAGAAGTTGAAACAATATTTTTAGATTTGAAAGAACTTCTAGTTTGTTTTCCAAACTGACATGCATCACATATTTTGTTATTTTCAAAATCTAATTTAGGTAAACCTTTTACTAAATCCATTTTAATTAGTTTTGAAATCAGGTGTGTGCTTGCGTGACCTAATCTTCGATGCCACAACCAACCAATCTCATTCATATTAGCATCATTAGCAACTAAGCAATGGTTATAGTAGACAATTTGTCTAAATCAATCATGTATACATTGCCATTTCTATTTCCAATAAAAACAATGCTATTATCAATGGGATTAGCTACAGTGCATAAAGAAGATTCAAATGAAACTTTAAAACCTTTGTCACACAATTGACTTATGCTTATTAAGTTATGCTTTAAACCATCAACATAAAGTACATTTTCAATAAATGTGGAGGGAGTTATTTGAATGTTACCAAACCCCAAGATTTGGCCTTTGCCATTGTCGCCAAATGTAACAACTCCTCCTTTCTTTTCTTCTAGGGTGATGAATTCTTCTTTGTCACCCGTCATATGTCTTGAGCAGCCACTATCAAGATACCACTTCTCTTTGATCTCTTGGCCACAAGACATTCCTGCAATAAAATCAGACTTTATGTTTAGGTACCCAAGCTTTCTTGGGTCCTTCATGGTTAGTAGCAACAAATATTGTTCCTTTCGGAACCCATATTTCTTTCCTTTAATATTCAGGTTTTTACTAGGTTTTAGAATTTTACATTCATACGATTTATGTCCTGTTTGATTACATTTAAAGCAAGTAATATTACTTTGGCCAGCACTTACAAAAATATTTTTAAGTGATTTTTGTTTTCTTAAAGTGTTATATCCTAATCCGGCTTTGTCAAAAACTGCTTTTTGACTATTTAATAACATGTCTAATTTAATTGAACTTAATGTAAACTTATCAACAATGTTTTTATGTTTTTCAACCTCATTCTTTAGTTTATCTTTTTCATTTTAGATTGATTCCTTTTCATTCATTAAAATTTCATTTTCAGATTTAAGTTTCTTAATTTTCATTGTTAAGATTTTCCTTTCTTGAATGAAAGTTAAGTTTTCATTTTTCAAAATTTTGTATTTCTTTTTCAAAACTTTGAAATCACTAACAAGTTCATTAAACGCATCAAAAGTTCATCAAAGGCAAATTCATCGCAAGGGTTGTTGGAATTTACCTCATCGTTGTCGTCCGCCATAAAGCATACGTTTGCGACTTCCTTTTGTTCTTCTTCTTCGGAAGAAGATTCCTCACTATCACTCCAAGTCGCCATATAAGCCTTCTTTTTCTTTTTGTAGGCTTTCTTCAACTTTGGACATTCATTCTAAAGTGCCCCGGTTTATTACATTCATAGCACGTCAAGGGGTCTTTCTCTTTTTCCTTGTCCTGTCCTTAATCTTATCCTTTTCTTCTTCCCACTTAGCTCCAAATTTTTTCTTATGGAAGGGTTTCTTTCTCCTCATAAATCTCTTAAATTTCTTTGCTAAGAGAGCAGTCTCTTCATCATTATCATCATCATCATCACTGCTGCTCTCTTCTTCTTTTGCAGCTTTGAGGGCAATTATTTTCTTTTTCTTTGAATCCTCCTCAACATGCTGCCTCATAGTCAGCTCATGGGTCATTAGAGATCCTAGAAGCTCCTCTAAGGGTAAGTGTTGAGGTCCTTAGCTTCTTGGATTGCAGTCATTTTTGCTTCCCATGATCTTGGTAATGACCTAAGGATTTTCCGAACAAGTTCAGAGTTAGTATATGTCTTACCAAGGCTTTTCAAACCATTTACAATATCTGTGAATCTAGTGTACATGCATGCAATGGTTTCAGATTGTTCCATGCTAAACAATTCATATTTGTGAACAAGAATATTGATTTTAGATTCTTTCACTTGGTTGGTACCCTCATGGGTAACCTCTAGTCTATCCCAAATCTCCTTTGCGGAATTACATGTGGAGATTCTATTGAATTCATTAGCATCTAAGGAGCAATATAAAACATTCATGGCCTTAGCATTAAGCTGTGCCATTTTCCTATCATTATCATTCCAGTCCCTTTCGGGCTTAGGAACAATAGTGCCATCTATTACATGTGTGGGTGTACTAGGTTCATTGATTATAACACCCCATAGCTCATAATCAGAAGCTTGAATGAATATCCTCATTCTAGCTTTCCAATAAGAATAATTTGAGCCATTAAAAGTGGAGGTCTATTCGTAGAATGACCTTCAGCAAAAGAACCAACTTGTGTTGCCATTTGGAACTTTAGCTCTTGATCGTGTGATCAAAATCTAATGAGCACTAGCTCTGATACCAATTGTTGGCCCAGATGACAACCCAAGGGGGGGGGGGGGGGGGTGAATTGGGTTCTTTAAAAATTAGCCTTTTAAATTATTTAGCTTGAGATGAATGAAAGCAAATGCAAAGTAAATATAAATTGCAGTGAATAAAACAGAGATAGAGAAGAGACAATAGAACACGGCAAACACAAAGAGTTTATAGTGGTTCGGTGTATCTAACACCTACGTCCACTCCCAAGATTCACTTGGGTCCACACTATAATCACCCTAGATTACAGCAGAGTTGTTTTAGAAGCACACAACTCAAACTTGTTGTTTTCCCGGGCACATAATGAACCCAGCTGGTTTTCAAGGGCTCACCAGCACAAAAACCCTTAAACCCAAGCTTAACCAAGCTTGAACTGAGGTAAGACTACCTCCTCTAGTTCAATCCCTCAGATTGAGCTAGTCACAAAGAATAGAAATATTGTTTGTTTAGATACAAGGCTCCTTAATGAGCAGATAAACAAATGTAAAAATAGAGTTTAGATAAGCCTGATTTGCAGTTGGTTGGCTTTGAGCTTTTCTTCTTTTCTTCAACTCCTTTGAAGTGTAGAACCAGGCCTCAGCTTGGATTCTTCACGGAAGATGTGTTGGAGTTGATTTGGGCTTTTCTTCTTTTCTTTGAGCGGTGAAAATCTCTTGAGATACTCTTGAATAGCACTTGGATTTTCTTCAGAAGCTTCCTTGGATTTGAGCTTGAACACAGAAGGAACTTCCTTTGATTTCACTCTCTCTTTCACTCTATTTTGAATCTCGGATTTTTTCAATTGAAGCTCTGTTTTTCCGATTTTTCTCTTCTTTTTTTTTGAAATAAATATCTCTCTATTCGTCTCTCTTTGATTTGAAAACAGCTTCTCTATTTATAGATTCTGCAAGAATATAGCCGTTAGAGACAAAGAAAAATAGCCGTTAATCAAAAAACTTATCGTTGGAGCTGAGTTGGCATCCGTAAAATTTTGCCCAGATTTGCTGGAGTCGACTCATGCTTTTCCCGAGTCGGCTCGAGCTCGTGATACTAAAAATAGAAATGTTTAGAAAGTCATGGGGTCGACTCACCAAAAGTAAAGTGTCGACTCCTGAAAGTCGGGGGTCGACTCATGAAAAGTTGGGGTCGACTCGCGAAGTGCTCAGAAAAACACTCTTCTGGTGTCTGAGCGGAGTCGACTCGCACAGTCATGGAGTCGGCTCGATAAATCGGGGGTCGACTCGTGAAATTACGTGGGTCAACTCGAGACAGATAGACATTTCTGTTCTCTGAGGGGAGTCGACTCTGAAACTCAAGAGTCAGCTCCGGAACGTATCAAAAATCAGAAACTTTCTGATTGACTTTAAAATCATTCCAGATTCATTTTAAATCATTGTTTTGACTTGAATTCAATAAAATTGATATTAAGAATTAATTCAAGAAGTATTCCAAAAACTCATTGATCAATCTATGAATTATAAAATTTCTTTTGAAAGCTTAAAGTGTTGAGCTTAAAGTTACTTTCAAAATGATTAATGTCAAACTTTAACATTCTTATTGATTGTTCAAAATAAATTCATTGCACATGTAAATAAACATATTACATCTTTTATCATACTCATGGCTTTTAGTAATCATCAAAATCAATAAGATTTGGGTCATATAGTTTTTCAACAAACTCTCCAACAATCTCCCCCTTTTTGATGATGACAAAAACATTGAGTTTATGCATGATTGATTTGTGAATTTATTTTGATTTCCTAAATAGGCTTAGGCTCCCCCTGAATGAGGTAGCTCCCCCTATGAAACTTAATCATTCAATTAATTATCTCATGATTAATTTGATTTTCTCATATGCATATTCAATCATAAAACTATAAAAACTCTCCCCCTTTTTTGTTATCAACAAAAAGGTAGAGAAGCATAAACATTCATTCATTCGTTGATAGAAAGAAATACATTGAGTAACCAAAATTGACATTTCATTTCATCAAGGAGTCTAATACATCAAAATGTCTAATAGATTGATATCAAACTGTAAAACATAACAATAATTTCAATACATAGCAAGGATTGAGAATCTAATACATTAGAAATGAGTTCTTACAATTCTAGTCAAATGATCTATTATATTCTTGATTCCATCTGATTGGATTTTTACATAGTCTTTGAGCCTTTCATCTACAAAAGTGCAAGCAGTCAAAATCTTGTCTTGAAGCTCTACATTGCATCTAGAGTAGGTTTTGCCATCTCCGCAAATATCTTTAAGTTCTTCAAAAATGTTCTTGAGATCTCCACTTAAAGACATTGAAGAGGTGCTGAGAGTAGACTCAATTTTAGTGATTCTATCATCCAAAGAATATATAGTCTCCTTTAGGTTCATGAACTTAAATTCAAACTCAGACTTTAATTTATCTGACTGGTCATCTAAAAGTCCTTTGAGTTGCTTTAATTGTAGATCTGAGAAGCCAGCAGAAGAGGATGAAGCTTGATCAAATAACTGAGCTGGAGTAGGAGCAGGTGCTGAAGTAGGAGGGCTCGGAGGTGCAGGTGAGGATTGTCTAACTGATGGACCTGGTGCATCAACATCCGTAGCTCTCTCTTCTATTAATCCTTTCCTCTCCCATATACCATTTTTCTTAATAAAACTCATCCGATGAATGGTGGCCAAGCTATAAAAGTTTGTATGTCTTAGATTCCTCATTGGCTCACTGTCAGATATAACAATTCCTTGACTCTGAAAGATCTTGGTGAGAATCATACCATAGGGCAGGCTAGACTTTCTTTTTCCTCCACAGTCAGCAATGTACCAAAGAATCATACTGGGAAGGTTTATAGGTTTGCCCGTAACAATGGCATCCATCACAAAGATGTCTCTTTCAGATACATAATCAAATCTTCCTATCTTTGGAAAAAGTATCCTACTGCAAATGTTATGAAGCAATCTCAGTTCTAATGACAATTGGTTGGCAAAAACCTCTTCAAATCCGACAACATCCCGGTTTAATAATCTAGCAAGAGCAGGACTTCGGTCTTCAGAAGAAAATATGGCAGTCCCTGATAAGGGTAGATCCAATAGTCTAGACAGAAGCTCTACAGTCACAGAGATCCTATTTCCTCTTACAGTGCTTATGAGACCATGATCTCCTCTCGACAAGTTCTTGTAAAACTCCTTTACTAGAGAGGGATAAGTAGGGCAATCCAGTGAACATATCTTCTCCCATCCCATCTCTATTAATTGTCTCCCTAATAAAAATCCCTCTGCTTCCAAAAGTTTAAAATCCACCTTTCTACTCGTGGTTATGATTCTATCTGCTAAACGATCTACCTGGGAAGTAGTAGTGGCTGGAGAAGCATTGGGGGTTGAAGATGATGAAGTAGAATCCGTGCTTGGAGAAGGCTCACGCACCGAACGCCTCACCGTCTTCCTCACGGCTCTCTTCCTCTTCACACCGGCCGCAGCAAGATTGGAACCTCTAGTTTTGGGTGCCATTGGTCGATTGGAAGTATTAATCAGTGATTTTAGGAATTTGGAAGGTCTGAAGATATTGTGGAGAGAGTATTTTGAGAGATTAGAAAGTTTGAAATGAACGGCGAGTCGACTCTGCCCTAGATAAATCAACCTGGGACCACTTTGAGTCGGCTCGCGCAAAGCAAGGGGTCGACTCCGGACAGTCACAGAAAACCATCCCGAAGTGGAGTCGACTCGCGCCGAGAAGGGGTCGACCCGAGAGTTTCAGTCAAAACCAGGAGTCGACTTCGATACTCACCGAGTCGGCTCTGAGACCATTTCAGAGCAAAAACATGAAATTTCTGAAATGTGTCCGGAAATTGATCATGAAAATTGATAAAATAATCATTGAATATGAATGGATCAATTAGATATGAATTCTAGATAAGATTTCCTTAAAGATCAAGGATTTGAAGGAATCTTAGATAAATTTCCTTAGGGGTTTCAAATTCATTCTAATGGATCACAAATCCCTAACTCTCCTCTAAGATAACAGAATCTTTCTTCACTTAAAGGTTTTGTAAATATGTCTGCTAATTGTTCTTCAGTGTTAACATAATCAAGACATATTTCATTATTTGCTATATGTTCTCTTATAAAATGATATCTAATTTCTATGTGTTTAGTTCTTGAATGTTGAATTGGATTCTTTGTTAGATTAATTGCACTTGTGTTATCACATCTTATAGGTGTTTTGTCAAGTGTGATACCATAGTCTTCAAGTTGTCGCTTAATCCATAGGATTTGAGCACAGCAACTTCCAGCTGTACATATTCAGCTTCAGTAGTTGATAATGCAACTGAATTTTGCTTTTGCTAAACCGTGAGATTAAGTTACTTCCTAAGAATTGGCATGCACCACTTGTGCTTTTTCTATCTAACTTACATCCAGCATAATCAGAATCAGTGTATGCAATCAGATTTAATGTGGAGTCTCTAGAATACCATAAACCTACATTTTTTGTTCCACTTACATATCTTAGTATTCTTTTAACAGCAATTAAATGTGATTCTTTAGGTTCTGACTGAAATCTAGCACATAAGCAAACAGCAAACATTATATCTGGTCTACTTGCAGTTAAGTAAAGTAGGGATCCGATTATACCTCGATAATATTTTTGATCAATCTTCTTACCTTCTTCATCTTTGTCCAGCTTGCATGAAGGACTCATTGGTGTTCCGAGGGGTTTAATTGATTCCATACCAAACTTCTTTAGGATTTCTCTTGTGTATTTTTTTGGTTGATAAAGATTCCCTCTTTGCTTTGT
>UESW01001832.1:0-79146 GCA_900491605.1 Calamus simplicifolius
AGCTGGTTTTTAAGGACGGTTAGGAATGATAGGAAATCCTAGGAAGTATCACAATTTTGAATGCTCTGGTGAACAAGGGGTTGTCAGGACACATTAATCTACCGTTGTTTGGAGCTTCTGCATTGAAGAATCATGTCATCTTCTCCTATCTCAAGTACATCTGGTCTTGCTGTAGGTACATGAAAATTCAGCATTGCATTCTGCTGATTGGTTCAGGCAGAAGGCAAGAATCACTAGCACAAATCATTGTCTGGGGGACAAAGTCCTCATACTGGATGGTTGACTTTTATGGTGATTGCTGAGTGCAAGGAGGCCATACTGATTGTTTTGGTAACCAAACAAAAAGGTTGCTTGATAGATTCCAGCAGCCAAGTGTAAGAAAACCTGAAGGTTATAACAGTTAGGACAATCTAGGGATTTCAGATTTTCTAGTTTGCCACTAAAGAACTAATAACTGGTTTTGAAATGACCCTGGCCTCTCCTAAATGAAAATAAGTGGTCTTTGGAACAAACATGCTTTAGTTGGACCAAAATGATGCCAATTCTTTTTATGTTTTCAACTGGAATAGATTTTGAGATTTGATGTGGTTTGTTTTAATTGTTCTGCAGAGCCAATGCACAACAGCCCAAACTCTTCGTTGGAATGATCCTTATCCTCATCTTTGCGGAAGCACTGGCCTTGTATGGCCTTATTGTTGGCATCATTCTATCCTCTCGTGCGGGCCAATCAAGAGCAGATTAGGCCGCCGTCGATTAAAGGAGGACAGCGACTCATGCTTGGTAGGCCTATTTGAAATGTCAGATCCTTATCGGCCTCAAAATCATACAGGGTTTGCTAATCTTCATGTGCTTTTATTCATGCAAAATTGTGGACTGGTCATGTGCTACGTAATACTGCTATTTTAGCACAACAGGGATGGATATGTATGCAAATAAAGATCACATAGCTGTTGCTTTTCAGGCTGCAGCATTTAAATTACAGCTTCAGCTATTGCAAAAACTGCCAATCTAAATTTGGTCTAATTTTTTCACTTGAATAACATGACCTAAATTTCTTAATTTTGCATTTTTTCTCTTGTGCATTCGTTATCATCCGCCTCGGTGAACATTGTTCTCGAGTCCTGTTGGTTTGAAACTGATCCCAGAAGTGCCTGTGATTGAATCTCAACAAAAAAATTTGCACGGCTTAATCGTTGAATAGTTTAAAAACTGTGTGCGTGTCTGTGTGTGATGGCTGATTATGGCTCAACCGAACCACATGTTTTTATCTTCAACGTCCTGTTTAGGAATCCAAATTCAGATGGTTCCTTTATGTTGGGGGAGAAATCTAAATCATCACCACCCATCTCCACTTGTAATCAAGGGCACGGTTAATCTCATCCGGTTGTCTGAACCCAAACCACTACGTGCAGCTGAAGCTATGATTGAGGATGTTTTCGTCATTTCAAAGACCCTAGACTATGCAAATGAGAGAAAAAAAAACAAAAAATATTGCATCAAGTCACTAGACCGGAATGTTTCTCCTTTTTTTTTTTTTTTTTTTCTTTTCAAGGAAACACTGTATTGTTTCAAAAACAATCAAAACAAATAATATAGCCCTTGCCTTTTACTCAGAAAAGGTATTGATATGACTGATCTCACGTCGTCAAAATAGAAGGTAACGACAGCTATTGACCCCGGGATCCTCTCGGGGTCGGGTGCATCAGCATTCCCCACCCCGGGACCCCCTCGGGGTCGCTGGGTGGGGCCATCAGTCCTTGACCCCGGGACCCTCTTGGGGTCGGGGTGCATCAGCATTCCCCCACCCCCGGGACCCCCTCGGGGTCGCTGGGTGGGGCCATCAGTCCTTGACCCCGAGACCCTCTCGGGGTCGGGGTGCATCAGCATTCCCCCACCCCCGGACACCTCGGGGTCGCTGGGTGGGGCCATCAATCCTTGACCCCGGGACCCTCTCGGGGTCGGGGTGCATCGGCATCCCCCACCCCCGGGACCCCCTCGGGGTCGCTGGGTGGGGCCATCAGTCCTTGACCCGGGACCCTCTCGGGGTCGGGGTGCATCAGCATTCCCCCCACCCCCAGGCCCCCTCGGGGTCGCTGGGTGGGGCCATCAGTCCTTGACCCGAGACCCTCTCGGGGTCGGGGTGCATCAGCATTCCCCCACCCCGGGACCCCCTCGGGGTCGCTGGGTGGGGCCATCAGTCCTTGACCCCGGGACCCTCTTGGGGTCGGGGTGCATCGGCATCCCCCACCCCCGGGACCCCCTCGGGGTCGCTGGGTGGGGCCATCAGTCCTTGACCCCGGGACCCTCTCAGGGTCGGGGTGCATCAGCATTCCCCCACCCCCGGGACCCCCTCGGGATCACTGGGTGGGGCCATTAGTCCTTGACCCCAGGACCCTCTCGGGGTCGGGATGCATCGGCATTCCCCCATCCCCGGGACCCCCTCGGGGTCGCTGGGTGTGGCCATCGGTCCTTGACCCCGGGACCCTCTCGGGGTCGGGGTGTACTGGCATTTCCTTATCCCCGTGACCCTCACCGACCTCGGGGTGTGCCAGTGTTCTCCCACCCCTGGGACCCCTCCGGCTCCAGGGTGGGGAGTCATCAGCGATCAGCATGCAACTCAACTGCCAAGGAAAACGACAACTACCAGGTTACACGGTGCTCACACATGATTTTCAGTGCATGGCCATGCCTCGCCATGGTGTACGATTCGGTACTCCCGTGATTGTGCCCCGTTACGGAGGGCCATGCCTCATAACGGTGTTTGGCGCGTTGCATGTCCCTGTGTATCACCATGCCTCGCTACGGCGTACGATTCGCTACCGCTGGCAATGGTGCCCGGTCATATCAACCGGCGGCGTGCACTGAACGCCTTCACAGCTACTGGACACGTATGATATCACGCGCAACGATGGTACGATGGTGATCTCCCGGAGCTGTAAGCTAGGGTATTCGGACAGGTATAAAGGCACGTGCTCGCACTGTAAGTAGGGACTGAACTCTGGTTTTTCTGAGCTTTCTTCCTCCCAGCAAAAACCCTAACCGCCTCAGCTCTTCTTCACTGGAGCGGTTCTTGTCTGAGCCCAAGTGACTAACTTGATCGTCGGAGGGTCCCCACCGGCGCCACCGGTCTTCGGGGACTTTTCTTGCAGGACTTCGAGGAGAAGAACGTCCGTCTTCCCCGACGTTTGAGGAAGGTGACTTGGCGTCATCAGATTGGCGCGCCAGGAAGGGGAGTGTAAGAAAGACGTCGAACCAGTAGCTTTCTTCTTCTCCTGTCTTCGAGCTCTCAAAGCCATGGTGACAACTCGAACGAAGGGAGTTTCAGCCGGTCGCGCTAGGGGGCAGCGCTGCGGGGCTGGTCCACCCGCGGAGGCCCCCCCGGCTCTCGCATCCAGTCTTCCGGAGCCTCTGAATCTCTGGGGGGCAGGGCCTTCTGCTCCGCAGATGACGTTCCTGCGTCTGTTCCGCAACAACTCCAGGAGGATCGATTCACTGCCTGGCCACGCAGGTCCAGTCGTTGGCGGCGATGGTTCAAGGCCTGCAGCACCAATAAGCGGCCTTGCAGCAGCCGGAGCCGAATCCGTCTATCCCGGGAGTGATACAGCCTAGCCAGCATTCCTCCCGCCGGAGATCACCAGTTCCTGCAAATCATCGCCGCCGATCCCCGGCCAAGCCACATCACCATGAAGCATCCAAAAGCTCCGGTCTCCCTCTCACCACGCTAACGTTTCTCCTAAACGGCGGCACGGAAAGGAGGCGGAGCGCCCTCGCCGGCATCGCCGCCCTCGCTCTTCTTCTGAATCTTCGGGGGAGGGCTCCTTTGATGGCCGAATGCCTCATCGAGCTGAGCGTCGACTCGAGGAGTGTAATCAGAAGCTGGAGGAGTTTAGCCGTCGGATCACCCACCTGCCAGAGACGGATTACGACAGTCGGCCTCCCTGTCTCGCCGCATCATGGAGGAGTCCATCTCCACCAGGTTCCGCCTTCCTCAACTGGACCCATACGACGGAACTACGGACCCCCTGGACCATTTGGAGAGCTACAAGGTACTCATGCAAGTTCAGGAGGCCACTGACTCACTTATGTGTGTTGCTTTCCCGGCTACTCTGAAAAAGGCTGCCCGGGCTTGGTATTCTCGCCTGCCGCCACAAAGCATCGACTCCTTTCGCCAGTTGGAGAGGGCCTTTCTGGCCCACTTTGATGCCTGCCGGAAGATCCCGAGGGTGGCGGACAGTTTGTTTGCCGTTCAGCAGAAGAATGGCGAGCCTCTGCGGGATTATGTTGCCCATTTCAAAGAGGCCGCCCTGGAGGTCTACAACCTGGAAGACTCAGTGGCTACCCTGGCTCTGAAGCGGGGACTTCGCCCTTCTCGCTTCGCGTACTCTCTTGACAAAAGCCGCCGGGCTCCTACTCCGAACTTTTGATCCGTGCCCAGAAGTACATCCGGGCGGACGAAGCTGACTTTTCCCGCGTGAAGCTGGTGGGAATATCCCCAGGAAGCCGAACCAGCCAGAACCTACAGAAGCCCCCCAGGAGGCCTGAGCCTCCTCGCCGACCAGACAACCATCCTCGACCTCCTGCACCGAGAGATGGGGCCTTACACCCCGCTGCTTGCCCCAATATCTCAGATCCTACTCGAGATTGAGGGGGAGCCTTATCTGTAATGCCCTCCTCCCATCAACCCGAAGATCCCCCGGAACAAGAACCTTTATTGCCGCTACCACCGGGACCATGGCCACAACACCGACGACTGCCGGCAGCTGAAGAAAGCCATTGAAGACCTTATTCAACGGGGCCACCTGGGAAAGTTCGTCCAGAGAGGCAACCCAGGAGCTCCCGGCCCATCAGCGCCCACGCCGCCAGTGATCGATAACGCCCCGATGGAGAAGAAAGTGGCGATGATTTCCTGGGGGGCAGGAGGCCCGTCGAAGAGACCAAGGGGAGAGGGGGGAGCGGAGACTGTAATTCCTTTTTTCGAAAGGGACTTGGAAGGGGTTGTAAATAAAGATGATGATAGCGTCGTCGTGTCCATGACGATTGCTAGGCACCCTGTAAAAAGAATCCTAGTCGATAGTGGAAGCTCTGTAGATGTTTTGAACTACGATGCCTTTGTTCGCATGAACCTGTCACATGATCTACTTCAACCGGTCGCCACGCCTTTGATGGGATTCACAGGAGATTCCGAGGGTCGAGGGAGAAATTACTCTCCCCGTAACGGCTGGAACGGCTCCGTGAGTACTGTCCTTATAAAATTTTTGGTGGTCCGTGTGCCCCTGGCGTACAACGCGATTCTTGGGAGGCCCGGGCTCAACCTTTTGGACGCCATCATATCCACCAAGCGGCTCCTTGTGAGGTTCCCAACCAGCAGAGGGGTCGGCGAGATGAGGAGAGCAGGGCCTATCGGCACTTTGCTACCACTTGGCCCCTAGTCCCCAGGAGGCGGCATCTGCACCGCCATCTACACCGGCACCCGAGGCCCTTGACCCGCGAGACTTGGAGAGGAGGGGGGAATCGGCCGAGCGGCTGCTCACTTTCCCCCTCAGGGAGGACCCCATGCAGACGATTCGAGTTGGAGCCTTACTTCCGGAGGAGGCTCGTGACCGGCTCTTACCTTTCTGCGGGCCAACGCCGACGTCTTCGCGTGGTCTGCGTCCGACATGCCCGGAATCCCAGAGGAGGTGATTGCACACCAGCTCAATATTCGACCGGAGTGCCGGCCCGTCAGATAGAAGAAAAGGAGTTTTGCCCCGGACCGGCAGAAGGCTGTTGACGAGGAGGTGCGGAAGCTGCTGGCGGCTGGTCACATCCGCGAGGTGCGCTACCCCGACTGGTTGGCGAACGTCGTGATGGTTCGCAAGGCCAGTGGAAGCTGGAGAATGTGCGTGGATTTCACCGACCTCAATAAGGCGTGTCCCAAAGATAGCTTCCCGCTGCCCCGAATCGACCAGCTGGTAGACGCCACCTCCGGGACGAGACGCTCAGTTTCATGGATGCGTTCTCGGGCTATAACCAAATCAAGATGAGCCCAGCTGATGAAGAAGCGACCTCATTTGTCACGGAGAAAGGGATCTACTGTTACCGGGTGATGCCCTTTGGATTGAAAAATGCCGGCGCCACTTATCAAAGATTAATGAACAAGGTCTTTGAGGATCAGCTGGGGCGCAACATGGAGGTGTATGTGGATAACATGCTGACCAAGAGTACTAGCGCGGAAGACCATGTAGCTGATCTCGAGGAGACTTTCAACAATCTGCGCCGGTACCGGATGAAGCTCAACCCCCACAAATGCGCCTTTGGAGTAGTAGCAGGCAAGTTCCTGGGTTTCATGGTGACCCAGCGAGGGATCGAAACCAACCCTGACAAGATTAGAGCTATCCTGGAGATGCGGCCTCCAGCCAGCAAGAGGTGCAACGCCTGACGGGGAGGGTGGCGGCCCTGAGTCATTTCATGTCAAGGTCGGTGGAGAGGTGCCTGTCCTTCTTCAAGGTGCTGCGCAAGATCAACGGCTTCGAGTGGACGAAAGAGTGTCAGAGCTCCTTTGAAGAATTGAAGCAGTTTCTCTCCACTCCTCCGCTGTTGTCCAAGCCTAAAAATGGAGAAGAGCTCTTCTTATATCTAGCCGCCTCCCCCGAGGCTGTTAGCTCCGTACTTGTGCGCATGGATGCTGACGGAGCCCAAAAGCCGATCTATTATACCAGCAAAGTACTCCATGACGCTGAGACCCGATATTCGAAAACCGAGAAGATTATCTTTGCCTTGGTGATCTCTACTCAGCGCCTTCGGCCTTACTTTCAAGCCATCCCATCGTGGTGCTTACGGACCAGCCCCTACGAGCTATATTGACTCGCCCCGACACCTCCGGCCGTTTGGCCAAGTGGGCCATTAGGCTAAGTGAGTTCGACCTGTCCATCCGGCCAAGGTCAGCCATGAAGTCCCAAGTGTTGGCGGATTTCCTGGTCGAGTGTTCCTGGACCGAGAAGGACATGGAGGAGGCGCGACCGGAGGAGCGTGTGGACTCTCCCTCATCTGAGGGAGCGGAGGACTGATCCTACATGTGGATGGGGCGGCGAACTCTCAAGGGAGCGGAGCTGGGCTTATTCTCGCAAGCCCGGAGGGAGACGTAGTGGAGTACGCTCTCAGATTCTAGTTCCCAGCAACTAATAATCAAGCGGAGTACGAAGCCTTGCTGGCGGGGATGAGATTAGCTGAGGAGCTAGGCGCGGGGCGCCTGAGGGCCTTCACGGACTCTCAACTCATTTCTGACAAATCGCCGGGGAGTACGAGGCTAGGGACCCAACCATGTCCCGCTACTTGAGCAAGGTGCAGTCCCAAGCGTCTCGTTTTTCTTACTTCCGCGTCAGCTATATCCCCAGAGCGAGAATGCCAGGGCTGACGCGTTGTCCCGCTTGGCCACTTCGATCGACGGGACGTTGGGAAGGACATATGTGGAACACCTACAAGTCCCAAGCACTGAGGCCACGGATGAAGCATTGCCAGTGGAGCGGGAGTCTTCCTGGATGGACACCTACATCCGGTACTTGACTGACGGTACCCTCCCGGAGAACCCCGTTGAAGCCAAGCTGCTCAGGCGAAGGGCCCCGAGATTCTTGATGATGGACGGGAAGCTTTATCGGAGATCCTTCTCATACCCAGTTCTCAGGTGTGTGGGGCCAACTGAATCAGATTACATTCTCAGGGAGATCCACGAAGGTGTATGTGGGAGTCACCTGGGGGGCAGAGCCCTAGCCTACAAGGCCCTGCGCCAAGGGTACTTTTGGTTGACAATGAAGGAAGATGCGGCCGAGCTTGTCAAGAAATGTGATAGCTGCCAACGTCACGCCAATATCTAGCGACAGCCAACGTCTCACCTGACCCCCTTGGTAGCACCTTGGCCCTTCGCCCAGTGGGGCATGGATATCTTAGGGCCATTTCCCCCGGCCTCCGGGCAGCGAAGTTCCTCTTGGTAGCGGTGGATCACTTCACCAAGTGGGTTGAAGCCGAGGCTCTGGCCAAGATTACCGAAAGCAAAGTGAGATCTTTCTTCTGGAAGTCAATTATATGTCGGTTCGGACTACCGCGCATACTAGTCACTGATAATGGCCGGCAGTTTGACAATGCGCCTTTCGGGAGTTCTGCTCCGAGCTGGGTATCTGTCAGAGGTTCACTTCCGTCGGGCATCCTCAGACCAACGGGGCAGCTGAAGTGACTAATCGGATCATTCTCCAGGGGCTGAGATCTCGATTAGATGGCTGCAAGGGGCGATGGGTGGAGGAGCTCCCCAACGTGCTATGGGCCTATCATACAACGCCGTGAGCCCCCACTGGTGAAACGCCATTCAGCTTAGTCTTTGGCTCTGAAGCTGTTATCCCTGTGGAGATCGGTGCGCCCAGCCCCCGGGTGGAAGCCTATAGCGAGGAAGGCAACCCTGACCAACTGCGAGCCAACCTCGACCCAGTGGAGGAGGCACGAGATCGGGCGCGGCTTCGAATGGCAGTCTACCGACAACGGGCCGCAAAATACTACAACGCTCGCGTGCGCCCCCGGACGTTCCTGCCGGGAGACCTGGTCCTTCGACGGGCCGAGGTCTCGAAGCCAGCTGAGGGAGGCAAGTTAGCCCCAAACTAGGAGGGGCCTTACCGGATCACCGAGACGCTCCGCCACGGAGCTTATAAAATTGAAGAACTTGATGGGACACCACTCCCTAGGACGTGGAATGCGGATAACCTCCGTCGGTATTATCAGTAATGTATTCCTCCTTTCATGTTAAATATCATCCCTGTATTCATTTGGGTTTTTGCCCCTTATTCAATATTAACAAGATTCGATTTTAGCTACTTAAATCTTCACAGAAAAGCCCGGCACCCCGTCGGCACTTAAAGCCCTGCACTAGCCAGGCATAAAGCCCAGTGTACCACTGGCAGAGCAGTGTGCCACTGGCTCTCAACAACGAAAGCCCGGCACCCCGTCGGCACTTAAAGCCCTGCACTAGCCAGGCATAAAGCCCAGTGTACCACTGGCAGAGCAGTGTGCCACTGGCTCTCAACAACGAAAGCCCGGCACCCCGTCGGCACTTAAAGCCCTGCACTAGCCAGGCATAAAGCCCAGTGTACCACTGGCAGAGCAGTGTGCCACTGGCTCTCAACAACAAAAGCCCGGCACCCCGTTGGCACTCAAAGCCCTGCACTAGCCAGGCATAAAGCCCAGTGTACCACTGGCAAAGCAGTGTGCCACTGGCTCTCAACAACAAAAGCCCGGCACCCCGTCGGCACTCAAAGCCCTGCACTAGCCAGGCATAAAGCCCAGTGTACCACTGGCAGAGCAGTGTGCCACTGGCTCTCAACAACAAAAGCCCGGCACCCCGTCGGCACTTAAAGCCCTGCACTAGCCAGGCATAAAGCCCAGTGTACCACTGGCAGAGCAGTGTGCCACTGGCTCTCAACAACAAAAGCCCGGCACCCCGTCGGCACTCAAAGCCCTGCACTAGCCAGGCATAAAGCCCAGTGTACCACTGGCAGAGCAGTGTGCCACTGGCTCTCAACAACGAAAGCCCGGCACCCCGTCGGCACTTAAAGCCCTGCACTAGCCAGGCATAAAGCCCAGTGTACCACTGGCAGAGCAGTGTGCCACTGGCTCTCAACAACAAAGCCCGGCACCCCGTCGGCACTTAAAGCCCTGCACTAGCCAGGCATAAAGCCCAGTGTACCACTGGCAGAGCAGTGTGCCACTGGCTCTCAATAACGAAAGCCCGGCACCCCATCGGCACTCAAAGCCCTGCACTAGCCAGGCATAAAGCCCAGTGTACCACTGGCAGAGCAGTGTGCCACTGCTCTCAACAACAAAAGCCCGACACCCCATCGGCACTCAAAGCCCTGCACTAGCCAGGCATAAAGCCCAGTGTACCACTGGCAGAGCAGTGTGCCACTGGCTCTCAACAACAAAAGCCCGGCACCCCGTCAGCACTTAAAGCCCTGCACTAGCCAGGCATAAAGCCCAGTGAGCCGCTGGCGGAGCGGTGCACCACCGGCTCTTCACAACCAATACCCGACAGCACAGACCCGCTGGTCAGATAAAAGCCGATTCCCATAGGCATCCAAAGTCACATACCAACTTAGTACAAGGTCTGATACTTGACAAGGCGTTGCGCCGATAGCCCCAAGGAGCCTACCTACCTAACCTCTGACCGGCGGTCTCTGCTCCGAGAATTCTACCCTCCCTGGTTCTAACTTTCGGGTTTAAATAGCTGGGGCGGAATGGCTCGGGTGGAGAGTTGCCCCCCGAAACTATCAGAATTAATGGGGGCGATAAGGCTACATATCAATCGATGAAGTCAGTGGCAATTCAGAAGGCTTTTTGAAGAGTATTTTCATTAATTGAAAGAAACTACAAAATGCCGACGTCGTCGGGCTTACAAAAACAAAAAGAAAAAGAGGCAAAATCACAAGTGCGAGCTCACGGCTCTGCCGGCGCGGGCTCATCATCAGAAGGGGCCAAGTCAGATAACCGCTCCAATTCAACCTCCAGGGCCCGGGGGAAGTTCAGGTCTCTGGCCACCTTCTCTTTGCCGTGCTGGAACCCGTCAAGAAATACCGCTGCCGAAGCTTCGGCCAAGTCGTCTG
This sequence comes from Calamus simplicifolius, assembly GCA_900491605.1. Lineage (NCBI taxonomy): Eukaryota > Viridiplantae > Streptophyta > Magnoliopsida > Arecales > Arecaceae > Calamus > Calamus simplicifolius. Next base: position 10,617 of record UESW01001832.1, read on the forward strand.
CGAAGCGCCCGGACGCCTTGTATTCCTCTATGAGCCCAGCAGCTCGGGTTTTCTCTGCGGCAAGGGCTTCCACCGCGATTCTCTCAGCCTCCCGAGCGCGGCTTACCTCCTCCTCGCACCGGCAGGTTTCCTCCCTCGCCGCTCTTGCCTCTTCCGCCGCCGTCCGCTCAATTTTCAGCCTCCTGGAGAGCTGAGGTTAACTCAGAGATGTGCATGTCTCTGGCCATGACAGCGCTCACAGCCTCCGTCATTTGAGACAGCGCTGCGCGCACGGTCGGCTTCAATCTCCGCCCGGCTCTCGGCGGCCTTACCTCGCTCGCACAGGTGTCTTTGACGACTCCAGCGCCTTCTCGGCCGCCTCTGCGCGGCGTCGAGCCTCCTCAACTTCTTTCTGCGCCTCCCGCAGAAGACCTTCTCCCCGCGAATTACCTCCCTGGCGGCCTTTAAGGAGTGTGCAATCTGCACATGTAAGCTCCAAGTCAGCTAAAGGAAAAAGATATAGATGAAAGAACAAAGGATAAGAAGATCGCTTACCCTGACGACGGCAGCATAGGAGTCTCGGAAGAACGCACCCGCTTTCTGGCGCTGAGGTCCTCCAGGATCCCCGGAACGAAGATCGGATCCAGGACTCGCTCAGCCCAACGACCGTCATCCAGAGAATCTTGGGGTGGCCCAGGCTTGCTCCCGCCTTCCCCCGCTGCCTCGGCTGTCCCCGGCTCTGCGCGTGGGCCACTCCTGGGCGATCCCTCGGGGGTGGACTCGCGGGCCGGATGGTCCCTCACCCCAATCCCTAGTAGTGTCCAGGGGTCGATCCCCCAAGAGCCGGGGCTCTTCAGTTGGTATGGGCCCCCCGCGGTTGGCTCTTCAACGGCGGCTCCGCGGTTGCCCCCACCTCTGGGGGTATCGGCTGTGAGGTCAACCTCCAAAGCCAGGACACTTTGCGGAGCCGGGGGTGGGGAGACTTGTGCCGGAGGGGAGGCACGGGCCATCGGGCGCTTCGGGCTGGGGCCTGCTGACCTCTGGATGGCCCTTCCCGGGCCCTTTTTTTGGAGGCGGCTCTCAACAGCTTTGCCGCCGGTATCTTCATCGCTGCATGATATAAGTTGGGTTTTCAGAACAAAATTAAAAAAAAAAAAAAGAAGAGAGAAGGGAGAAACAAGGAGAGGGACAAAGGAGTGAGTTTTTGGCTAAGGGTGGAGAAGGCTTACCCCGGTGGGAGATGAGGCCCGCCGACTCCAATCTGTCCTCCGATAGCAGCAGAGTGTATCGGGGAATCTCGGTGGCTAGCAGTAATCCCAATGCCTCCCGGTCCCCAGGCTGGATCGCAACGGCATTCCCCCGGAGGTCGGGGTCTCCCCACTGGGGCCGGACTTGATCGACATTGGCAAAGAAGAAGCGGGATTTCCATCCCTTAATCGACGAAGGGAGAAGAGCTTTAGGACCCTATTGGGTCGGGGCTGAAACAGCCACCAACCCTTTTGGGCTCGGAGGGAGTAAAAAGATCGGAACAGACTGATTCGGGGGGTGACGTTTAGGTGGTGACAGAGAATGACGAAAGCACTAACGACACGATAAGAGTTTGGAACTAACTGGGAGGGGGTCAAGGAATAGAAGTCAAGGAGATTGACGAAGAAAGGGGGAAAGGGAGGACGGAGACCCGCCTGTAAGCAGATCTCGTAAAGAGCCACCCGACCGGGTCGGGAGGAGATGACCCTGTCGTCGGGGGTTGGCGGGAATAATTTAATCTCCCGGGGATCCTATAGCGGGCCCGGATCCTTTCCAGGTCCAACCGTGTCATTGTGGAGGCTGTCCCCTCTGGGGACTCCTCCACCCTCGAGGAGGCACCGGCCTCCAGCCGGCGGCCCCTCGATGGGGCTCCACCGGTGACCCGTCGCCGGCCAGAGGGATGCGGTCCTCTGAATCAGAGGACCACTCAATTGGGGGAGAGGGGGTAGGAGAGATACGACGGCTACAGAGGGAGGACGGTTCTCAGAACTGTCCTCCGAGGTCCAAGAGGGGGAACTCATAAGTGAAGAGGTAAGTCCAAGGTGGGAAAAGCTGACCTGGGAGAGAAAGACCAGGCGTAGGCTCGCAGGTTGCAGAGGAAGTTGGGAGCAAGCGAGGAAGAAGACAATGGCAAAGGCGGTATGGCGTCAGTTCCCCCCCCTCACCTAGCTTTATCGGGCTTTCAAAACGTCCCGCCATGTCTCGTCGCCACGTGGCTCCTTGCCATACGCTGGCTCGCCTCGAGGAATGCCCCGGCGCGTGGTGCGGCACGCCCCCAGCCAGTGGTGGGACCCCGCTGACGTCGCCGTAATGAAAGGAAATGATGATGCGGCTTTTCGCGCGAGCCCCGAAGGAGCCAGTCCTCACTCTCGAGGGCGATCGCGGCAGGCAGTGTACGGAAGGCCGCCTCCTACATTCCCCACTGTCCGCATAAAAGACAAGGACGGGGATCAGCCACGTGGAGAACGCCCCTTGAGCCTCAGCGGTGGGACCCGCTTTGCCCCAGGGGCGAGGGGGCATCTGATATGACTGATCCCACGTCGTCAAAATAGAAGGTAACGGCAGCTATTGACCCCGGGACCCTCTCGGGGTCGGGGTGCATCAGCATTCCCCCACCCCCGGGACCCCCTCGGGGTCGCTGGGTGGGGCCATCAATCCTTGACCCCGGGACCCTCTCGGGGTCGGGGTGCATCAGCATTCCCCACCCCCGGGACCCCATGGCCATCAGTCCTTGACCCCGGGACCCTCTCGGGGTCGGGGTGCATCAGCATTCCCCCACCCCCGGGACCCCCTCGGGGTCGCTTGGTGGGGCCATCAGTCCTTGACCCCGGGACCCTCTTGGGGTCGGGTGCATCGGCATCCCCCACCCCGGGACCCCTCGGGGTCGCTGGGTGGGGCCATCAGTCCTTGACCCCGGGACCCTCTCGGGGTCGGGGTGCATCAGCATTCCCCCACCCCCGGGACCCCCTCGGGGTCGCTGGGTGGGGCCATCAGTCCTTGACCCCGGGACCCTCTCGGGGTCGGGGTGCATCGGCATCCCCCACCCCCGGGATCCCCTCGGGGTCGCTGGGTGGGGCCATCAATCCTTGACCCCGGGACCCTCTCGGGGTCGGGGTGCATCGGCATCCCCCACCCCCGGGACCCCCTCGGGGTCGCTGGGTGGGGCCATCAGTCCTTGACCCGGGACCCTCTCGGGGTCGGGTGCATCAGCATTCCCCCACCCCCGGGACCCCCTCGGGATCGCTGGGTGGGGCCATCAGTCCTTGACCCCGGGACCCTCTCGGGGTCGGGGTGCATCGGCATTCCCCCATCCCCGGGACCCCCTCGGGGTCGCTGGGTGGGGCCATCAGTCCTTGACCCCGAGACCCTCTTGGGGTCGAGGTGTACTGGCATTTCCTTATCCCCGTGACCCTCACCGACCTCGGGGTGCGCCAGTGTTCTCCCACCCCTGGGACCCCCTCCGGCTCCAGGGTGGGGAGTCATCAGCGATCAACATGCAACTCAACTGCCAAGGAAAACGACAACTACCAAGTTACACGGTGCTCACACATGATTTTCAGTGCATGGCCATGCCTCGTCACGGTGTACGATTCGGTACTCCCGTGATTGCGCCCCGTTACGGAGGGCCATGCCTCATAACGGTGTTTGGCGCGTGTATGTCCATGTGCATCACCATGCCTCGCTACGGCGTACGATTCGCTACCGCTGGCAATGGTGCTCGGTCATATCAACCGACGGCGTGCACTGAATGCCTTCACAGCTACTGGACACGTATGATATCACGCGCAGCGATGGTACGATGGTGATCTTCCGGAGCTGTAAGCTAGGGTATTCGGACAGGTATAAGGCACGTGCTCGCGCTGTAAGTAGGGACTGAACTCTGGTTTTTCTGAGCTTTCTTCCTTTCAGCAAAAACCCTAACCGCCTCAGCTCTTCTTCGCTGGAGCGGTTCTTTGTCTGAGCCCAAATGACTAACTTGATCGTCGAAGGGTTCCCACCGGCGCCACCGGTCTCCGGAGACTTTTCTTGCAGGACTTCGAGGAGAAGGACGTCCGTCTTCCCCGATGTTTGAGAAAGGTGACTTGGCGTCATCAAGTATAGTCTCATTTTTGCCAGCTATCGAAACAGAGAAGAGGTGTCTGGCTGGCTCCAACAACGGCTAGTAGCTGAAAAAGTTGGTCGTCATGGAACATTCAGAATAGTCATTACATAAAATGCTTGACATTGAAATCTGAAACAAAACAACAAAAGAATGCTATCAAAGCCAGAACTTAAAAGAGTAGTTACATATAACGGTCATCAGCTTTTGTATTTCATCCATGGGATTGCATTCTATCACAAAACTTAGAAAGGTAATATCAAAAACGAATATTCAACATATGCTTGCAAAAGTTATCATGTGTCATTAACAATTTGTGAGCATCTTGCCTAATATTAACTGCAAACCGTCCTACTTTGTCAGAGTATAATAATCACGAGCAACAAACGCAGGATTGCTTATGTCAACAGTTTACAGCATCTCTTGCTCACCAAACTTTACCATTTAGCTCAATGTCAAATTGTTACAAAAGCTTACTCAGGATTCTTCTCACTGTACAAATCACACACAGGAAACATTCTAAGAACTAAAATGGAGATGATACTCACCATATGTTACAATTCAAAAAAGATACTCATCATCATGTGCAGCCTCAATTCACCAAAGGCATCAGGGTCATGGCAAAATGATGTAAACATGAGTCCTACCATGGTCATGGAGGTATGGAGAGAATCCAGTGCTAGAGTCTGCAAGAAAAAGAACTGAACATCTGTTTAAGAGGACAGCTGGCAAAGAAACATAAGAGAGTATTATCAACGCCAAGTCTCACAGCAAAACATGCCGAATGAATGCCATCATTACTGTATACTCAAAATTTTCTATTGTAACCAGTCCCTTGACAAAGTAAAAATGACGAAACAGATTAGCCGGAGCCCCCATAATCTGAAGACAGTGATGTGACACAATCCTCATTGAATCTACATAAACTAACATGGTAGGTAAACCATATATGAATGGGCATTGCAAAACCGAACATATGTCCACAATCCTTGTCAACAATTATGAAATGGCAGGTGAATTGATCTAAATGCTGTTTGTCTTTGATTAACAAATTATATATGCATACAAATCCAGCATCATTGGAATAAATGCCAAAAAGTCTAAAAAATTCATTAATGCAGCATCAACTAAAACCTATCATTCAACCTGTTCTTTGCAATTTCACCAAACTGCATAGAAGAGGATGACTAAAACAAGCCTGCTCATACAATCACTGTTTCTGCCACACGCAAATAGATTAAGTGATATTCTGTGTAGGACAGAATCCACTATTCAATTAAATCAGATCAAAAGAGGAAAGCTGGCAAGACCAAAATATCTAAACTGTCAATTAATATAAAGGACAACAAACTTTATCACCAATGTCCATTTGCACAAGAACAATGAAATGAGGGGTCACACTTATAAACACGCAACTGAAGTTAGAACAACTAAAATTTGCAAGGAACTACTTTTTGTATTTCAAAACTAGATCAATGAAGCGCTACTTCAAGAGAGGGATGAACAGGCTATGCAAATTGTCGGTTTTAGACCAACCTAAAACTGTACAGAGACGAACAAAGAGGAAAAAGACAGTCTCATGTATGGGATCCCTTGAACAAAAAATATGGTTAATCTGCAATCTAAAGAATACAAGCTCCAGATGATACTGAACAGAACTGCACTTGAATCTAACTGATCCTCCATATAATACCACTGGTCCTCTGTCAAAACTCCGTTGCTTACGCCCGGCACCAAAAACCAGATAGTGACCAAAGTCCCAATATGATTTAAAACTCCTCTAAAGCATCCTTGTGAACCCCGCGCACATGAAAGAAAGAGGCAGGTTCAAGTCCTTGAGGGACTATCCCTGAAAGATAAAGATCTGATTTTTCAAGAATCTTGGAATGCTGATGGTCCATTGTTTTGCTCCATATAGTTTGACAACCTTCAACTTGATGCTAGTGCCATATCCTATAGTGCATTTCAGCATTGACAATTTATGTGTTCCGCATGAAAATTGTAAAACTAACAAAATTGGCTGGCAAGCAATCTTCCAATTCCATCCACCACTGTAGAAATAACTCAAAAGCCATTTTGGTTCTTCACAACAGATGCAATTTATAAATAACAAGCATCACTTGCAGATGATTTGCTTCCAAGCCAACCCTTGGAAGTATCAGGACTTTGCTTTTTGATTCATTGCCATGTGCCTTTCAATCAACTTGTCCACAAAGGCTCGAATCTGCAACAATGATATATAAAGCAGTCAATCAAAAGACAAACTACCCACAATGGAAAAGAAAATGTAGAACAGGTCAGAGGACAAATTTCAGATGTCTAGCACAAGGAATTATTATAACTACACCAAAAAAAAAAGGACCAGCGCAATGGTGACAAAGCAAAAAAAAAAACAAACACAGCCAAATAAATAGTTGCTACTGGAGATCTAAAAAAAAAAGGAGCATGATTAAGTAGGTTTTTGCATGAAGCAACATGTTTCTGCATGGGAAACAAGGTGCGGACCTTATTCTTCCGCTTAGAATCAAGAAACTCATAAACTGCCATCACTTTTTCTGCTTCTGTACATTGTTCCATGACCTGATAAAAACAAAGCAAATATATATATAAGCATAAGAAATGTCACAAAAGGTAACAGTTTAAACTTATGAAAGAGGGAGAGGTTGTTTTCAATAACTTCAATGTTTCCAGACCTAGTTCCCACTGCTAACTAGTATAAAAAATCTGAATGTCATGAAAATTATGACCTTTGATGCTCATACTACATAATTGCAACCCATCTACTTAACTAGCAAAGTTGGCAGAAAAGGTACCTGACGGAAATAAGCATAAGTAGACTAAAAAGACCGCATAATCAGAACCAGAACCTACCAGCATGCTTGTAAGAAATAAAATGACATGAGGCAAGACAAGGACCTTTCTCGTGGAATTTATAAATGACAAGATGCGAGATTCTCAGGAATACAAACAGCTAAGATAAGCCAGAACTTCAAAATGCAAATCCCTGACCTATGCCCTAACTTTACAAAGAGATAAGAATAGAACAAGAGTTCACCTTGGCAGCAGTTTTCTTCATTATAGACTTGTATCCTTCTCTGTCAATCTTCCTAGTTTTATACAAAGGCATAAGTAACGATGCCACATAGTCCACCACACCTTGTTTAGTATGGCCTGCTCCTCTTGGTTTACTACCATCTAATGATCTGTTGTCTGCAACTTGTGAGGCAGAACTTCCTCCCATCCGCCCTAGGGGCCTTACGCTGGATACAGTTGACATTTTATTTGAATCTTCTGCGTCCCTTATGTGCACACGGTTATAAAAATCAGCATCTGCATCCATTGCTTGAGATTGCCACCTCTCAATGGCAAGAGAATCCTTAACACCCCAACTACCAGCTGTATCTGTATCAACCCATGCCTTTGCAAATCGGCTATCTATTGCTCCACTTTCTCCAGAATGTTCTCTTAGATTCGAAGGGCATGCTACTTCATTCGAGCAACTCCTTTGTGTATAGTTATCACCAGTCATTTTTGAATTATCAACATTGGCACAGGTGGCAGTGAAATCAACAGACCAATTTCTAACCCTGCAGTTTCTCGAGTCTATTTCAGATATACAATCTTGCCTTCCAAGAACACCGCCAGACCATTTCTTTCTTATGTCAGGTTCATCGATCTGTGCATATTGGTCTCGTCTCACAAATTTATGGAATGATGGGATCTTTGGAAGCTCACGCCATGCGCTAACCTCTGCTTCTGAAGATGCATATGCCTACAAGAACCACAAGATATCCAAATTCAATCAGTTGATGGTAGAACAAGAATGACAATGAGAAAACAAAATGACTGCCAATTTGTAATACAAAAGACGAAACGAGAAGACCTCAGCAGCTTTAAGAGCAGCAGCATGGGCAGCTTCAGCAGCAGCAAAGGCTAAAGCTGCTTCTTCAGACTTTACCACATTATCCTCCAACTTAGACTCCATACCCTGTATCATTGTTTCGGAACGCGATGAGTTAACCTCAGAATTTGTGTCCATTAATGGTTCTAACTTGGCTTTCCTGTTGTCAAATTTCTTATTATGTGACCTGGAAGTGAATGGGTTCTAGCAGATAAAGGAACCTGCAAATTGACTTTACTATCCAATGCTTCATTAGCCATATGAAGAGGTGGCTTTCCTGATATTGGATCTTTAGATCTGACCTTCAGTGACTCTGATGATGCTGTTTGCCTTAATAGTTTCAGCCCACCATTTGTAGCCTTTTCCTTACGGAAAACTTCTATCCATACGCTGACCAGTTGACTTGCTATAGCACGGATATCTCGACTGGTATGCACACAGACCTTCTCCTTTACGGTCTTTCCAATCCCTAAAACAGAGAAAACACATTTTTCATACAAAAATTGACACCACTGGCTGATAATGTAAACATAACATTGCATTTTCTTGGGGTTCCAAAGAGTGCCATGTGCTAGTGTCCACTTATTCCAAATAATGCAAGAAATTCAACCAATGCAATTATATTTAAGGTTAATCAATGCTGGTATCTGTAGTGGCACCTATAAGGAGTCAATGGCTTTAGGAAGTCGAGCTAATCCTATCTCTTCCTCAGTGCTTTAAATAAAGAACTCTTGAAGGAGAATAGAGAAGAATATTGACTATGACAAGCCTTTTGAGAAGGCTAAATAATAGGTGCATCTTAAATATCGGAGTTTTGTTATAAAACTTTCAACTTACATTTGGAATGTGCTACAAAATCATGATATTTCATGTAATCCCTGACACAAAAAAAAATGATGAACTGGTCCCAAGCAAGAATTGAATGCGAGGGAGGTGGCGTGCTGTGCACGCCATCGCGCGGTAGCACGGTGCCGCAGCAGCTGTACCTGTGTGCAACACGCGAGCGGCACCGGGCCGCGTTGGCCTTAAGAGGGGGGCTGGTGCGGCTCCCTCTCCGTCCCAGCCTTCTCCAGCTCCAGCTCCATCTCCTTGCCGTCTGCATCCTGGATGAGCCCCCTCCCAATGAAAGAGAATGAGAGAGAGACATAGAGGGAGATAGAGAGGGGCAGCATTCCGCTGCTCCTCCCATATCCGTGTCGAACGCCTCGACGGCATCGGCCGTGGAGGCCCGGCTGCTCGAGGCGGCCGAGGAGGGGAGAAAGAGGGCCTCTACAGTGGGAGCCAGTTTGATTCCCGCATCCATCCGGGCCCAGTAGTGCCCAGACTGTGGGCGGCGGTCCCCATCGGCGCCGAGGAGGCGTTCGGTGGGGTCCAGCCGGCCTCCCCCAACCAACCACGCCACCACCCAAGGAGGAGGTGACGCGGAAGAAACAAGGGAAGGACAGAAAGAAAGAAGAGAGGGAAAGAAAGAGGGGAGAGGTGGCCGCCGGTGACGGCTGGCGCGGGGCTGGCCGTCAGTGGCTGACCAAACCCCAGGAGGGGCCGGTGGTGGCCCTAGGCCGCCGACCACTCTCTACTCCCTCTAGTTCACCCGAACCATGGGAGGAAGAAAGAAAACAGAGGGAGAGAGGAAAGAAAAGGGCAGGAGCTAGGCCTAGGTTCGGCCCAACTCAGTTAGCCCTTTTGGCCGGATTTTTTGGGCTCCAAATCGGGTCATTGTTGATCCTAGTTTCTTGGGATATTTTTATTTCTCCATTTGGGATTATATAATTGAAGATATTCAAGCCCCAAGTTGGGCCTAGGATTAGACTGGATAGAGTTTAGAAGTTATTTTGATATGTTGATATTGGAGATTAAAAATTGAAAAATGATGTTGTGGGTACCCAGATGCCCAAATAGCTGATTTATATATTTGGATTACTTCAAGGAGATAAGTAAGCCATTTATCATGATTTTCATGAATTATTAAAGTATGAAAGTTATGGATTTAANCGAGACTTTCTCAATATACGTTTCTTGTGACAAACCAAGAAACCTCTTAGCACGATTCCTTAGGATTCCTCACTCCCAGCACAACATTCGCCTTACCCATATCCTTCATCTCAAGGACAGAGGACAACCACTTCTTAGTGGCATTGATCACTCCAATAGAACTCCCAGCAATTAGAATGTCATCTACATACAACACCAAGATCAGAATCCATCGCTGATTCTTAATGTACACACAGTGGTCTTCCTCAATCATATCTAAGCCAATCGATGTAATGGCTTCATGAAACTTGAGGTACCATTGCCTACATGACTACTTGAGATCATATATGGATCTTCTAAGGTGCCACACTTTGCCCTCCTGTCCTTTGGTCAAAAAGCCTAAGGGTTGATCCATATAGATCTCTTCATCCAGGCTTCCATTAAGAAACGCTTTTTAACATCCATTTGATGTAGCTCCAAATCTAAATGGGCTACAATAGCTAGGATCAGGCGAATGGAGACAAATCTCACCACGGGAGAAAATGTCTCCTCAAAGTCTACACCCTCCATCTGGATATAGCCCTTCGCCACAAGACGAGCCTTGTGCTTATCATTTGACCCATCAGCCTTACGCTTAATCTTAAGAACCCATTTATTTCCTATAGATTTGCGCCTAGGTGGAAGGTCTATCAAGTCCCATACATGATTCTTGGCCATCCATACCATCTCATCTTCCATAGCAGCTTGCCACTCACTATGAGCAGGTGAATCGAGTGCATCTTCAACAGAAGCAGGCTCATCAGGATCCAACGGAGTGCAGAAAAACACATTCCCTTCGATCCCAAAATATCATCATGGAATATGACCACGTTTGCTTCTCCATAACTGCGGATCTGGACTCTGAGGACCGCTCTCAGGTGGTGCATCAACCCTCATAGATGAGCTCCTACTAGGCTCAGCTTGTACGCTCCCACTGTCTGGTGCGACACTCCCATTGGGCGTAGCATTTCCCACTATCTGTGGCGATCTCTGAGATAGGTCAAAATCTCCTCCCTCGCCAGAGATAGTAGGAAGGTCCTCCTGTAACTCATATAGGGACATTCCTTTCTAATTTCACCAATGCTCGAGAATTCATTCTCTAGAAACTCTACGTCTCTAGACTCCACTTCAGTCAACCCTCCATCAGGATGTGCACCATACATCACGTAACCCTTCGAATTCGTAGGGTACTGATGAACACCTTTTTGCTGGCTTTAGGACCAGCTTTCTCAACTTATGGGAGACGTTGTGAACATATCCTGCTGAGCCCTAAGGGCACAAATGATCCACATAGGGTCACGCACCATACCATAGCTCATATGGAGTAGAGGGTACTGTTTTACTAGGTACACAGTTAAGGATGTAGGCAACAGTCAACAACGCATCTCCCCAAAAACTGATTGGAAGATTTCTTTGCGCCATCATCGACCTAACCATGTCTAGTAAAGTCCTGTTGTGACGCTCGGCAACACCATTCTGTTGCGGTGTCCCAGGAATGGTAAGCTGCATGCGTATCCCCTTTTCCTCACAGAGCTGCTGGAATTGCTTAGATAGATATTCGCGACCTCTATCAGTCCGGAGAGTCTTTAAAGACCTCTCCTTCTGATTTTCTACCTCAGCTAAAAATCGTCTGAAACAATTCAACGCTTCATAGCGGCGGAAGATCAGGTACACATACCTGAATCGCGAAAAATCATCTATAAATATGAGGAAATAGGAAGCCATGTCGCGCCTGATACTCATGGGTCCACATATATCAGTATGAACTAGCTCTAATGATGAGAGGCCCTAGTAGCCTTACCAAAAGGCTTTCTTGTTGCCTTTCCTGCTAGACAAGACTCACACACAGGTAGACTTATCTTGGTAAGAGGGCCTAATAGCCCTGCTTTAGCCATACGTGCCATCCTATCTTGGTCCATGGCCAAGTCTGACATGCCAAAGAAAACTATCATCACAGGCAGGAATAGAAGCACAAGAAAAAGAGGAGTAAGAAGCACACAATTTAACATCAAGTCTAAAGAACCCTTGCGACAAATATCCACAAAAGGATAAAACACCATCCAGATAGACTGACATACGGTCACCAGAAAAATTAAAAGTGTAACCAAGTGCCAACAGGGCAAGAACAGAACAAAGATTGCACCGGATAGTTGGGACATACAAAACGTCATGTAGGATCAACACATGTCCACCATGAAGCGTAACACGATATGCTCCTACACCCAAAACTGCTCTTGCAGACCGTTCCCAAGCATGACAAACTGGGTATTACAGGTATCCGGTGAAAATCCAAAACCAGCTCGATCTCGCACTATATGTTTGTTCGCTCCCGAATCTACAATCCAATCGGGAAGAGTGTCAGCAACTAATGCATATGAACAAACATAGAGATAGCTTAATATGGAGCATACCTTCTTTAGCTCAGTGCAATCATGAGCAAAGTGGCCTTTAGCTCCATAGTTGTAGCACTTAATCTTTGTCACATCTCTCTTGCCCCCTCGACGTCCTTTCTTAAGTTTGGCCATAGTTTTTCCTTTATATCCCTGAGCACTCCTGTGACGTGTCTTTCCTTTCTTTTGTACTTGGGCCTCGAAGACTCACCAGTAACCATATAGGCCGAAGGAAGGGAAGTCTCAATACGCTCAGCCTCTAGCTCAAGGTGACGAGCAATATCCTCAAAAGTCTTGATGTGCTCACTATGAGTCATCAAGAGCTTCATCTGACTCCACTGAGGGTCAGGCAGTGAACGAATCATTTCTAGGACCTGTTGCTCTTCAGTAAGGTCAACTCCAGCAGCCTTCATATCCCTAATCATGTTTCCCATCACACGAAGGTGGGTTGACATGGAATGATCGGGATCCTTGACATACTGTATGAATCTAAGGTTCAAGGCACGTAGCCTTATGGCCGAAGTTTGACCAAACATGATCTTGAGCTGGTTCCACATATCCTGAGCAGTCTGGCAATGCTCAAAGTTGCCAATAAGATCATTATGCATGCTGCTCAACATAGTAAAGCGTGCACAACGATCTTTCTTGACCCAATTATCGTAGGCTTCCCGATCAAGGCAATGTTGCTCAGTAGTGCTAGGCGCTGGTGGTGTCACACTAGTTGTCAGGGTCTCCAAGACTTCTAATTCATTCAGCATGTATTGGATTTTTCTATGCCATATTTCATAGTTTTGTCCATCTAGCTTCTCACCTTTTGAGATCAGTTATCACAGATTTGAAGGCCATCACTGCATTCACTCAAGCAAGGTATGGACATTAGGCACATATCAGTGTATACCAACATTTAGAAAAATAATCAGATTATGAATGTTCCTTCTTATAAATGAGATCGAAAATTTCGCTAAGCTCATAATCATCACTCATTTAATAGATGGAACACGAAATCTGATAATTTTTCATAAAACATATCTATATTGTCCACAAAACCAACGTTGGAACAAATCCGCAATGCAAACATATGCTACAACAAACATATATTTCAGTCAACTAAAGACATAATTTATAAATAATATATTATTTATGCACCAAGTCATAAATAACATGCTCACAGAAAATACATAGCATTTGACATAAATCCTCTCATGCACTTAGCATAAATAATTATGTCAACATAAATAACATGCAGAATTATGCATAAATCATATTTGTACCCTAAGCATGAATAATTATGCATCCAGAAAAATTTTCACAGAAAAAGAACAGACAGTATGGCAATTAAAATATTCATGCACAAAGCATAAACTATCATGCCACATCAAGAAAAATTTTCAATAAATTTCTATGATATTCTATGAAGTTTTATTATTTTTTTATAATTTTATATAATTTTTTTTCTATTTTTTCTATAATTTTCTGCAAATTTCCTGAATTTTTTTGAATTTTAAAATACCCAAAAAATCCAAAAAATAATTTAAATAACAAGTTGGAAAGACAAAAAAGCCCCTGCTTAAGACTTTGAATTTACGGGTGGCACCACCCGTAAACTCACGATGCTCGCTTTGCGCATCGCGCGCACAATGGTGGTGCGGGTGGGTCCCAGCCTTCCGATGGCCCTGACGGAGCTCCGGGAGCAGCTTTGGTCGAGGAGAGTGGCCAGCCAGCCGCCGGAACCTTTCCGGCAGCCCTACGGGCAGCGGGCACAAGCACACTTGCCGCCCATACGGCGGCGATCAGGCTTCCCCGGCCATCCAGCGGCTGGGGAAGAGGCCGGGACAACGGGGACGACCCCCCGGAGGGTTTCCGGCAGCAGGCGAGGCATCGCCGACCATCGGAGAACTCCCGGTGATAATAGGGTCCCTGCGTTCGTCGCATTTGAGGTAGAGGCAGGGGCTTTCGCAGCCCTCTAGCGACCAAGGAAGGAGCCGGACAAGTTTCGGCGAGAGGCAGGGCCAACGTCGGTCGCTGGAACGAGTCCGGTGTCCCCCAGGCTTTGAGAACAGAGGAGGGGAATGATCTGTAACAAGCGGACGGATCCGAGACTGGAGCATCCCCTGCCACCGCCGACCGCGGAAGGAGAAAAAATCCCAGGCAACCGGGAAAGAACCTCCTAGCCGCCGGTGAGGATCCGATGGACCCTCCCTCCGGTCCGAGCTTCCCAAGGTTCGTTGTGGCAACATGGCCACAACATAAACTCCCCTTTTATTATTATTATTTTTTTGAAATTGTTGCAGTACCCAAGGCCTATTCCTCAACATCCTCTCCCTCACCGGTGACAATCGACGAGGCTCTGATACCAATTGAAATAGCTGAAGCAAAGGGACATACCGCAATCTTAGCAGCAGCGGAAGCAATAGATCGTTGGCTGTCGGGGGCTACCAGAGTCCCCAATGCGTCCACACCCCTAAGCCGCGGTGATGGAAGGAGGAGGAATAGCCCTTCGATGACCCTTGGACACGTCTCCCACTCAGAAGACCTTCTCACTAAGACACCTTCGGTCTTCTATTTAAATAAGGCTATCATCAACGGATAAGCTAGAGGGTTAACTTACGAAGAGTCCCTCAAAATCTGAAGAGTCGAAGAGTCTCCAGGAACTCTTGGGATATCATGTGGACGAATTAATGGCACCCAGACTAACAACTCTAAATGACAGCCCTCCGACGGCCGTATGTGCTAAAGATTGCATGGCACCAACGGATGTGTCAAACTCTGTGCTGCTTTCAACTGACCTTCCCAAACTTTGGTTCCCATCTACATTAACATGTACTTCGCTGAGATGTCTTCGCTTAGCAGCACTCGGATACGATCATTTGAGATGTATATGGATGGCAAGCTAATCTCAGAACCCATAAGACCATCTGTGATGCCCCTCTCATAGTTTCACATCGAAAAATTGAAAGTTGATTATATGGTTTATAACCAGCTAAGGAAGATGGATAAGTATCAATTAGATCCTTTTTGGGCTATAATGGCCTAAGTTGGTGTGAACCTTATCCGTCTTGCTTCTTATAACGAAATGGGCCTGGGATTCAAGTCGTTACAATATTGTATCAGAGCCATGCAGCAAAGTGCTACATTGATGAGCCTATCTTGAACCTGTGGAGGTCATAGGTGCATGAGCTAAGTGTCACATAGGGCAAAGTGCTAAATCGATGGAAGCCACCTCTTGAATGGAGCCATCTCTGTAAGGGGGTAGATTGTGATGTCTCTCCCAATAGACAAGTACCAATTGAATTCTTTTGGACTGTGCTGACCCAAGTTGATGTGAACCTTATCGATCTTGCTTTCTTGTAATGAAAAAACCCGAAGCCTGATCGTTACACCACCTTATCAGGATGTATCAGTTTACGTCGTTAATGGGAAGGCGAACTCGAGCACGGCCTTCGCATTGACGGCCACTACGGACTCTACTCTTCCACCCATCATCAGTGCAATGGAGGTTTTTTTATGAGTGACATGCTAAGCAATGGAACAAATGCCAATGACGGTAGGTCTCCCTCTCACTTCTCTCATTGTCTATAAGAATTGTTAAGAATTGTTGGAATTAATAGAGTGCTTATGGATGGACTAGACAACCAAACAGGGGGTTGGACAAAATCCAAATTTTTTAACTCCTTGGTGATGTTTGGTTGTTCCGAAAGCCAGTCTCATGTTATGAAACCAGAGACAAGGCCGAGGGTTACCATAATTGAATCTAAAACTTATACGAGTAGAGTAGCTTAATTGTTGGACCTCTTCATCCGTGATCCATTATTACTTCAAGTCAAATTAAAGTTATTTATCTGGCAGTTCAATTCATTTCGTTAAATTTATCCTACCATTGTTAGGACTAGAATTTCTTGCCTTCATCCATTAAGTTTGATCATGGCTATCTATCTGGATTCAACTTTAACAGTGGAGATGCTTTCGTTGCTGCAACAAGAAGTTGAGGTACTCCAGGGGTGGAACGGTGATCCGTGCCTCCCAGCCTCCTACAACTGGGATTGGCTGAACTGTAGCTCTGATGAAACACCTCGAATCACTGCCTTGTAAGTTGCATGCATCTACTCTTTGAATCAGTCTATGTGATCATTATTAGCTGGTGAATTGGACTTGCAATTGATTTGATGGTTGAACTGTAGATATCTTTCTGGGTTTGGGCTCTCGATCTGGTGTACTTCCAGACTTCAGTGTATTGGATGCCTTGGAAATTATGTGAGTACAATGAAAAAAAAAAAAAAAAAAAAGGAAAAGGAAGAAGGACTCCTAGTTTATTTAATATTTCTAAGCTTACTCTTTTGGTGCATGACAGAGACTTGCACAACAACAGCTTCAGTGGAGAAATTTCAGGTTTCTTAGGCAACTTTTCCAACCTACAGGAGCTGCAAGTTAGAAAGAACCCCTGCTTCTTAGTACCATTAACTTCCCCTGGTGCTTTCTCTCATGACAACCAACCAGAATTGTATTGTTATTGTGCTGAAGTAACCTGGCAGACAACAGTTTCGGCGGATCCATCCCATCCTCGCTGACCCAAAACACCAAGCTTAAGTTGGAGAAAGTGATCCAAAACCTCTTCAGAGTGAATGAAGTGAATCTAAGTCTCTTGATACTTATTTCAAACACTTTGGAATCGGGAATTTTGCCTTGGTACGTAGCTATATATTGATTGTTCATATACTTATCATCTACTTTATATCTTTCAGTGTTTCTGGCAATCCAAACTTATGTGCTTCCTTCCGGCCAGACATGCGGCAATTCGGACTCTGGGAACTCATCACCTTATTCTTGCATAATTCATTGAAATGTTATAAGCCTCATCAAATCAAAGTTGCTTGCTTTCATGCAGCATGGCTAGCCAATCACTCTTAAAATTTATAATTCAGAGTCTTGGCTTCAAAATAACTAAACAATAATACAAAGACATGCAGATAATTCTCACCAAACTTATGGGCAAGCTTGCTTGAGGACTAGATAATAGTTAAAAGGATAAATTAACGATGCAGCTAACTCCACATGAAACATAATTTAAGAATTTGAAAATAAGTAAAAGATAATTTGAATGTAACTTTCGGAGAATGAATATAAATATGGGTTGTGGAAAGTTCTAGCTCATAGACTAAAAGTCATTGGATAAGAAATTTAAGGAAACACAATAATTTCTTCTTAATTGCAATGAAATCTGCGGAATTTGTTCAGAACTTGGAATGTAAGGATGTTTTCTCCATTTAAATTAGAAAATTCTTCATCCAACAAGAAGACAAGTATCAATTTGCCATGAGAAAGGAGAACTGTTAATCGGAACTTTGTTAAAGCTTAAATATTTATAAAATTTAGACCTAAAGGTTTAGCCCCAAACTCAATCAGGTGAATCCATAGCTACTTATTAGGGCCAAAGATTAAGCCGGTAAAGTTAATTGTAAATTTTTAAATGCTAGCATAGTATAGATCTCAAATTAATTAATTTTCAAGCAAAAAAAAAAAATGCACATAGTTGGCAAGAAATTGTATAAATTTGAAAAGTTTAGTAATTTTTTAATATTTTGGAATCGGATTCAAAACGTATTTGAGTTTGATTAAATTTAAAGCTATCCATCTTCGGAGTTAGATTTAAAGCTCGGGCTTGTTTTAATATTTTTTTTTTTAAATTCTAACTTAAAATTTAAATTCGGCTCGAATTAATTCTAACCTATCCCATAGCCTGACTCAAAAACAAACTTGTGCGACGGATCGAAGCTAGTTTAAAGTGCAATCCTCGTTGGTGGAATGGGTTCTCCTGCGTGCTTTTTTTTTTTTTTGGTACAAACGGGAATCACACCACTCTAGAGTGACTCAGTCCCACACTATCAGAATACAAAATTAAATTCAGACCAGGAGAACACCATTCACCGGCTTTCAGCACCAGGATCCAGAATGATCAGCAACTCTAGCGGCGATCCAGTCAGCCGCTGAGTTGGCTTCCCTGAAGATATGGCTGATCTGTATACTGTGAACGCCCTGTAGGAGAGAACGAGTGTCGAAGATCAAAGGGTTGGTAGACGACTGCGCGCAATGATTCTGACAAAGCCATCGAATCACCGTGAGGGCATCACCCTCGAGGATAATACGACGGGCATCGAGACTGCGGATAGCACAGGAAACTCCAGCCCACGCAGCATAAAGCTCTGCAAGCGGCACCGACGAATCGAGATGTCCAAATCCCCCAGCAGCAAGCATAGCACCGTCAGGACCCCGAATGACATAACCCGATCCGGCAGATCTGCCTCGAACACTCCCATCAAAGTTGATTTTGATAAACCCTGGAGGGGGGGTTCCCAAAAAATAAAGACCGTTCTCCGGTGCGCTGCCGAGGCAGCATGGGAATCCCAGAAGCCAGGGCTATTAAAATTACAAACTAGACGATGGGACGTGTACTCAGAAGATAAGGACAAGGCAGTCCGAACAACCCTGAGAGACGGAGTAGGCTCCTGGGTAAAGACAATCCGGTTTCGGGATAACCAGATCTGGTAAGCAATATAAGCCCTCATCGCGCCCTGCTTGCTGTTCCCTCTCCTAACATCCTGCCTGATCAAGTCAAGGAAAGATAAAGAAAGAGAAGATGAAGCGATAGCCCAAGGCTTGACGCTCGCGATCTCCCAAATGTGGTGAGCTCTGAGACAAGTGAAGATGGCGTGATCCACCGCCTCGTCCTCAATACCGCAAATCGGACACGTAGGCTGAATCCCCAGGCCACGTCTCGAAAGAACCGAGCAAGTAGGAAGACAATTCCGAGCAATCTTCCATAGAAAAAGGCGAACCCTGGGATGAATGGGAAGACGCCAAATCCAAGCCATATCTGTCAACGATCGGGATGGAACACGGTAGATCTTGATGATGTCCCTGATGGGAGCGCTCGGAATACCGGACCGCCTCCAAACCCTAATGTCGGGGAAGTGCTCAGGAGAAAGAGGGATAGCAGCTATACGTCGCATAAGCTCCTCGCCAAAAAAATGGGATAACAGAGAAGTAGACCAGGAAGATTGATCCGGCACCGTGAGATCACTGACTCGCATGTCAAGAGGAATATCAGTGCTGACGAAAGTAGGCCATCGAGACAAAGGAAGGTCAGCGATTCAGGAATCATAAGCAACATCCACAGAAGCACCATTGCCTAGAATCCAGGAGATACTATGAAGGATGGCCGGAGCATGAGTACAAACCTCTTTCCAGAAAAAAGAGTGACCCCGAACAGACTGTAGATTAGTGGAGGGAGTCCAATCCCCATACTTGCCACGCATAAAGGAACTCCACATACAGTGCGGATCAAGCAAGAAGCGAGTAGCATGCCTAGCAATCAAGGCCTCCCTCCTGCGTGCTTTCGGTCCTTCTATGGGATGAATGCGGGCCACGCTGCAGTCTACCGTTGTCACGCCTAGCTAACTAGTGGATTTCAAATAATGGAATCCGGCCAGTGGCCTGGTGGACCATGGTGGCCATTCACCCGAGTATCACCTCCATGTGAGTGATTAGAAGATTGAAATCTAAAACTGCCATTAATAACGGATGCAAGTTGATTCTTTTGGCCAATGCCCTTTTGGAAAAAGTCTTTGTATATCGCTTCTGATGTAGCAAATCTTACGTAAAATGTACTGCTTCTTTTTATTGATCCATATGAATTCTATATAACTTAATGCGATGGAACGAAATAAGATAGCAAGAATACCATCTTAAATTTTGACGTGTTGTTCATTGATACATGTTCAACTTTTTTTTAAAATTTATGTATACAGTGCACATTTTCTAAATGAATGTCATAATTTTATAACCACAGTATTATAAATTTATAACTAGAATATCGTAATTTTTTTAGCTTTCTGAACGGTATCTTAATTTTATAACTACGGTGTCGTAATTTTATAACTAAAGTGTCATCTTAAATTTTGATGTGACATGAATTAATACCCGTTCAGCTTTTTTTTTTTTAGAATTTGTGTATAGACACATTTTTTAATAGGTGTCATAATTTTATAACTACGGTATCTTAAATTTATAATTAGGATGTCGTAATTTTTTTTAGCTTTGTTAATGGATGTCTTAATTTTATAACTACGGTATCATAATTTTATAACTGGGTGTCATCTTAAATTTTGACGTGACGTACATTAATACTTGTTCAGCTTTTTTTTTTTTTAATTTGTGTATGAGTGTCGTAATTTTATAACTATAGTATCATAAATTTACAATTAGAGCATCATAAATTTTTTTAAGCTTTCTAAACGGGTATCGTAATTTTATAAGTATAGTGTTATAATTTTACAAATGGGTGTCGTAATTTTTTTTCGATGTTGTAAAGTTGTCGTAATGTTTTTGAATGGATATCGTAAAGCCATATAGGATGCATGTGGACTAATAAAAAGAAACGATGCAGCCCACATAAAATTTACTATACTGGATGCGATGTACAAAATTTTTTCCATGCCCTTAGACTGATTCATTATCAATGCTAGCGGTTGCCGATGCTCAATTTTCAAGCCCAATTTATTCCATTTTCAAACGTCATTGGAGCCCATGCGGCAATGTGGACCTCGCAATTGGCATACCATTATATAATATAGATTATATATAATATATAAGTATTTAGTAATATATTATGGAATAACTTAATATGCAAGAAGGTCATAAATATTAATAGTTTATATTATTATATTTTAAAAATATTAAATATTATTTTACTATTAAATTTAATATTAATATAAAAAATATTATGTTATATATTTAATATTACATATATATAGTAGTGAATATTTAAATATCATCTAATGTGATTTAAATATATAATTAGATTAAGTATTAGTAATTTTAGACTATATAAAATTGAATATTATTGCTTGAATTATCATGTCTAATTACTAAATATATTAGTTGCATGGTAACCTTAGATTAATAAGGTAGACTATCATAAACTAAACAGTTTCTAAAAGAAATATCAATACAATGCTATACGCTTAGAAGGAAGAAAAAAATATTGTACCACTTCATATATGAATGTGCTACTATAAAGCAGCAATAGGGGCGACAATTAGGTTAGTTTGGATTGGAAACAAGTTAGGTTTATTGCAAGTCATTTATTAAATAGGTTAGGATATCAAACTTTAATTTGACATATTTAATAAATAGGTAATTCGATCTAATTTACTTTATAATTAAGTCATAATGGTTAGGTTAACACCAACCTTATTAACATGTCAAAGAATGCTAAAAAGGTAAAATATCAACCTACTTAATATACATATTATTGTTAACCAATAATATAAAACATATAAATGACTCTCTCTTGTAAATTATAACATATGACGGATTGAATAAATGGATCAAGCCTGATTTGATCCGTCCCAATCAATTATTTAAATAAATTAAATTGGTTAAAGATATAAAATCTGAACTTGATGCATTTAATAAATAAATCAAAACAGGGCAATCTATTTACGATTTGAACTTAGTTAAGTCAAATCAAAATTCATTTTTTCAGACTCTTCGAGCTCAGAGGCTTGTGATTGAAGGAGACTCTATGATTGTTATACAGTGGATGCGGAAGGAGAGTGTTCCTGATGTTTCCACTAATCCGATCCTCAGGGACATTTGGACTATGCTTCAGCAGGTGGATACTGTCCAGATCCGTTATGTCTTTCGCGAAGCCAACACGACTGCTGACTGGGCAGCGGCGATCGTGGCTCAGCATACAGGTTATAGGCTATGGAGGGTGGGTGATCCTTGCCCTCCTGTACTGTTGCAAATTTTACATTCTGATGTATCTGGGTTGATTCGCACTAGACTAGTGTGATTGCCCGTCTCTTCCAAAAAAAAAAAAAAAATCAAAATTCATTTATTATAGGCTGAACATGGGTCATCAATTAAATGGCTTGGGTTTAATATTGCCACTCTTAAATGGCAGGGTATATAAATTAGTGACAAATTATAGTTGATGCATGCTTCAGTGACAATAAAGTATTATCATGCATGCATGCATGCATTACTTTTGAGAAGATTTTGACTTATTAGATTCCATTAATCATAGATTTAAATATTGACAGTTTCCTGAAGATGTTTTGAGTTGTTGAACCTGACATACTATTTTTAAATACTTAAAAAGTTTGTGTTATTTGGAAATTCATAATCTGTACATCAAGTGATAAAAAAACAAAAAATTTAAATAACATCAAATAATATATATATATATTTATAACCTTTTAATATATGAATAAAACTTTTTAAATCATATAATTTTTAGTTTTTAAGCATTTTAAAAATAATAAACCTTTTAATATAGATTTTTATTATTTAAATCTGTGTTCGAACATATTAGAGTGGGTATTCTTTTGCAACGTAGCTAAGTAGAGCGAAGCCGTCTCTTTCTATATATATATATATATATATATATATATATTATCTAAGGTTATATTAATGTTTTGTGATTATGTTATAGGGATCCTTTGGCCCGCCCACGTCTACTTCACGAAATATGATAAGCAAATGATGAGATATGATTAAAAAGAGATCATATAGAAAGATGATATTTAGCATTGTGTTTCAAACTCATGTAGGTGATCAGAAAAGCCTACAATAATAATACCCTTCGATACGTTCTTAGCTCAGCGCAAGGAGGAGGGAGGTACATGTGGATAATATATGGCCGAGGAGACATCAAGTGGTCCCACTGGTCCCCATCCGATCAAAAATTTGGACCGTTTAATTGTTCAGATACGAACGAGGAGTTAGGAAGACAAAGGTTAGTGCAGGACCGGCGGAGATGGAGCGTCCGGTGCACGCAAGGGACCATCATCGTCATCATGAACGAAAAGACTTTCTATACCGTATTAAAAAATATCAGCAACTTCTACGTAAACTGTACTAATTTTTTTTATTAATTTATATGCATACAATATTTATTAAAAAATAAAATTAGATTATTTGTTTAAAAAATAAAATAAATTATGATATTTTAGTTATAAATTTATGGTTATAAATTACGAAATTAATTCAAAAATATTTATTAAAAATTATAAATATTTTAAAAATTATGTATAAACATATATTTTGAATGAATATTATAATTTTATAGTTATAAAAATCATAAATTTATAATTAAAATTATAAATATTTTTTTAAATTAATATTTTAATTTTATAATTACGGTGGGTTAGACTTAGAAGCAACGGTGCAGTCTTGTAGGAATTGGTGATGAGATGTACAAAGTCTTTTCCCATCATGATGAATTCATCACATCATGACCGACCCGAAAGGTATAGACGATCACGTTAACCCGCGGAGCAGCGTAAGCCAACTGCCCCTGCAATGCCCGTCCGTCCATCTGATCGAGCGGCACCACCTGGTCGTATCTAGGGGCCCTGATTCCACGGCGTCTCCTTCCCTCGCTGCCGCTGACTCCTTCTCCCTCGCCTCTCCCCCGATCCCTTCTCTACTCTCTACCTCTCGCGACCTCGTATCCTCTCCTTTCCCCCGCTCCACTCTTCGTCTTCGTCTCCTCTTTATCGATTACGGATTCTTCTTCTTGTTAATGTCGTGGCTGAGATCGGCGGTCAACAAAGCCGTCGAGGTCGGCGGCAAGAACAACATCACCCGCACCGTCAGGAACTATGCCGACACCGTCGTCCATCACGCCGGCCAGGCCGTCGCCGGCGGCGCCAAGATCATTCAAGACCGCATGGTAATCTCCTCTTCGACCATCCATCCCAATTCTCCTATTTTAATCCCGAACAGGACAGGCCAGGAATTTCACGTTCCTTGGTTCTGACGAAGGAAATATTGGGAATTTGATGGTTCTTGAAACGATTAATTACACAGGTGCGATAACTAGCAGTCAGGGTGACCAAGAATTAAGATCCTGATCTTTCTATTGGAATCACACCCCTGAATTTTAGGTTAATCTTTATTCCTTTTGTAACAGATCTCCATTTTTGTTTCCAAAATGTTGAACCTGGAAGTAATAATAGAAATATTCTTGATATAAGGAAGGTTAACAGATGATGCCAGGAGTTGCAGTTAGATTCTAGAGTTCAGAGTAGTTACGGGGCCCTAGATATTATTTCTGATCTTTAAGGCTTAAGATTATTGTTTTAACGGTTAGTCTGCATGCGTAGGCTAGACTTTATTCTCACACACTTTACCAGAAGAAGCTTTTTGGAAGTATACCAACAATTTTGGAAGTTTAATCCTAGAGAGTTTGTGGGTGAACTTCTTATTGCTGCTTAGAGCCATAGTTTTATTCCACTGCTTGCAAATTTTTTTTTTTTAATAATTTTTCTAACCCGTTGTTCCTTCACTTTGCAGGAGTTGTAGATTTCAGAATATATGTAAACATACCAAATAATCTGTGAAATCAATCAGCCTTTTCATTGTCTTAAACTAGGTTCTAAATGTATTGCTGATGCTTTTATTAGCAAAAGTTTATGTCAATCATTGAAATGCCAGAATCTGTCATTTAACTCCTCCTTTAAACAAGTATAAAAAAAAGGGGACTGTGTATAATGGCAGCGTGCTGCTTTGACGTCCCCAGTTTCACGTGCATTTGCTATCAAAAGAGTTCACAGAGTGTTCAGTATCCTTTCTTCTGTAACAGAGTTCTACTGTACTGGAAATATATGATAGCACAATCATTTCAGTTGCGCCAATAACAAGCAGTGATGATATTAAAATGTATTGGCTCATGTAAAAGTTGCATATTTTTCTCAGGCAATGCGGAGTTATAAAAGCTTCAAGCATACTGTGAAAAGATTGGAAGAAGCTGCTGTAACTTGCAGAGGGGAAGAGAGAGTCCTGTTATTAAGAAGATGGCTGGTTGCACTCAAAGAAATTGAAAAGGCATCAAGAGGTTCAGTGGATGATAAACCTCCTGAGCAGCCCACTTCTGCTGATGAACCCAGTTTATCTCCTAGAAATGCTTCGTTGGTGAGTATATAAATTACTTTATGGTTGGCATGCCATGTTCTTTTTTTTTTTTTTTTTTTAAGCATGTCAAGTAGAAAAGGCAACCTCCTGTTTTATTGGTTTGATTGTTCTTAAATAAGTTTTGCTTTCTGGAGTTTATATCTGTTGATTTTTAGCTTACTTGCTTAATGTCAAAGGTATGAGATTTTCCGTGAATGCACCACCAGAAGAGTCTTATGTTCTCTGAATAAAGAAACTGATAGCAAAGAACAGTGTTGCATATTTTCCTTTTCCCTTATTTTCCCCATACATTTCTTGTAAAACTGAACTTGCTGGTGCAAATTTATGACTGTAGTTAGCTGTATAGTTAAAGTATCTGATATGCATTCCTGTTTATCTCAGTTGTTAGAATGACTAATAATGGTTATGTGGTTAAGTTAGTATTCTATCGTATATCTGTAAAACTTCACTTTATGGTATGATAGATGCAACATGTTGACAATACTTATAACATTAAAATAAGTTCAAAGAACATGTCCAAAATCTTGCCATTCAATTTCCTTATGACCTGTTCATGAAAAAAATGGTCTAAATTTCCCACAAAAATAAAATTGATGAAATGTCGAAAAGGAAAAAGGTAAACTAAAATGATTTTCCTTTGTGTTTTCATATGTTTCACTCATATTTCTCTGTTGTTATTTTCAGTTTTGATGGAGTCACTTTACATGATATTGTATTTATATTTCTTGAAATTTCAATGATGTTATTGACACATCTAGAATTCAAGAAAAACTGACCTCTTTTGAAGGGAAAACATGGCTGTCCTGGTGGCGAGTAAATTTTTACTCAGCTTGAGATGTAAGGTTTCATTAGTGATGCACAACAATGCCCTGCTATGAAATTAGCTGATAAATAGTGGTCAGTTATAATTAATTGAAAGACTGAAGACTTAAAAAAATTCCGGTCTGGTTAACTAATCTGAAATTAAAAGAAGTCAAGGAAATAGTTCCCTTCAATTTACCATTAAAGGGATGCTTTCTCCACATTTTTTAAGGGATGCTTTCTCCACATTTTTTATTCTTCTAATAACAATGGCACAGCTCTCTCTTTCCAAATGTTGCCTTGTTAGGAAATCAAAACTATGCCCAAACATGCCAATGTCAAGTCTAGGTAGATATAAAAAGTTTCAAGTTTTGATTGATTGTATGTTGATCCGTAAGTCAACCTTATGAATATGGGAGAAGGATTGAAGTTAAACACGACTAAGCATATCTTTATATACATTTGTTGTTGGCCTAACCGTTAGTATGCTAGGTGTAGAAAGGTTGAGTTTTTCTTATTCAATGTTATAAGGTGAGGTAATATGATGTAGTTGAATTCAATCTCTTGATTTGTTTCGTGATGAATGCGTTATCCCTGATACCATTTTTATGTTTATAATGTCGTTGTTAAGTAATATGGTAGATCTTCTTTGCATGGTACGGATACTTGAAATCAAAAATTTTTGAAAATTTCGAAGGAAGAATATTGTGGTGTAGGGGAGGACATACCCTTTGGTGGAGTGGATTGTTGAGAAGGCTTAAAGTGTCTAATTCTCCAAGAATGCTGAGTCTCATAGTGATCACCCAACTGATGGGGTAAATTTTAATTTTGATGTTGATTTTATTCAAATGCGGAGCCCTTGTAATCATGGAATGGTGGTTGCAAATTCTAGTTAGTATGTTTGGCTTGTATTTTCCAGCTGGTAGGAGGAAAGCTGTATGAAGCAAAGGCCCATGTCTTAAATGAGGGGCATGCTTTTAGTTATGATTCAATGCTGCATCCTTAGTCTTATTGCTGTGGGTTATTTCAGGAACATCATTCATTTGGATGTTGGGAGGTAATGCTGGGGTGCATATTTGGAGGTTCCTCCACTTAGGGCCTGTTTGTCATATTGTTCTTGTGTTTGTGTTTTTGTTTCTATGCGCATTACTGAAATATCACATGGAGATTAATGTTGAAGGTAGCATTTGGCAAAACTTCACTTGCTTTTGTTTTTACCTTTTTTTGAAAGCAATCCGAAAGCACTAAAGATTTTACGAACAATTTCTTTAGTCTAATTCATTTTTTCTTCTTGGGTTTTCAAAAGCAAAACCAGAAAACAAGAGCAATACCAAACAGGCCCATAGTAATTGTATTTGGATATTGCATTTAGGCTGGATGACTTAACTGACAAGATGCTAATAAAATGACAAATACTTGCTAAAAAATGTAATGAAGAGGGATTATTTGCATGCTGGAGCACCTTTTCTCCTTCTGCATCCTGGTATGTTTCTAACCTCATGTGGAAAGGTTCACTTTTTCCCTGCATCCTTAACTTGTAACTATGCTTGCACAGGTGACATTGGAGACAATTAGCACCAGCATTTATTATGCACTGTATCTTATTATTGTTTGATAATTATATAATGCACGTGTTGAATAACCAGAGAACCTCTCTTTTGAGCTTTATTGCAAAGTGTATCGATTTTAGTTTTTTCTGCTAAACTTTCCTAAGAAAATGTTTCCTGGATCTGCATACATTTCTAGCATTTCATATTACAATGTGAAGCTTTAGGTCTGAAGAGAAAATGGTTCTTAAGAACAGTGTTGTTGATTGGAGCTTTGAATTCAGGAAAGCTCATTTTCTCCTCTTAAGTTGCAATACTTTTACAAGAAGTTTTCAACCTCGATATGACCTTGAATGCGGTAGTTGGGCAAGATGTAGTTAATGGAATTACCCTATCCACTTTAGAGACTAATTGGACCATGGTTATCTGGAATTGCAATTTTTCTTCTTTCCTTATTAATGGATGCAATTTGTCACTCATTTACTTCACCCCCTTTTTTCTTTTTTGGGGCTTGGGGGGGGAGGGGGGGGGGGTGGGGGGCTGCTTTCCCTATTCCTCCCTCTTCCCTTTTTTCATGTGCTTTGCAATTCATTTCTTTTGCATGTAATGTGTTTTGTTGTGAACAGATTTTATTTTTTGATTCTGATATGGGGGGTGAGCCCATGAATTTCCGCGACGTGTTTCTTCATAGTCAGGCTCTTGAAGGCATCACATTGTCCATGGTGAGTTTTTCCACATTTGCTTTTTTTGTGTTCAGTTTGACTTTTAGTTGAATGTAAAAAATGGGTTTATGGAAGACGTGCCTATTTGATCTGGATCTAAAATAAATTAGAAGGAATTATTCAGATAGCTGTGCATGCTTGTGAGAAACTCATAAACTAGCTGAATATGTGTTAGTTGTCAGTAATATGGATTTTAGGTGTATCTTTTTTGCTTCTTATGACCACCGTATGTTAACTTCTGAGTTTGATAACGTGTGCTCTTCTAATTACTTTCTTCATGGGTGAGGCAAAATGTACAGTCTTTAGAGTTCGACATTTGTATTGGTATGGTGGAATTGGAGTTGGAGTTTACTTGTCTTTTTTTTTTTTTTTGAAGATGTTCTTTGCTATCAATCTAGATAATACATGGATGCATGGAAACTAAAGCTCAACATGTGCAATGCATGTGCAGTCAAAATTACATGTGTGTTTTCTGTCAAAATGACTGGCAGAACACTCTATCACTGAGTTGGTTTGTTTGAAAAAAGTGGTCTCTGTCAACCCATTTGTCATAGCTGAATTTTTCTTAGATAAGAGAGTTGAAATCTACCATGAAGTCGCATCATTTTTTGTCTGATGAGAGAACTTTTGTTATAACTTAAGGAGTTATGCTATATTCAGGATGGTTGGATGCAAGTTTTAGTTCCCATCATCCATTTTGGCATTGTAATATTGTATTAAAAAAAGGTTCTTTAGTAGTGGTCAGGATTAGAGATGAGAGAGGAAAGGCTGTTGGGCACAGGTGAAAAGATTGAGCAGATTTGTGAAGCATATCTCCATATTCCCCAAATTAAAAAACTGAATTGATCCAATTTAATTGCCTAAATGGATTAAATTAGGACTTCCAATTCTTCTGTCTCTAATGAAGCCGCTATTAAGCACTTTTTTTTTTGATTGCACTAGGAAGCTTTAAGATGATAAATTTACAAAATTTAGATAGAAGTGCCTCATATACAGGTTATGGGACTTTTGCCCTGCCTATAATCTTTTTTTTTTTTTTAAAGGGAATTCACCTTATTAAATTTTAGCCCGGTCAATTGTGCCAGGACACCCACAGTGACAATTGCACCTGGAGGTTTAGAGCCACTTGGAGTCCAGTAATTGAGATAGTAAATGGTTTTGCTTTAGTTTTGTCAGATCCATTTTGTTGCACTGATCGATCTCCTGTTTCTCACATAACGATCTACTTGCATGATATACTTTATAACCTAAAACAGTAATTGGGTACAGCATTTTTAAATTTCAAATGCTCTGTTTACCTTGACCGTATGGACTGGGTCATGCTAGTGGATTGTCGTAATCAATTGTTTGCTTTGTGGAAATGACAATTTCAGTATTTTCTGAAGCAACAACCTTTAGTTGCTCTGATCGAAGCTTCATAAATCTCTGATTACATTTCATGTTGGGGATTGTTCTTGCTGATCATGGAAGTTAACCACAGGTTAACTGTTTTCTATGACTCAGATTCTGGAAGCTCCGAATGAGGAAGAAGTTTCTCTGCTTTTGGAAATTTTTGGGTGAGTCTATCTGTCCATATAGGCAATGATTAACATTATGCTTATACTTCATTGTATAAGTAAGATTTATATTTTTTGGCAACCTATGTGATCCGATTGTTGTGTCAGCCAGCAATTTCAAGATAATGGTACACAGGAGTAGATTAGATGACCACACAATGTCAAAGATGTTGCTGTTAGAATGAGAAATTTGTTTATCGTAGATGTTGCTATTAGAATGAGAAATCTGTTTTATCATTTATATTTTGAACATGATCTAGAAAATGCGGATAAAAAAACTTAACACAACTATTGATTCTTCTCGATATTTTTGGCATATTGGTTTTTAGGGTGTATTGACTGCATATTTAGCTGTTTGCACTTAATATTGAGAAGTTATATAACCTTTGGTCCTCTTCAAGCTGTCATGCGTTATAACCATCTCTTATAGTGTAATTTGAAAACCTATCTCTGATGCTCCAATGAGCAAAGCGAAATTTATGATTTGAACAGCAAGAATTACGTGGAGTCATGCTTAAAATTGTTGCCATCCTGTGTACACTATGAACAATCTTGAGATCTAGATACGTAATAAGTATTCTTGGAACTTGACCTTTTCTTTTCTTCATTTGAATGACCTTGTTTTGTATTTGTTTTCTTGTAATGCTTAAAACTTGAAAAGCATTTTACATTCACATCTATTAAAATCTTTCCACATCCCTGTCAATCTTGTCTGAATACCTGTGGCTATAAATAAAGTTTTCTTTCTCCTCTTGTAAATAGTGGTAACTTATTGTTTTCTATTGTTTTTTTTTCCTTGTTTTAAGTTATATCCCTGCCCCTTCCGCCTTGCTTTCAAAAATAGGGAAAGAATCGAAAATGAGCTGTTTTGTAGTTCAGGAATTAATTATACTGATTTATGATGTGGGTATGAGGAGTTTCATTGCTTGTTATTTTTGTGTACTATCTACTTCTTTTGTTAATGAACAAAATAATAGTTCATAATATGTCTCCATTGTTGTGTGTTACTCCATTATGCATTATATAGGGTTGAAACTGGGTTAGCCTGGCCCAAAAGAATTTGGGCTTTGGGCTAGTTTTGGGCCTCTGAATATTTAGCAGGCTTTGGCTGGATCCCAACCTGAACTCGAACTAGAGCTTAGCTTGAAGCCCACATGGGCCTAACCTGGTCGTGCCCAATTAGGCTAAAAAGTTTGGCCTGGCATAAATCTCAAACCTTTGCCTTTCATCAAGAAAAAATGAAGTGTCTGCTCCCTTTGCGTCTTCCGCCCTCTTTCCCCCTAGGTCCATGCAAATGAGAGAGAGAGTGGGGCGGAGGGAGGAGAAAGATAGAGAAAGAGTCAAGAGAAGAGAGAGAGAGACGAAGAGATTGAGAGGGATATAGGGAGAGATGGGTAGGGATGGCAATGGCCCGGGAACGGCCCGAGGTGGCCTCTACCGGTCCCCATCCCCATTAGCGAAAACCTTTCCGTTTCCCATCTCGTTAGCCATTTATATAAAAAAATAAAATTATTTCATTAAATTTTCAAAAAAATACTAACAAAATGTTTGGCTTTGATGTTCAGTGGTTGCATGAAAGAGGAGAACAGAGATCATTAAATGTGTTTTACTAGATTTTTTAATATATATTTTATTTATTTTAAAATTTTAATATATTAATATATAATTTAAATATATTATATTAAAGCTAATGGGGATGGGGATGGGGACGAGTAAACGGGGATGGGTAGAGGATACTGTCCATGACCGTTTACCCGTTTAGCGATTGACGGCCATTTACCCGTTTAGCCGTTTAGACCGGGGATTTTCTGATCCGTTAGAAACGGTAGCGGCCGGGTAAATGGCCAAACGGAAAAAATTGTCATCCCTAAAGATGGGGGTGCTAGGAGGGGAGAGAGATTGGGAAGGGGTGCGTTGGGAGGGAGGAGAGGGAGGAAGATAATAGGGAAATTGGGAAGGGGTGCTAGGGGGGAGAGATTGGGAGAGAGGGGATGTTGGGAGGGTAGGGCAGAGAGAACAAAAGAAGAGAGAAATGTGTGGAAGGGTTGGTGGGGGCTTAAGGGGTTAGGAGGCAGGCTTTTTCAAGTCAAGCCCCGAGGTGGGCTTCGAACCAAGCATGGCCTGGCCTATTTTTTATTTGGGCTCTATAATCCAAGCCCAAACACAACTTGTTCTCTCTTGGGCTCAAGCTTAGAGCTCGACTTGAAATTTGTTAGTCCAACAATCTTTGGGCAATCCTAGGCCCATTTCCAGCCCTAATTATGTATGGATCTTGAAAACTATTGTTTATTTATTAATTTTGATTTTTGTCTTTGCAATTCATTGCCGTATCCCTTTTTCTCATTTTGTGTGTGCAAATGATAGGACTATTTCCTGTTTTAATTAGTTTATTCCATAATGTTGGTAACATATTTTTGAATTTTTATCACATCTTAAGATGAAGATTGATGCTAATAAGCAACCTTTGCTATCTCTGAAAAATAATGCAATTGCACAAGCATAGTCAATTTTTTAAAATCATTTTATTACAGAAGTTAAGTTGACTACCGTCCAAAGTTTAGTACCTAGATTTGGTAACGACTTTATTACCTATTTTATAGTAGTCATATTGTTGTGACTTTTGACATAATATTCAATGTTACAATGCAACCATTCTGAGGTTTGGAGGAACCCCAAACACTCCCAACTATTAGCCAACAGTTGTCCAAAACTGCAGACACTGCATTTTCTCTTATGTTTGTCATTTTGGTTTGGTGATTTTACATTCTAAGTCTTTTGGTTGATTACTTGCAGACTCTGTTTTACAGGAGGGAAGGAAGTCCATAATGCAATTATGAGTAGCATACAGGATCTGGCAAAAGCATTCTCAAATTATCAAGATGAAGTATTGGTATACCTCTTACCTAATTATTTCCTTTTTATCATTCATGTTCATGCATATATACATTTGTATGCATGCATGCATGTATACACCGACATACATATGCGCATATGTATGTATGTAATACTGCCACACTCAAACCTACATGCTGATGCTTATAATTTTGATAGTCATACAAGTGATTGGAAATATTTTAAAAAGTATTTGGTGCTTATTTTGGTCAACTCTCCCTTATCTTTTTTTGACACATTTGGAATGTTCCATTTCTGAATAAAAGAATTATGTTCAAGTAGTGTTTAGTTAATTATGCATTTATTAATATTTGATTGATTGGTCTAAACATAAGATTTGTCTAAGTCACTTTGTTTCTTTTTGTCCAAGCCACTTCTTCTTTTTTGCCTAAGTCACTTCATTTTTTCGTTGTGAATATCCTGAATATCCCCATTCAAATTGCTGAAATGGAAAAATTGGGTGCTATCTTATTATTGGCTCGGTTCATTGGCTGGACATAAGTGGACTTGAACTACTGATGTCTGCCATAGGGTAAACTGCTTCGTTTTAGGCTGCCTTGACTGAGAATGGGAATAATAACATGCAACCAATTTTTAGCTATGACCAATGAAGGCAACGTGATGTATTTTCTGATAAAGGATTGGGTTATTAATATTGAACCTCTTATTGCTTGAATAAATGTAATGCTATCTGAAGTTTTTGATATTGCTAACCATTTATTTTTCCTCTTTTTTCCTCATTTTTTCTCCTTTTCTTTTGGTATTTAGGTATGTGCCTATGTATGAACATGCGTACATAATACCTACTAATGTATGTACCTAGTATCTACTAACGTATATGCACATGTATCTACTAACGTACATACACATGATGTACCTACCAGTGTACCTACCAACATACCTACCTATTTATGTTACTTCATACCTGGTTGCATGCATAGATATGTATGTGGTGGTTTTACATCATTTAAAATACTCTTTGTGCATCAACCATCATACAAAACCATGGTTTCAAATCTCAGCAGGCATCCCAAGTGTGGAATGGGACTATACCGCTATCATCCCAATGTGCCAATTGGCTCATCTTGGGATGTTCTCTGATCAAAGTGTCGGAATGGACAGGGTCACTGGTGTGTTCAGTTCCATGAAAAAATCAAGACGGTCCTGTC
The DNA here is from genome assembly GCA_900491605.1 of Calamus simplicifolius. Lineage (NCBI taxonomy): Eukaryota > Viridiplantae > Streptophyta > Magnoliopsida > Arecales > Arecaceae > Calamus > Calamus simplicifolius. The sequence goes on from UESW01001832.1 coordinate 44,688, forward strand.
TTATGGGATTAGATTTAAAATCTTGTGCAAAATCATCGTTATTAATTTGTGGTACTAAGACAAAAATACCTTCTACTAGCATTTTGAAATAAATATAGTTAAAATTATTTTAGAGGTTTCACATTATTTTAAATCGTCATACAAAACCATGGTTACCAATTTATTGTGTGGTTATTATTGCTTTAGCTAACATGAGAAGACAGAACTTTGACAAATGGACCAGTCTGTCTCGAGCCCGATATGCATGATGCAGGGCCATGCACCCCTATCTACTGTGTCTATCTTGCCAGCATGTTCCGTGTTGTATAGCTCGGACCGGCACAGCATGATGCTTTGATCCACGTATTCTACAAATTCCCTCACATTCATACGCTCCATTTTTCTTTTTGAAAAAACAATATAAAACCGACATGTTCTGTTTTCTATATAAATACTGTAGTTGCTGTTTCTGCAGGTTGCAGTGGACAAATTATCTTTAGATGAAATGCTAATATGGTTCTTATTTTTCATTGTTGGCATGATAACTGACTTCTTTTGCCTCCTAAAGAATTCTATTGAGTTACAGCTAAACCATGATCCTTTGTCTGTTAGTGTCTGTACAAGCAAGTATCATGGTCAAATAGGTGCTTTATCTCATTTGAAAACTTCTTTTTTTTGTTTAGCTTTTGTTACAGTGATGGTCCGTTCATTTAATGCTATTTGTAGTTTTAGTGACTTTTAGTTATGATGCATTCACATTGATGATTTGATAAATATTGATTTTCTTTTATGTTTTCTTTGTTTCTAGAGATATTGCACAAGTTACTACTTTGCTTTTAAGGTGGACAAATTTGCAAGCATTTATATAATGATACAATTGTATGTTAATTGTGATATGATTTTGTTTCCAGGTAAAACGGGAGGAACTGCTTCAGTTTGCACAGTGTGCTATTTCAGGACTTAAAGTAAATGCTGAACAATCAAGGTCATCAAACAAATTTTGTTTTGTGGTGCTGTTATTTTTTCTTGGCTCATCCACCTGTTTCATTTATGTGGTGTGAAGGAAACAAAATCCAAAATCCTTAAGAACAAGAACAATGATTAGATGCCTAGTGCTTTAGCCATATAGGTAGTGTTTGGATGTCAAAAAGTTATTACAGGAATAGAAATACGAATTCCCTAAGAGTAGCTTATTTCTCTTGTTATTCTAGATTTTTGTTTGGTTTAAAATATGATATTCCACGTTATTCCAGTGCAATTAATGCAGTGTTATTCCAAATGGTATTTGGATGACATGAGAATAAGCTTATATTTCATTAGGAATAGATGAAGATTTTTTAGAAATTCCAAAAATATCCCTGACCAAATGTTAAGAAAAAATGGATTATCAATTTATTTATTAATATAATTACTTAAATAAATTATTTTTTAATTAATTTATTATTATGATCTATTAAAAGTTTGCATATTATGTAGTAATGGTTAGTAAGAGAAAAGTGGATTATACCATTACCTTTCTGCGGTGGACATTGTTATGTACATATATTAGTAACGGTTAGCCAAAACTATATCTTTTCCTTCTTTATATTTAATATCATGAATTTTTTTGATAGAGAGGGTAATAGTCTTTTTTTTTTTTTTTGGACTACGGTAAATGGGAATAGGGCTATTCCATGGTGAAGCATGGAATATGAATTCTAGAATAAGGACATTTGACCGGAATACCAATACCTAGGGGGCTCATCATCTTTTTTATGCCTGTTTGAGGGAATAGCATGGAATAAGGCCCTATTCCAACCAGGAATAGGGCATCCAAACACTACCATAATCCCTAGTTTGCGATTGTGTCTGGAGTTGCAGTCCCTGGTTGCTCCTTTGAATTGTAGATGTTGTGTTTTATCTTTTCTTCCCCTTCCTCAAGTTTTTATACATTTGCTAAAGAAAATATCTGAGGTCGATGTTAGGGAGTCCAGACTATCAGAACTATGTATTTGTTACCTGCATGCTTTTCTTTGAGTTTTTGACATTGCATCATTATACATTTGGATACCGTTAACTGAGCACCATTAAGTTGTGCTCAGTGGAAATTATCGAAGAATGTGTTGTTCTTCAAGATTTTGATACAACTGGTCCTTTTGAGGTGATCTTTCAATATAAGCAAAGTATGAATTTAATCATGTATAATGTATAGCTGGAAAGGTATTGATTATTCGTATATATTGGAGTTTTTATATTGATTAGATAAATTTTCTCACTAGCTTTTGTGTGTTATATGTTACTTCAAATTTCTTCACCGGCATATTAAACTAGATGCCAAATATGTGCTCCCCATAACATGGGGGTGTATCAAGAATCATGGGCGGGGAAAAGAAATGATTGTAGGTTTATATGGGATCCATTTCATTTTTTTTTTAAACATCATTTCCTACCCTGATTAGAAAGTGTGAGAACTTGTTGTCTTGATGTGATAGATTGACTGAACCATATATATTTGATTACAGACTAGATGCTGAAGCCTCAAAGCTGCGGAAAAGAATAGACAGAGCGGAAGCATTGCAAGCTCCATCGGCTGAGGATCATGATAAAGCATCATCTGAAAAGACATCTCATGCTACTGTGGAGGTATGCCTAATGTGAAAAGTTGTCTCTTTCTACTTAATTTGTTTTGGCTGAAGAGAAAAGTTGGCTCTTTTAAGATTCCAGTGATGTAGAATATTGATGGAATGCTGGCAAATCAGCATGGAAAATAATTAATTGTGAAATGAAATTAGTTTTTTTTTGAACAACAATTTTTGCATCTTGAAAAAGAAAAATATGACTCAACCAATTAAATCGAGAAAAAAGATTCATGTAACCAACTTCAACTAGTTTGGAATTAAGGCTTTATTGTTGTTGTTGTTGTGTTGAATAACCATTTTTGTAATGGCCATGTCCTTTTAGGATGTAGGCTATTTGCTTTTTAGTTATAATACTTAATCCAATAATGATACTCTTTTGAAAATCATATTTTTTGTATGAATTTTTTTCCTAATATCTAGTCTACTTTATCTTATTTATGAAATATGTAGGACAATTAGAAGCATCATTATTATGTTTTATTCTAGCCAACCCCATGTAGTTGGGAAAAGGCTTAGATGAGTTGAGTTGAGTTGAATATTATTATGTTTTATTCATGCATAAGTTTAGTGAAATTAATTTATAATACAATTATATGGCAATTGAAATTTATTTAGTTACTCACTCTTCCCTATTGCATCCACCATTTTGTCATGTTTTAATTTTACTAGAAGTTCTCAGGTCATGCTATACGGATTGGTGTAGAAGGCTGAAATTTTTATTCATTTCACTTCAGTGTACAATCCTAGGAAATATATAGGAGATTACAAGATAAGAATAGGAAACTTAATTATTCTAAATCTGAAATCTATCTAATCAAATCCCTTAATTTTAGGGAATGATTACAAGATAAGAATAGGAAACTTAATCATTCTAAATCTAAAATCTATCTAATCAAATTTCTTAATTTTAGGGAATTTAAATTCAAACAGATTCTCCTAATCTATAGGGATATTTAACTAATTTTATTTACACCTTATTTACACTTCAACACTCCCCCTCAAGCTGAGGAATGAATATCTTTCATTCCCAGCTTGGATATAAGGCCCTGAAAAATGGAACTACTCAGCCTTTTTGTTAGAACATCCGCTAGTTGTTGTCCCGATGGAACATAAGACACACACTAATCCTTCCTCCAATTTCTCTTTGATAAAATGTCTATCAGTTTCGATGTGTTTTGTCCTATCATGTTGCATAGGATTATGAGCAATATTGATAGCTGACTTGTTGTCACAATAGAGTCTCATAGGACTTTCCTATTTGACTTTCAAATCATCTAGAATAATCTTTAGCCAAAGCAGCTCACACAGGCCTTGCGCAATAGCCCTAAATTCTGCTTCTGCAGATGATCTTGCTACCACATTCTGCTTCTTACTTCTCCATATTACCAGGTTTCCTTCAAGAAAGATATAATATCCTGTAGTAGATTTTCTATCTATTAGGGAACCTGCATAGTCTGCATCGGTATAAACTTCTAGAGTAAGAGTATTGCTCCTTTTGAACAAATTCGTTTCCCTGGATTGCCTTTCAAGTAATGTAGTACCCTGTAAGCAGCTTGAAGATGTTGTTCCCTTGGATCGTGCATAAATTGACTAATCATGCTCACTGAGTATGCTATGTCTGATCGAGTGTGAGTAAGATATATGAGTCTACCTACCAATCTTTGGTACATTCCTTTGTCAACAGCTGGTTCTTCTTTAGCCTCACCTAACTTATGATTTGGATCCATTGGAGTAGAGACGAGTTTACAATCTATCTTTCTTGTTTCTACCAACAAATCAGTCACATACTTTTGCTGAGATATGAAGATTCCTTGTATGGAATATGCCACCTCAATACCAAGGAAGTACTTTAGTTTTCCTAGTTCCTTTATCTTAAATTCCTTCACCAGCTGCCGCTTTAATTCCTGCTTCTCCATCACATCATTCCCAATTACTATGATGTCGTCCACATATACTAGAAGAGCAGTAACCCTCCCTGTAACTGACTGCTTAATAAAGAGTGTATGGTCCCCTTGACTTTGTTTATATCCGGATTCCTTCATCACTTTTGCAAATTTTTCAAACCATACTCTAGGTGATTGTTTTAATCCATAAAGTGCTTTTCTCAACCTGCACACCTTGCTACATGAGTTCCCTTTAAATCCTGGTGGGATGTTCATGTAGATTTCTTCATCTAGGTCACCATGGAGAAATGCATTCTTAACATCATATTGCAGCAGTTGCCAATTGAAGTGTGCAGCCAAAGATAATAGGATTATCATAGTATTCATTTTTGCGACTGGAGCAAAGGTCTCCTGATAATCTACACCGTAGGTTTGAGTGTACCCTTTAGCTACCAATCTTGCTTTATCTCTCAAGGGATCCATCAGCTCTGAATTTCAATGTGAAAATCCACTTACAACCAACAATATTTTTTTCTTCTGGTTTATCAATGATCTCCCATGTTCTATTCTTTTCTAATGCACTCATCTCCTCTCTCATGGCAGTCCTCCATTCCCTTTTTGTCAATGCCTCAGTAACAGTGTTAGGAATAGCAATGGTGTTTAGGCTCATAATGAATTTTCGGTGAGTTGGGGACAGACGTTTAAGGGAGCCATAGTAAGATAATGGATAGAGTGGTCGTTTGGTGCATTCTCTTGTGCCTTTTCTAACAGCAATGGGCATGTCTAAGTCTTCAATGGGGTCAGTAGGTGTCTCAATAGGTTGTAAAGACATGTCAGATCTTACGGGTATGTCTAAGTCTTCAATGGGGTCAGTAGATGTCTCAATAGGCTGTAAAGACATGTCAGATCTTACCTTAATTTCATTTCCAGAGTTTGGATCAGATTCTTGGACTTGTTTCAATTCAAGAACAGCCTTTCTCCTTGAATACACATGAGAGAATCTTGTAGGGTTGTGACTGGCATTGATTAGGTCAGGAAAGACAGGAGATGACACAGATTTAGTAGACTTATTTCTAACTATGCTGGTTGGAAGGTCAAGGGTTTGAAGTGGTTCAGAAATCTCAGAAGTCCTATCTTCTAACATGAAAACTCCCCTGAAGAGAGGACTTGAGAAAAAGGTGTATTTTCCATAAATGTGACATCAACAGAAATGTAGGTTTTTTTGGATGAAGGGTTATAACACTTGTATCCTTTTTGAGTGGATGAGTAACCAAGAAAGACATATTTGATGGCACGGGGATCTAGTTTGTTTCTATGCTGGCTGTGAACATGAACAAAGGCAGTGCTGCCAAATACCCTAGGGATAAGGCCATTTGAGGTTCGGAAGTGAGGGTAGAAGCTATTGAGGGTCTCTATAGGACTCTTATTATTTAGCACACGGAAGGGAAGTCTGTTATCATGTATGTGGCAGTGAGAGCAGCCTCACCCCAATAAGACTTGGGTACATTCCCTTGAAAGAGTAAGGCTCGAATGGTGTTGAGCAACTGTTCATTTTTTCTTTCAGCTACCCCATTTTGCTGGGGCGTGTTGACACATGATGATTCATGGATAATACCTTGGGATTGGAAATAAGGTGATAGAACTTGATTAAAGTAATCTCTAGCATTATCTGTCCTAAAGCTTTTTATGGTAACTCCAAATTGGTTTTGAACCATTGAATAGAACGTTGGAATAACAAAGCTAACATCAGATTTGTGTTTAAGGAGGAATAGCCATGTAACTCGAGTGCAGTCATCAATGAAGGATACAAACCATCGAGCCCCATAAATATTAGGTATGCTGGAAGGGCCCCATATGTCACTATGGATCAAATGAAAAGGATAAGAACTGCGTTTATTGCTAATAGGAAAAGATACACGAGTATGTTTTGATAACTCACAAATATCACAATGAAACTCAGAAATATCTAATCCTTGAAATAGTTGAGGAAACGTAACTTGTAAAACCCTAAAAGATGGATGACCTAGGCGTAAATGATACAGCCAAATGACATCTTTATTGGAAGAACTGAGAAAGGACAATGACAAATCATTCTTAACAGTTTGAGATGATTCAAGGAGATAAAGGCCGCTGCTTTCCTTAGTAAGTCCAATCCTCTTCCCCGATCCCTGATCCTGAAAAACACAATAAGAAGAGAAAAAAACAGCATAACATTTAAGGTCATAGGTGATCTTATAAATAGAGATGAGGCTGGCTGATAGTTTTGGTACATGGAGGATATTTTTAAGGATAAGGGTGGATGTGATATATATATCCCCGAACCCTGCAACAGTGGTTAAAGAGCCATTAGCCACTACATTTTTCCTGTTACGTGGGCATGGGGTATAGGTGTGGAAATGCTGAAGTGTAGGGGTCATATGGTCTGTGGCACCGGAGTCTATTATCCAAGAGTTTGTATAGGTGTTTTCGGTTTTCATTACTTGGGCATTCATACAAAAAGAAAAAGAATGTTTACCTGAAAGAGTCAAAGAGCAAGCTCCAGAAGGCTTCTCAAGAGATCCTAACAAACTCCTTAGCTTTCCAATTTCTTCATTATTGAACCTTTCTATTGCTGGGTTTTTCTCTGCTTTGGGTTGTTCTACCATGAGTGCTTGAGGTCTTTGCTGTCTCTCACGGTTGCTCCAGTCTCGGCTTGATGGCTTACCATGCAATTTCCAACACCTCTCTTTGGTATGTCTTGGTTTTCACAATAGGTGCATCGGAGAGTATCTTTGTTCTCTTTTCACGGGTTTTCTCTACTCAATGGTTTATGCAGACCATTCTTTCCTTTTACTACGAGGGCTGAACCATCCACGGTTTGTGATTCAAGCATGACACTTCTTCGACTTTCTTCTGCTCGAATCAGTGAAATTATTTCTTCTAAAGATGGTGTGTCTTTCTTGCCAAGGATTTGAATCCTGATCTGATCAAATTCAGGATTTAATCCAGCTAAGAAATCATAAACACGATCTTTTTCAATAAAATTCTTCAGAATGGCAGCATCCTCAGAACACTTCATCTCAAAAACTCGATAATGATCGAGTTCTTGCCACAGGTTTTGCAGCAGATTAGCATATTCTGTGATTGATTTGTCTCTTTGCTTAGTGGCTGCAGTTTTGACCTTGATCTCATAAACTTGTGCATCATCGTGGTCCTTTGAATATGTGCGACGAACAAAGTCCCAAATCTCCTTTGCAGTTGTCAAAAACATGCATGTGTCGCTAATCATGGGTTCCATGGAATCCCATAGCCACGACATTATCATGGAGTCCTCCTCATCCCAGGTTTCAAACTTTGAATCATCCTTTGTTGGCCCGTTTCCGAGAAGATGGCTGAGCCTCCCCTTGCCTTTGAGATATGTTCGGACAAATTGAGACCACTTGAGATAATTCTTCCCACTGAGCCTATAGGATGCCCGAATATTCTGTAAATCTCCAATTTTCTGAACAGAATTGGATTCTTCAGATGGGTTACGGATGCTAGAGGTTTCAGAGGTTGACATGGTCGATTGAAGAAATCTTGCAGCAATGAAGGCTGCTGGGATAGGTAGAGAAATAGGCTCAAGGGAGCCGCAGCAATGAAAGCTGCGTGCAAAGGGATGAATGCGGAAAACCCTAGAGCTCTGATACCATGTAGAAGGCTGAAATTTTTATTCATTCCACTTCAGTGTACAATCCTAGGAAATATACAGGAGATTACAAGATAAGAATAGGAAACTTAATCATTCTAAATCTGAAATCTATCTAATCAAATCCCTTAATTTTAGAGAATGATTACAAGATAAGAATAGGAAACTTAATCATTCTAAATCTGAAATCTATCTAATCAAATCCCTTAATTTTAGGGAATTTATATTCAAACAGATTCTCCTAATCTATAGGGATATTTAACTAATTTTATTTACAGCTTATTTACACTTCAACAATTGGTTTTGAATATAAGATATTAAGATGGCCCCACATGATACATTTCTTGAGGGACTAGTAAATGATGAGAAATCATCTGACATACTTGCGTCATTCCCACTGAATTTTATAAGCACCCACAAGGCCAATCTTTTGTTTTCCTCAACCACCGTTCTGCTTCTGTTCTGTCACTCCCATCTGCCTGTCCGGTCATGCATGAGTATGCAAACTTCTGATCATTAGTTACATTATCAGTCCTGATGAATTTGCTTATGTGGCTCTGCCATGGTTTTCCAGAGTATAGTAGATACATGTAGTCGGTTCTTTTATGTGTAGTTTATACTTCCATTAGAAGCTTCTGCAGAAGTTTGAAGTTTATTGTAATGGCAAATGAATAATCATTTGTCATGTTTTCATGATACCCACTGTTGGCATTTGTCTTCCATTCCCACAAAATTTGTCGTCCGCTTATTTGATGACTGCTTTTGCAGTAGTGGTTTGGATTTCTTTTTCTTGAATATATACTTTGTCATGGCGTTTACAGGATTGTTCAGGTGATTCATTTTTCATACATTCCTGCTGTAAAATTCCCATGATGCTTTTATGGATTGGTTTGTAAACTAATTGTTGATCAATGGAGCACAAATTAGCACTGTTGAGACATTATGTAAGTTGTAATTCAAGCTATTGCGACAATAAGTAATATTCTCTTTGACAATAGTAAACAGACTAAGTAATAAGGACGTGTTGCGGTATGGATTAATCAACTTCCAAAGGAAGTGGATGCAAATAAGATTAGTGTTCCAAGTTGATGATGATGAGGTGCATGCATAGCAAGATTGCAAAGACGTGGCTAAACATTGGCGCAGTGGGCAGCATAATAGCTGTGCTTTAACTTGTTCTGTCACTTAATTGTAGGAAAATTATCAGGATAAGGATATTGCTTTTAGTGGAAGAAATGGCTTAGTGGGATTAAAAATGCTGGTCTCAGATATTTAAAGTGTGCTTTGCTGGTATTGGGGCTTGGTCAGTGAAGAATATTTGGTTAATTCTATTGAGAGTTTATATTGTAATAATAAAGTTGCATTGCCATCTAGATTGTTTAAACCATCAGTTCATTGAAATTTGCCATGCCTTTTTTGTCATACATTTATTGTAGTGTTGAAATATTACCATCTTATTTTATGTTGACTGTTGTCATTAAGTTGCTCGACTTTTTTATGAGCTATTCATGTTCAAGCTTCTGATTTGATTTTGTAGGCTCTAAAAGAAGCACTGGCAGAAGTTCGCTTTTGCTCTAGACTGGAAGCACTCTTACTAAAGAAGAAATCCATAAACAGTGGTGATTCACCAGAAATTCGTTCTCAAAAGGCATGCTCATGACTTCTGTTTCTATGTTTGATCATTGAAATTGAATTATGGAAAACTGTGTACCTTTTATGTGTTGATGCTAATTTCCAATATTTAGGCCATGCAGTATAACATGCTTTTGCCTTGCAGTTTGGCAACCCTTGCTAGTTTTATGCTGTAATGGTGTATGGAATCTGTAAAAAAGAAAAGGGAGTTTTGAGAATCTTGCATTACAGTGATAACCATGCCCTGATATTCTGCTGATCTCACTAGCTTTGCCTTGCATAGTTGCGTATTTTAATATTTTCTACCAGGGCTTTCCACCTGTATAATGCTAAAGGTGGGAAGGTTAATGCACTGTTTTTTTTACCACCTTCTTAATTAAAGACTGGCCACATAGGTTTCTTCGCAAACCAGGATTTTTGTTAAAATTTTGACACCTTTGCTTTTTGCCTCTTTTGGTTCCATGCAAACCATTCTTACAATTCTGTCTGGGCTTTTAAACTTCAATCATATTTGTGCCTTGTACTGAAAGCAGTGTTACTTGAGCACTTGGAATGGGTGCATGTGCCAGGGCATTAACCTCTGAAAAAAATATGACAAAGGGACATTTTCTTGCACTAAACTGAATAAATCTATAATCATAAGAGTTTATTTATATGTTGGAAACAGACTAGTTAACTGCATATTCTGTTAACACATTTAAGCCTTGATATACATTTCAGTATGTGCTCATTTAAGCCTTAATATACATTTCAGTAGATGTGTCAAGGCTCTTGATATTAATGACATTTAGCAGCAGATATGGGTAGAAGTGTCATCACTTCAACAGTTGAACCTTCCAAAAAGAACAATTTCCAAGCTAACATTTGTGATGATACAAGCATTATATCCATTTATGTCTGTCCTACCATGTCCAAGTGCCTAAAAGGCCTGGTTATCTGAAATTTAAAATATTAAATGTTCAAGTAGCAATTGCTATAAGAATGCTCTAACTGTCATGAGGTATGTTGATGCTGAACCTGATTTGTCATAATAAATGATCATTTTTTTGTGTGCAGTAACTGTTCCTAGACAGATGCAGATTTTGATTTTATGAAACTTCTTTGGTTAATTTAATATGAATTAGACATGATATTTTCTTCCTTAATCGATCATTGCTACGACTAGATCTGTGTTCTTTAATTGTAGATTCCAATTAGTGAAATACATTTTCTAATTTCCTTTTCCAATCTATTTGTGTTCAAATGGCAGGTTGATAAGTTGAAGGTTCTAGAAGAATCTCTTGCAAACTCTTGCTCCAAGGCAGAAAAGCGAATACTAGATCAAAGGTCTTAAATAGTTATTTTATTCTTTTTATTATCTTTTGCAATCTATTGATTGAATTATGAGCTTGCATTTCCTTGGATGTTCTCTTTATCATTGTTTCTTAACGAATACTTTGTGGATAGCATTCATATGATAAATGTACTTGTTTGTCTTATGCATGGGAGATTGGGAATCAGTCAAGGTGATTTCACTTATGGTATTTTAGAAATAGTTGTACCGAGACAAAGTTAGATGGCTTGGAATTTTTGTGAAATTTCTGTGTAGTCAATGATGCAACCATGATTGAGGAACAAAGGCTTTGCTAAATGAACTAAACATATTGGTTTCATTATCTGAAAGATGTACTGAGATGTTCCAGTCAGCAACTACAAAGGGTGAATGATGGGGGTGCATGCAATCATCAGATACCATTGCTATGCTACGTAGCATGATATTGTATATATTAGAGTGATCATGGACTCCTAAGGCTGTTAACTGGCCAAATCCAGTAAGTGCTATTAAGGGAATATGTCCAGAGGAGGAAATGGTCTGCTGCTGTGCAAGATGGAAATTTCGGGCACATTTGATCTTGGTCTCCATTCAGTGGTGATAACTGATAACAAAAAAGCAGTCAGACCTGGCCATGCAAGCATGCGCACACTCACACAGTTATCAGTGGTGATAACTGATAACAGAGATGTCTATTAATAAAACTCATCTATAATTGACAATGGTATCAGGGCGTAACGACAAAAGATAATTGGGGTATGAAAGAGAGGACAGTGAAATCCTCTAAAAGGACCCTTCTTAGTAGATTGATCAAGAAACAAGATCAAGATGCTGATGATTATTGTTATTGTGTATGCATACATATACACATATATGCATACGCATGCGCACACATATATGTTTGCATGCATGCATGTACACGCACCTATATATGCCTGTATATATTTGTGTATGTATACACATACATGCGTATACATACACATATATACATACATCTAGAAGGAGATTGTTGAATTTATGGATGAGAAGAATCATATTGTTATGGATGACTTGTGTTATTCCTCCATTCTTTTGTTGGGATAACCTAGCAGACTTTGGTTTTTCCTCCTTGGCTTCACTGTTATTAGATTAATGAAATCATGAACTTAGCTCTTGGTTACCTGAAGTGGAAACAAGTACTGGCCAGATTTGAGTGTGGGTATGTGGAAGCAGATCTCTCGAAAGAATATTAGAATAAGTATATGGTTAGGAGCTGGGTGCAGGGTCTGGGTTTTCTTAGATGTTCCAAAGTGGTCCATCACTACTAGAAGTTTTCTGTTAAGTTATACAACACAAATTACGCAAAATAATTATGGGGAATTAAGATATTATAACATCTGAGTCTGATCACATATGGTTTCATCTTTTAAGTTTAAATCCAACATTGGGTTCATATCCATCCAAGAGATGTAGTTACTCATAAAAAAACTGAATTATGAGATGCTATTTCACCCTTTACTCTCTTTTTTTTTGTGCGTGTATATACCTTGAAGTTCTTGTGCCTTATCGCCAACATTTTGCAGTTTTTTCCCAAAATTTAAAAAGGTACTTATCCTCCTAAACAATAGTCTGTTTCTTTCTTCTCAGTTTCTGTAGATATACAATCTAATTATAAGTTTTTGTCTCATTCATTATGGGCTGATGGGACTGATAACCTACTAAATGATGAAAACTGAGTATCGCTTGAAGTCCTTGGTTCATATCTGAGTGAAGGAGAAGTTATCTGCCAGTTCTTAAATCATGCTAACCAAGTGCGTTGTTGGTGAGAGAGAGAGCTTTCTCATAGTCTAGCCAAACTTACATTCTTGGTTGAGAGAGAACCAAGCAACTGTTTGAACTCTTGGCAGGGAAGTATCATCTGTTCTCTGGCAGTCATCTTTACTCTGAGACACCTATGACCTATCTTCCATAAGTGAGAAAGCTGAGTGCAATCCAACATCACAACTCTCCAAAAATATAATGTGAAACAAAGTGAATATGGAGTGGCCTAAATATTTGACAATCTCAAAGTCATTAAACTTTTGCTGCTAGTCCAAGCAAATTGATGGGAGTATTTTATCATTTGTCACCAGGACCATACACAGATAATCAGAATTATTCTTTGTCAAGCAACCTTGTACTGCATTGTATATTGCATGCTGAACATTTTTGCAAACTTAAATTAGTTACAATCAATCTTACCATCTGGCCATAAGATTAAGATGCCTCTTTGTCATTTCCTCTTGTTGCACGTCTTCAAATGAATTTTTTTTTTCTTTTTAGATAGTAAGCTGCCCCAAGTTCTAAGTCAACTTATTGTGTATATAAATGCCCACTAACTTTAAAGAAATATCTGTCAAGGAAATGTCTGCACTGGGAAATCAAGATGATTATCAAGGACTGGGTGCTGATCTGTGCTGACTGCTGTCTGTCTTGCCATGGTAGGACAGTGTTGGCACTAAGCATGCATATATGCCAAGATACCTTGCATATCGCAAGGTGTCAGTCTGGTCTGGTCTTCATGGGTTGAAATGGGTAACCAAGCTTCTTTTTTTACCTGAAATGCTCACATGCAGATATTGTATGATATTCCACCTGCGTTTTGTTGTGTCAGTGACCATCTTCTGTGTGGGACTGGGGTAATTGACATGGGGATAAACAATGTCATCATCTGTGTGGCTGTTTTGGGTAAAAATTCTGTTGCTCATCAAGGAGATGCTTTATGTGTATCATAATCATTGTAAATATGTTGTTTTCACCTTCCCTGACCCACTAGTTTCTAAAATGTCTTGAATTTTACCAATCATTAGTCGTTTCTTGCTATTACTAACGTGTAAAATGTTCTAACACAAGTTCTTCATTATAGTAATGCATTCTGTTCTTTTTTCTGGACCTTGTCGCTCTTTAAAATTCTCTAATTACTATATCACGCTACATAAAGAGATCATGAATTCATTAATGCTTTTGTCTTTATTTAAATCAGGCATCAGAAAGAGGAGGCTCTCAACTTTCGGGTGGCCAAAGCCAAAGAAGTTAGTGAGATAGAGAAGGTAAATTGCTGGCAGGATAGTCGAGACTTGTTTACATGTGATCCTGCCTAGTATCATTAATAACTTTTGTCATTCGAATCAGGAATTGGCCACTGAAATTGCTGGGCTGGAGAAGCAAAGAGATGAGCTAGACGCTGCATTGAAGAAAGTACGGAGCCACACACACACACACACATAATGAGAAGCACATACAAAAGAATATGTTATCACTTTTTTTTTGAAAGGTTTTCTATGCTTCTGAGCATCTTCTTAGTTTTTTATTTTACCTTTTGGATGTGCTTTAATTGCTAGGTCAATCATAAATTGTTCCTCTAGTTTTGCACCATTAGAGATTGTTAAAGGTGAGGAATGCTGGGCAGTGTTCATGCTTTTATCTTACCAATTCACAGTTGCACCAAATAGGATATTGAACTCTTTTAATGTCCACAATGGCTTAAATATGAGACATTCAAAGTGACGCTACTTCAGTTTTCCTTCTTTGCAATTTTAGATTTTTCTTATTATCTGATAATATGTATGGAATCATCTTCCCTGCAATAAGTGACGTTCTTATTCTTTGATGTATGTATTGGAATCATCTTCCCTGCAATTTCAGGTCATATTTTAATTATATATGCAGCTTCTTATGGTTAATAAGGGTCAAAATTTTGATCACTTTCTTTTCCTGGTGTGTACTCACCTTCTAGTTCTTCAATATTCTTTTTGATGAGTGGCACGAGTTTGTCATACGTGGATCTTGTGGATCTCATTTATTTTCTAAAAAGTATCTGAAAAGCAGAATGTAACACTGTCATTCTTATCTTGAGGGAGAGAGTATGTGATTATGTATGTGTATCATAATAACATGAATAGTGACCTTGATATTTATGTACATGTGGTCTTGCAACTTTGATAGTCTGTGTTTATATTCCTTGGAAATCTAATTCCTCAAATTAATTTGTGGAGCTAGCTTCGAATCCAGTATCTCAGAAATTTCAATTTTTTGTGCTATGTGTTTTGTGGTTTAAACTGGATAATGAAATGTAGGTTAATATTTCTTTGTCGGTTGCTATTGCACGCCTAAACAAGACCAGGGAGGAGAGAGACCAGTTTGATGAAGCAAGCAGTCAGATTGTTGTACATTTGAAAGCCAAGGTTTCAAACTCCTCTCTCATCTCAGTTCTTTTCTCAACTTAGAATTTTCTGGGAAAACATGTTGAATCATATAATTTTAAAGATCTGAGTAATCTTCAAAGAGTTCTGAGATTTGTGAGTCTTTAATGTTTCTATAAATTATAGGAGGATGAGCTTTCAAGATCTATTGCTTCGTGCAAGTGGAATCTGATATTGTCCATACATGGATCAATTTCTTGGAGGATACCTGGCAGCTCCAGTCCTCTTATGCAGAACTGAAAGAGAAGCAGACAAAGTATGTTTGTGATATTTTTAGGTCCACAACTATTTACATCTTCATCCATTAAGTGCTTTGTATTATGGAAGGAGATACAACTATCATGATTTGAATTTTTGATTTTCATTCTTGATTGCTGGTTGATCTCTGATAATTGATTATTTCTTTTCATGTATCTCTCTGTGAAGTGATGACTTGGAGAAATGTGGAAACTGTTTTCTGAAATTGATAAAGTACCACCTTTCTGCATGCAAGGTATTTCTTTTTCTACTTATTTGCCTTGAAATTTTTGAATCTATAAATTTGGATGGAAGGCCATCCCTTCACATCGCCGCTGATCTAATGTTCTTGTCAATATTTTCTCTTGTTGGCTGTACTCTTTTTCTGACATAGGAAGAACTGAGGCCTTCTATAAATCGTATTAGGACGTTCGTGGAGAACTTGAAAAGATTCAATGAAAGGTAGTATGATTATCTATTTATCTTTTGGGATTTTTTTTTAAAGTAAAATTAATGGCTTCACCATTGCTTAAGTACTTTCTCTCATATATATTTTGCAAGTCCGGAGATAACTGAGAGCACAGATATTGACATATCCAAAGAGTCTAACCCACGGAAATTTCTGGAAGAGGAATATTTGGAAGTTGAGACAAAGGTATGCATCTATATCTGATTTCTTATATTAGAACATTAAATATAATGGTTGTTGAATGTTATGGAAATTTGTACTTAAAAACATTTCATGCTGAAATTTGTTCTTGACTATAGGCAAATTTAGTGCCAAAGATCTCTTTTTTGTCAAAATGTAGTCATATTAATGTAATATTATGTAGTGGGCTGTGTAGCTTGATATTAGGCCTTCTACAGTTTTCTAGACCCAACCATTGAACCATACCGGGTTAATTTTGATCAATTAGATAAGGATCTGATATGTTTATTTGCATTTCTTCCTTTTCTGTCCATCCCCTGTCTTTTGAAAATAAAATAATTGCAGGGCAGATGGTCATCGGTAAGAGTAATTGACAGAACAAAATGTTATAGCTGCATACTGTGGTTTCTCCTGATGGAATAACGCTTTTGTGATGCTCGATGGAAGACAGGTGGAAGAGTAGTAGTTTTATTCACATTTATTGGAACTGGACTGGGCATCCACCTGACCAAGAGAGTGGGTCACCGGTCTGACAACCTAGTCAACCAGTTGAGGGGTGTCTTTGTGTATATTAATTCAGAATAACCAAAATGATTACATGATATTATGTAAGAAAAATATGCAAATCTAGTTGGTAAAATTTTAAATACTAAAAGTTGAATGAATTTCTCTCATCACTGGTCGTACATAATAAAATTGTCATGCATATCATTAGATATTTTAAATTATAGAAACTAGCAAATAATGACAATCGGTGCCACATGATGCATCTAAAAGATATTGACATTGTGCATAGCGTCTCACACTTAACAACAATGAGTAGTTGTCTGTGTAATTGGCCATCTGTCAACCTTAAAATAATGTGGAGAAAAAAAAATTAGCCAAGCTGAATGAAAGAAAACCATCAAAAAACATATGGATAATGGATCTAGGGAATGAAAGAAAATAATCAGAGATCATATAGATAATAGATCTGGGGATAGTGAAAGGTGGTTGTGTCTGTGTGTTGGAAAAAGAGGGGGAAGGGAGAGAGAGAGAGAGAGAGGAGGAGGAGGAGGAGGATGGGTGTTGCTCATCATCAGCACTGGTGGTCATCCTTGCCAGAGCCGGGAAGGAGGGGAATGGAACTATAGAATGCCAGAGAGAAGGATGAGGGATTAAGGATGATAGGAATAACTTCTATTTTTTTAAAAAAATATCATTGTATCAATTTTCTAAATTGTGCAAAATTTTAAGCTTAACAAGGTTTAGAAATTGAGGGCAAAAATTGTCTTCATGTTGTCTAAGAACTCGCTAAAAGCCTGTAAGTTACTTGGGTCGAGTTGGTCCAATTACATATATGATCTTCTAGATGATTTTTTAAGCTTGAGTGCAGTTGTGGAGGCTTGATTTTGAGTCAGGTGCAGTACCCTAAAATTTTGATAGATTTTGTAGATCTAAATTTTATATGTGGATTGTCTGCCTTGTAAAAATGACCAAGGTCTTTATCAAGGATAGAAACTCATGAGTGCATGTGGTCGCATCCTGGAGTCACTGTTCATTTCTTGCATTTCTTTGCTTATTTAAGGATCTTGATGAAGTTGCTGACAACTAGAATATTTTTTTTGTGATGTTAAATATTGCCATTGAGAACTAGGTTATATTTTCTGTGATGTTGAATATTGTCATTTCTCAATTCTCATGGCTTATTTCTCAGATTGTAGCTGCCTTCAGTGTGGTTGATTACATGAAGAAGCTGTTTTATGCTGATCAAGGGAACGCTTCAAGGTATTGCTTTCCATCATCTAAGCTCTCCCTGATGTGTTATGTTCTTGGCATTATTCTTATCCATTACTTGTGGCCCATACCTGTTGTCATAAATTCTTTCTTTTTTCCTAAACATTATGGAAATCATGGTCATTGTTTATGCAGGAAAGATGATTCTGAGGTCAAGGAATTATTTGATTCTGTTGAGAAAATGAAAGTAGAATTTGAATCCATTGAGAGACCCATACTAGAGATTGAGATTCCTAAAGAAAAGTTGACACCATCTGAAGAGAGAGCACAAGAAGGTCCTTCTCATACGGCACAGACAACTGATTCACCTAAATCCAAAGGAGTCGAGTCCCCCAAGTCAACCTCTAGTTCACCTAAATCCAAGCGGTTGAATCTCCCAAGTCATCTCAAGTGACCACTGAACAACACTTGGATCCAGAATCAGAACTGGCAAAATTGGAACTAGAAATTGGAAAAGTCAGCAAAGACTATTCAACAGATGAGATTGATGGCTGGGAGTTTGATGAGCTTGAACAGGAACTAAGATCAAGTATTTCAAAATAAAAAAAATAGGTCTAAATTGCATTCTGTCAAATAGCGGTCAATGAAGACCAATTCCATGCACATAACAGCGATCAAAATTTGGTATTGTGCCTTTTCAAAGATGAATTGAAACTATAGACAGATTGTAAATTACCTCCTGGGTGTATAATTTTTTTTTTTTTTTCCCCAACTTGTATTGTCTTTATCTGGATTATTTAGACACTGCAACTGTGTTTTTTCACCATATCTACAGTTGCACTCTGTACTTGCATTTATTGGAGACATTTTGTTGACCATATGTTTAGGTAGCTGTGCAAACAATGGGTGTCAAATTACTGATTGAGTTGCATTCAAGTATTTCTGGCCTCGTGGGGATGATCCCAGGTGGTGATGCCAAAATCCTGTTGTCTCTAGTGGTGTGGAATATCGATCCCGATTGTCTTGTAGCGTGGAATTCAAACAATAGTCCACCGGCCATGGGAAGGTGTTCAGAGGGGAACTCACATGCTTTCCTCGCAGCTGTAGGAGCCATTAAAGAGGGATTGGAAACTGCAGCTCTTTCCATTTAATGCCAATGGTTAAAAAGCTTTGCTCGGAAATGACATCGCAGGGCGAGGGGCTCATTTGATCTTTACTACCGTAGTTGAACGGCCAATTTCACATGGATGAGAGCGAGGTAAAAAGCGACGTCAGCCATTCTACTTGCAAAAAAAAAAAAAAAAAAACTGTTTCGGACTGGGAGTTGTGGATGGGTCTTTGTCAGCGTCTAAAGCTGGGCAGGGGGGGGGGCCTCGAGCTTTGGAGGGCATTCTTTTTTACTGCGTTGTGTGTTACCCACCTCCGTATGTCGGGGTTCTTTGGAGGGATGCCCCGAAACATAGGTAGGTAAAGCTGTAAAAAAGCTTCGAATTTTTTACTAGAAGGCCTTGAAGTTGAAGGAGAGAGAGATATCAAATAGAAGGTCCACTTTGGCAGAACTTTTTCCTGTTATAAAAGGAATGCACACAGATAAGAGCCTGGCCCAGTCGATTGGATATGGGAATTTCGTCATGACCTCGGCCGTAAATCGTTAGTTCATTGAAGATAAAGTCGCGATCGCGATGTGGTGGTAAACTTCCTTCGTATGGTAATTCCATCATTAGCCAAAGATGATAATAGCTTGTACGCTTTGACAACCATGTGATGTGGCATGAATGGTTGTGATCAAATATCTCATTATTTGTTGGGTGAAGGGAAGGGAAGGGCAGGGCAGGTCCACAAGTTATCAGGTTGCAGGGCCCTCAATCTAACAATTGTTGGCCTTCGGCTGCTTCAATAATGGCAAGAAGAACTGTGCCCGGAGCACGAGAGGCTAACCAGAAGTCTTGCCGACCAGTTGGAAAGGAACATGCCTCATATCTGATCTTGATCGGATGGCTCTGCTATAGAATTTGGCTGCATTGATATGTCGCTTGAGTTTAAAATAAAAGTCCACGAAGGATCAAGACAAGGATGTGGTGGTCCCTGACGTTGTAGTTTAAAATAGCATGAGCTGTAAGTAACCCCGCTTTAACAAATTAATAAAGAGGAATTTGGGCAGTTGCTACGGAAGATGCCAGAACATTTAGTAGTGTTTCAAATAAAAAAAGGGGGATATTTCTTGGATATTCTTTTATTCTTAAAAGTCATAACTATAAAGATAACTGAAAATAAAGTTAATCAGAACCATGGGTTATTTCCTCAATTTATTTTCTAAGGTAGTGTTTGATATCCCAAAAGCTATCCCTGGATAAATGGATAGGATAGCATTTATCCAGGGGATAGCTGAGGGAATAAGTATTTTTTTAAAATTATAAGTCTGCCATCAAGGGATAACTTTAGTTGTTCCTGAGTTCCCTAGGAATAAGTTCAGGATAACCCATGGGTTCCCTAGGGAATAAGTTCAGGGATAACCATGATTTAATCTCCCCTCTGGTTAAACATTTTAGACCTATCCTCTTTAGCTATAGCATTTGGGGATAAGGAGGGATATACAGGAATATCCTCCTTATCCCCTATATCAAACACTGTCTAAAAAATATAGGAATAGCTGGTCATCCCTCTAAATAAGAATAAAAAAAAGTTATCCTATGGATTTACCGTTTTGCATTTGATATGATCAATGGGGATATTCCTAGGGATAGCCAGGAGATAAACTCTATCCCATACATTTATCTATGGATGATATTTTTTCTTTCAAACACTGTTTTAGCGTTATATTATCATCATTAATGCTTACAGATGCTGGGAGGGGAGGAGGTTTTGGAATGAGAAATAAAATAAAACACTAATCAGTTTTTTTTTTTTGAAATTAATTTCAGGTCTTCTCATTTTTTCTCATGATCAAGTTGCTATCTTCTTGCACTCTTTGCTCTGTCGTTTTTGAGCCATCCGGCTGAGAAACCTCTGGAGGGTCGATTTTTTTTTTTTTTTAAATATGGGGCAGAAGAAATAATTGTGGCTAGAAACAAACCTGTCACCAATTATTTACCATTTGCATTGAAGGTTCATTCATTCTATCAAGGGCCACGCCCACGCGCTATGTCACTGCGAGCCTTTTCAAGTTCGTTTCGATTTTCAATAGTCCATGTTGTCCTCAAGCATTGAGTTCGCTAGTTGGCCTTTCATTTTTTTTTTATTTTTTATTTTTAGGGCATAGAACTCCCACGCTTCCCCATAAGTGATCGTTTTTCACCTTGTCTTTGTTTTTACACATCCAACCATGTTCATTGTGTCTTGTGGACTCTCATTGTTGTCCACTTCGAAATCTGATGTTCAAACTACGAAACAATGCCAATGAAAGCACTATTAATGAATGAATATATTTAACTCGGAATGCAATATTTAGTGGTGGGAAAGGGAGACAAGTTTAAAAGAGAACAAAATTATGGCTCATATGATAAGGGTGGGGACCCATAAGAAGGCCCCTTTATAATTCCCCGCAATTGTTTTCTTGGTTGACAGCCCTCCATAATTCTTTCTTATTTGGCTCCATTCCTACTTTAAAGGATGCCCTCCTCCTCTCACTTCTTTTCCAAGGTGACCAAATAAACACCCACTCCACTCCACAGCCACGCTACCATCAAGCAAGAGCTGAGAACATTGAGAGATTAAGAGAGGAGAGAACAGTACTGAAAGAGCTGCAAGCTGCAACCCTGCTGGCATGGCGAAGATTCTCCCTCCCTATGACCACCTAGTAGAAGAAGACTACATAGACATGGATATCAGCTCTGCCACCTTCTTGTACTGCATATCTTCTCCTCCACATTCTAGAGAATTTGAATTCCAAATGTCTACCAACCCAAGAGATGGAGAGACCACCACCTCCCCTGCCGATGAGCTCTTCTACAAAGGCAAGCTACTCCCTTTGCAGCTTCCTCCTCGCCTGCAAATGGTTCAGAAGCTCCTCCAGAGCTCCACCACCCCACCCCATGGAAATTCTCCAGATGCCTTTGAAGAGAAGATGGCCACAACTCCCACCACCACCAGTGCCACCACTAACATTGCCATAAGCACTCCATCTGAGTCCTGCAGCATCTCTCCAGCCACTTCTTCCAATGTTAGTGGAGAGCTGAATTCAGAGGACTACCTCTTCGAAGGTTCTACCAGGCTCGTTCACTCAAATCCAAACAAGTCCTGGACCAAGAGGCTCAAGTCGATCAGGCAGTCATCTCTGGGTCTGAAGCTTTACCTCAAGTCTCTCTTCGCTAAATCAGCCTGCTCAGACGAGTCATGTGCGGTCCCTAGAGCTAAAGAATGCTCAGATGGCTACCAGAAGCCAGGGAAAAAGAACCCATTTGGCCAGATTCATAGAGAAAGATGCTTGGTGGCAGACCGCAGCAGTAGTGCTGCTGCTCTCATGGGGAAGTCGAATGAAGAAGAGTTGGGCCATAGAAAGTCCTTCTCTGGTATCATAAAATGGAATTTGTCGACCAAATCTTCGTCCACATCTTCGTCATGCTCTTCCTCCCATTCAAGCGCAAATTCAAGTGGATACTACCAGCCACAGATGCTGAGGAGGAGCAGCAGTGTGAATTCGGAGGTGGAGAGCTCGATCCAAGGGGCGATAGCCCACTGCAAGAAGTCTCAGCAGCTAGTTTGCGCGAGAAAGAGTGCAAGTGATGTCGGCTATTATTCCGTCTGCTCCTAGGATTGCTGCTGTACGTAGCTCGTGAGAAACAAAGAGAGACCCGCTCGATCTTAGAGGGGGAATGATAATTAAGAGGATTAGATCAGTACGTTGTGCATGTGATTCTTGTTTGTTTTCCTTTCGCTAGATTTTTCCGTAGATTAATTTGATGTCTCGGCTTGATCATGTATGATGTCAAGATGAAAAGCTTCATTAATCAAAACTATATACTTGTATTTTTTTTTTTGGTAACAACTCTTGAACGGAGACTTGTCCCAGTGGTTACACCCTTATATTTTTGGTAGCAATCGAAGGTTGTGCGTTTCTCGCAAGGCAGTGCTTTTGATTGCATTAGCTTCAACGCTGAAATCTTGGCAATCATGAGCAGCACAAATGAGACACTGTTTATATTCTAGAAAACTTAAATCATTTGCACTATCTAGAAAGCATTTTCTGAGTTAAACCTTGATAGATTTTATACAAAAAACCCGGTCCTACCTCAGGCACGAGACAACAAATTCCATGGCACTTTTCGGCCCAAGGTTTTAAATCTCATGGACGAAATGTTCTAATTTCTTCGCCTTCTTATCTCATTTGATCCCAGCAGCCATCTAAGTCAAGCATTCGATCAACTTTGTTTTTTTCTTTATTTATTTCTCTTTTTTATTTTTCTTTATTTATTTGTCGTCTTTATTTCTCTTCTTTCTTCTTTACCTCTTTTTCGTTTCTCCCTTTCTTTCTTCCTTTCTTTCCCTTCTTAATTCTTCCCATCATTTTTCCTTTGTCATTTTTTTCTTTTTAACTTTTCTTTACCTTTTTTTGTTTATTGCTCCGATCTTAGTCACATTTTTCTACATAAATGAGATAGAATAGCTAGGATGCCTTGTTTGCACCAATCCAAATAACATTAAAAGCCTCGATTAGCTACAAAAGATTAACTAACATGATTGCTAATAAAGCAAACTTGATTAATTAGATTCCAATACAGAAGCGACTATTTGGAGTGAAGATTTAATTTCATGCAAATTTCTATTTCCTATATATGTTTGAAGTGGAATAAACTATACCCTGAAATCTTATTTACACTTAATTCTGAGAATATAAGATTAATAGGAGATAGTTGTTAATTTTTGATTCCTATAAACCTTTTGTTCGCAAAACTAAAGAATTACCAAGAAAATGTAACTTCTTTTATGGTCCTAAAAGCTACATGCAAGACATTTTCACTTCCAAGTGAAACAGTGATATTGCTTCCTGGACTGGATGAAGCAATCTGATCAAATCTGCTCGTCAATTGGTACAGGTCTGAAGTAGTAGCTGGCGCCCCGCTTTTTTTAATCTTTTTGGTTTGCACACTTGAGGACAGATGCTCCTTTCCCAGGTTCAAGTTCCCAAGCCTCTCAGCTCAGTCAAGGAGACTCAATATCGATCTCTTCTATTAATCGCGTAGATATCAAATGCCACAAGAAGATTTCACGTGGTGGGTCTGGTGATCACAGTTAAAAAGTACACAGGGCCATGGAAGGCAAGCAGGCATAACTAGTGAGAACAGTTCACATAGACCAAATTAAACAAGACACTTCAGTATACTAGGTTTCCGAGGGTTAAATGCGTACAGTTTTATTTTCTGGTAACAACTATTCCCACATTTCGAATCCATGATATCTAGAGTCTAGACTAGAATGAAGCAATTTTAATGTTGCACTAAGATCCATCCTTATGGCCCCAGATCAAACGTCACCCAAGATGGCAGTGCTATTTTTCCAAAGAATACCTTTTTATGGTGAAAAAAAAAAAAAAGCATTACTCTTCACAGCGGCAGTGAGCTTTCAGTTGCCTGCTTGAATAAAAGGTGGGGTGATTTGGTTGCTTAAATGAGGAAATAGATAATACTGAAAACTCTCTTTAGGTAAATGATCATCAAACAAGAATCATATATATGATCTTGTCTGTCTTCTAGCGTAAATTGTTTCCACATTAAATCAAAGCATATATAGCATGTACTTCCTGTTGCAAATGCTTTTGTTGGGCGCTATGGCAATTTGGATGGACAAATTTGACTGAAAAAAAAAAGTTTAAGATTTACCCAAAGACATTAATCTAACTTATAAATCTGTTATAGTTCCTCCGCATTACTCAAATGAATTTTTGTAACTTGCTTCCTTCATAGCTAGGATTAGTTCCTTCAATAAAAAGAGAGCAAAATTTGGATGGTGGTGCTAGCAAAAATATCAAGTCATCTGATTACGAACTTTGGCATGGGATTAGTTTTCTGGGACAGCCAATCCATGAGGATACATCTTATCCACCATGGCAGCGCAACATCCGACAAGACCAATAGACAACAAACTAATCCAACATTCAAATGAGAGTGAAAGACCACCCTTCGTTCCACCAACAAACATGCCCTGAATGAAGACTTTGGCGAGTTCCAAAACAAAGAGACACTAGAGTAAAATCTGCTATGAGATGAGTTTGTCACGACATATTGGTGATGCTTTTAGCTGTCAGATTTAAACAAGAAACTCTGGACTGTACCCCTGCCAGGAAATATCCTCCTTTTGATGCCTGGAATTTCAGTCTGCATGGACTGGCCAATTTTCCTTGGAAAGAAGGGCAAAGGAAACCAGATATATATATATATATATATATAAGATAAGACTTGCAAGCAACCACCATGGTCTGAAGCTCTGTGTAAATTTTCACAGTGGATACCCTAATGATGATGGTCATTAGAGACACAAACTTTAAGCACTTTGAATTAAATAAGAATAACTGCATATCCCACTCAATATTAAACATTTCTTAATTATCAAACAAAGGACTGGAAGTCTTCAGCTGTAGACAAATAAATCTTAGATTAAGTAGGCATGTCAGTAAAAGGTATAACAACTTTAAAGTTAAAGGAAGCAGCATAACTAACCCCACCAACCTTGTTAAGCATTCTGATGAGATTCTTCATTTATATATTTGGTGCAGCAGGCTGCAGGACATCGGCAGTCATGCATTGTTTATCTTCTCCAAGAAAAAGTGAAGGTGAATGGACTTATCTAAGTACATCTAATTTAGGACATATGATTACAATGTACTATAATTTAATATCTTATGTGTTGACCTGGATGTTTGATGCATCAAGTCGTTGTGTTATTAATGTTGGATGGGAGAACCGTGATAAGAACATCTTTCTACAATAATTCTTTATGTACCAGATCCCACTAAAATGAATGAGCCTTTTGGACCGGTGAAATAGAGTGATATGACATACCGAGATCAAAAATAATAAAATGATTAATAGCTCTGCACTTAAGCTATTACAATACATAAACTCTAGATTTCGGTGTAGCAACATTTTCACACCGTCAGGATCAGGGGAACCTATTAACTTAATTTTTTCGGTATCTAGGCCCTTGCTCAAAGTGAAGAAGAATTTTGATGATGATGATTTAATAGTCATGAATAAAATAATTTAACAGCATTTCTTGATCTTTAAATATCTCAAAACCTTTTTGAACAACAATAGCAATAATAAAGCCTTATCCCAAACTAGTTAGGACTGATCTCAAAAACGTTTTCACCAATAATTAATCAATGTAATGATTTAAGTTTTACTTTGCTAGTAAATAATAAAATTTGCCGCATCAATAACAATTCTGCAATTTGTTTATTTCTTAAATAATACCTTTTTTCTCCCTTAAGGTGATCTTAAGTTGGGCTTCTTAACATCTCATGTTCTACAGGATGCTTGATTACAGATATAGTCATATTCTTCACCCTTAACCCGAGTGACATAAAGTCGCAAATGATCATTAACAATGCTGTTCACTTGCATATAAAAATATCTGGTAACCTGTTATATGAAAAAAGCAAACAAATAAGAAGCCCTTTGTCATCTAACATGTTATCAACAAGTACTAAATTGAAAAGTTTATACCAGCACGAGCACAAGTACATTATTTTTTTTCAATATTTTAA
The DNA here is from genome assembly GCA_900491605.1 of Calamus simplicifolius. Classification (NCBI taxonomy): domain Eukaryota; kingdom Viridiplantae; phylum Streptophyta; class Magnoliopsida; order Arecales; family Arecaceae; genus Calamus; species Calamus simplicifolius. The sequence goes on from UESW01001832.1 coordinate 71,302, forward strand.
TCCTTCACTCTAAAATGCATCTGAATCATGCATTTGTTGGTATATATATCTCAAGATTATCTGCAATTAATTCATCTTAGATTTTCTTCCCATCTCGGAGATAACAACAAATTGCTCCTAAAAAATTTGCTGCTTCCATAATACTTTACATTCATGATATTTTGTCAAATGCTTCCTTCATAACAATGGCTGGAATAAGCAGCAATCGGAGCATTTAAATGGCATCAAGAGATATGCTAGCTTTTGGTTTTGTCCATGCAGATACTTCGGTTGCAAAACTTCTCCATTAAGCAACTTGTCTGACTGAACTTTATTGCAAAGCATTCCCCTTAGAACAAGTGGCCATTCACATCGTAGGAAAAGAACAAGAAAGAACACGGCCTTGCAACCTTTCCTGTACACCACTTACTCATCTTTTCAAGTTCCACTTGATTAGTTTGCAGATAAAAGATGCGGTCACACAGCATGTGATAGAGCTTTCAATATGCGCCATGATTTTTTTTTTTTTTTTTGATTGAAAAATGGAGAATTCCGGAACTTCCCCATTATTTATTATAAAATAGTAGTAATATTAACAAAATTACATAAAAAAGGGAGACGAGTATAGAAGAAGAGGAGATCGACAAGGAATAAGGATTAGAGAGAAGTAAGAAAATGAAGATAATATGCTCCATGATTTAACTGCACTATATTTATCAGTGACCGTAATTCATACATACAACTGTTACTATAACCTACCACTTTGATGAGTATAACAAGAGACCAAATTCTGATGTTTGAAATATTTTCTAGTAATTTCAGAAGGTCAATAATTGTGCGATAAATAACATAAGATGAGAATACCATTTATTTGAACAATAAAAATTACAGATGATGTTTCAGAAGGTACTTTGGGTGCTAAAATATCCTCTAACTAGAAATTTGCTCGCTTTAAAATCTGACAGTATATCTTTGATGAATCATGAAGCTCATAATACATGAGAAATGGAGTCAGGGTTACAATGCATGTGCTCAAACTGAAAGAGTCATGTGCTGAAAGATTCTTTGAGATAACTGTGCACAGGATGCCTTTTCCTTGTTAACTAATGATGATGGCTGTTGTGGGTTCTGAATTCCTCATAACTTTACTTGTCAGGTGAACAGAAATATTGAAAGCAGAATAATTCAGCAAGGATGAGACTGCAGGCCTGGTGACCTACCGGAGATGTCCCATACACTTGAAGAACCTAAAAGCTTACAGGAACAGCTACAAGCAGCAAAAACTGTACAAAACAGATGAAACAACAGCTGCATACCCTCTAGTAACGTGAGAGAAAGCTTACAGCAGCGGTGAAGCTGACTTCAATCTGATGATAATCTGCCATTAAAAGACTGACTCATGTAAGGAACTTTCTGGCAATATTTGACTTTGATTTCACAAAGTACACCTTTATCTTCACATTTTCACCTTATAACCAGATAATCTTTTTCCCCTAACAGGTTCTTTTCCAGCCCACCACAGATGCATGCCACAATGGAGCTCACTATCTAGAAAATAGATGATACCTAGACAATTATAAACAAATGATGGTTTTATATATGATATTATCAGGCAACATAACAGCAGTATAAAAATATAATCTTCAATGAACCTCAAATTAACAACCAGCAGTTAGTCTATAGACATGAAACTTAAGGTTACAAAGAATGATAAATAAGTACAAGTAAAGGAATTAAAGTTCATGAAAACGCAGATATGTCTGCAACATTATGAAAACAATGCAGGGAAAAGGAATTCTTAGACCGAAGGAGAAGTCAGTCTTTAATTTCTTCTAACAGCTACCCACACATGCATGCAGGCATGCACTCACATATAGAAAGCAAGAGAAGAAGATTTAAATTCAGTTATGGAACATTTAGTTTTGAATTGGCCCATACTCAGACCTTTGAATTGGCCTGTTCAATATTTTGTTACAATCAAAATTCCATACAATTCTGCTTTATTGACTCTGATAATAGTTGTCAATGTTCAAATGCACAAAATCCTTCACATTTGTCGTAACAAAGGCCACCGGAGTCTGCAAATTGAAACTTTCTTACTGTGACACTAGGCCTGCCCATGGCCTCCAGTTAGTTATCGGAAGTTTGTTGGGTGCAGATACTTGGAAGTGGATCTCTTTAAAAAAAAAGCAAAAAAAAATAGGAAGCCGGTATGGGGGTGGGTATGAGTTTCTGAGAAGATTTAGAAGTAGGCATGCCACCTTAAATGGAAGATTCCTAGTACTAAGGTCTAAAAGCCTTCAAAATTGGGAGGTTACAAGTAACTTCTCAAAGTTCCAGAGTTAGTCAAAAAAAAAAAAAGAGTCAAACTTATTGTTCAAGCAACTACAAGGGTTTCTACACACATGGCTTGCTCAATCTCCTTATTGGTGCTAAGTTCATCTTACAGGGCAACTATCCTGCATAAATGAAAAGATAAGAAATGCACCCAGGCAGAAAGTTGGCATTTCTTCTCCATGTTCACATTATTAAAGGTGAGAGTGTGTGGTCCCTGGTTAACAGGTCTCTTTCATGGAATAAGAAAATGGGTAATACAGCATGATCAAAAGGGAAGTTAATCATATAATTCCTATACTTGTGGGAAAAAATATAGAAAAATCTGATGAGCACTTCTATTAAATCCATGATCAGTTTATCGGTAGAAACCACCTCTCACTTTAACCTTTTAGTCAGACTAGGATGATAGAAAATTTAAGCTGATCCAAGTCACTTCTAGCAAAATTGCTTGCTGGAAGTCCTAGCTGATTTCTAGCGTACATGATCTCAGTGGAGCAAGGAAGCTTTTAATTAACAAGAAATGTTGAAATTGATGCATGTATAAATTTCTCTGGCATGAAATCTCTGAAAAGTTAAGGTCCATCCTTGTGGGCAAGGCAAGGAAGCTCATTAGCACAAGGATATTTGACGGCAAATGACTCATGCTTCTAATAGCAATACATTGTTTTTTAAGCGACTGTTTTTTAAGGATAAAGATGTGACCAACTCAAGGCCAAAGCTTCACTTTGGACCATATCCTAGTCTTACTCCCTAGTTTAAGCAGGTTGCTGCTGTCTTTCACATATGAAAAAGCGGAGGCCTAACATTCACCAATTGAATTAAACAATCATGAATCAGTTGTAAAAACCCCACTAATCTCAACAAACGGAAGTGTAAAGTAAGGAATGTGTCTCATTTGCTTCATCTCTAAGCTTTCTTATGCACCAAACCTTGGGAGTCCCATGGAATGTATGATCTAAAATGCAAAGTGCCATGGATTAATAAATGGATTCCAATGATAAGATATCATGACAGTTGATGGGTGTGATACCTTTGTCATAGTGATGCCTCTCAAAAGCAAGTGTGTATATTGAATCGTCTTATGGTGGTTTGAAGTTGTGTTTCATAAATAATAATAAGTAAATTTTGATAAAATAGTAAAAGTGTGCTGAAGGTAGCAGAAAGCACTGATGGCACATATATGTAACAATTACCTATCAAAGGTTTTTTATGGCTCTACCTCATAATTAGTGGCCACTATTAAAGAAGCTAAACATGGGGATGTGATGTATGGTCATTAAAAAGTTCTAAGTAGAAGTTGGCCCCTAAGAAGCAGAACAGTAATATGTTTCTTGGAGAGAATTCACTCCTAATCCAACAAGCTTATTCATCGCATGTCCTAACTGCATGCTTTGGTTTAGTTAATCCGTTCGAGGGGATTACATAGGAATCATGTCAAAACTATTTAATTGCAAGAATTATGGTGAAATGGACAGTTATTTTGGATGGCATGGTATCTTGTGACATGCGGTTCTTTCAAATAAAAATTTGCTAGACTATGGAAAAATCCTTCATCAGGAGTATAATAATGGGAAGCACGGCGAGAGGATTAGGTAAAGTTTGGATTATCATAGCATCAAGTTATAAAATATGATATGTAGAGTATTCCTTGGCCTCCAACTCCTCAACAAACAGCTCTTGCTTTAAACCCTATGAAGGAGTTGCTTAGGAGGTTGTATAAATACTATGCTATGACATCAAAACTGATGAGCTCTCCAAACTTCTCATCATCATATAGGAAATAGTTCTCTAATATTTCTTAAAAATCAATTTTCTCTTTTCAGTCATCATTGTGAAGTCATGCTACCCCTCTTTTGTTCCTCCAAAGACCATTAAGTTTGGTAAATATGCAAAATTTGTGCTAGACTTTACCTTGTCTTTTTATAATTCTAACACACACACACACACACAAGAATTAAGAGAATCTCTTCTCATAATGCTATCAATCAGAAGGAAGTAGTGCTACTCCTTTTCTCCTCTTTCACAATCCTTACAAGGTAAGCGTTTAGTAGTTTAAAAGTTTAAAAGTAACATAAAGGAAGAAAATATCTTACTAAACTATGAATGATGGCCTTTTTTAAAGTAGGGTATCATATCCTCATCAGAGGCCTAAAAAGAAAAGCATCTACCATCATTATGATCCAACCTTCACTTACCAAGCCTCCAAATATATATTTTTTAAGAAAATAATCTTAATGATTCTTCCTTCAGCAACTGAGGGTTGAAGAAGATCTTTGGTCAATTCCCTTATGCTACTTCCAAAGTGACAGAACTTCTTTAGGAACTATTGTTGTATGCAATGTTTGAGATACCGGACAGCTTACCTAGGCTGAGTGCTTGCCAAGATTGTATCATTGAAGGTGACATCAAAAGGATCGAATTTCTCCATGTTGGGATTTGCAAAGTACAAGGTATCTGATAGCCTACTGTAGGCTGAGTACATGCCAAGATATGCATCAGTGGAAGTTTAACTACTGAAAGTGATTTATGTTAAAAGTTTCAAAGGCTAAGGTGAAAACAGTGAAGGCTTACAAACTTTTCAAACAGGTTTATGAGATCATCTCAAGCAGTCAGGCAGGTTTCCATCTTTCAAGGATAAATATTTGTGTTTTGCAGACGTTCATAACCATTGATTCTTCCACTGGATAGGAATGTTCAAGGACTTATACAATGTATTAGATCCTCCTTGTTTCCTGCCATGCTAATGCTACCTGACAAAAAGTGTGTTACTTTTCCTCTTTGGTAATTCCTTGATCTTTTGCTACAATCTACTGCAAAATTTTACAAATTTGAAAATTTATCACGCCTTTAACAACCAAAATGAGTAACATTTGACAGGAACAACCTGAATACTCTCAAAGCAAGGTGAACCAAGTACCTAATTGACAACACCTGACCAATTATCTCTTCGGAAGCATCCAAAAAAATGGGAATGAGACAGAGAACATTAGCATGGCTCCTGCGCAAGGATTACGTGCACAAATCGAGATGACACCTGACCACTTATAAGTAGGTATTATTGCCATTGAATTTAATCAAGAATCCCTTATTAAAAAATTCATTTTAACTGACAAGACTAAGAAAATGGATAGTACTTACAGCTTTGTATGTAGTATATAGAAGTACCAGAAAAGATCTGTGTCAGATTTAAATCAGTCAAATTTATCAACTAAGCACCTGACCACTTATATGTAGGTATTATTGCCATTGAATTTAATCAAGAATCCCTTATTGAAAAATTCATTTTAACTGACAGGACTAAGAAAATGGATAGTACTTGGACAGCTTTGTATGTAGTATATAGAAGTACCAGAAAAGATCTGTGTCAGATTTAATTCAGTCAAATTTATCAACTAAGAACCCTTGACCTCCTTTTGAATGCTCTTAATATGGGCTCTGAAGGCATGAGTTTACAAGAACCTTTTGTATGGAATGTGGTCCAGGAACAAATTTCAAATGACTTCAATGAGTGCTTGTGAAACATCAAACCCAAGAAATGTAAACTGATATTCTGGGAGAGCTTCCTTTCAAACTGATGTACCTTGAATTGTTTTTTCTAATGCTAAACTTCAATGTTAAGGCTCGATGGACACATGAATTACATGACACCTTGTGCTTTTCTTTGAAGAAGTACATGCCAATCTAGTAGTCTTACAAATTATGTCCTATTCCATCATCAAAGGATCACGTTTCAAGCTTGTTTAGATATAACTTTTGATATGGCCATGCTTTCCTTTTGATCTTGGGTAGTGCTCTGTCATATGGGTTTCTCTAATGAGATCTCTCTCTAGACATAACGGATACTCGCTTGTATACAAATTGATTTGCTCATTGACAAAAGGTTTTCAGACTGAAGCTCCACAAATGAAAAAGAAAAAGAAAATTGATGCACCCTTCTCTGTTCTCAAACAAAGCTAGATTTCAGTTTCAGAAAGCATGCAAGTGTTATTAGCACTAACAGATAACCCACGCTTAGGTTTTCTTGAAACTCATCAAGGCAAATCCAAATCCATAAATTATTTGAGAATTAATTGTTTTAAATATTAACCAGCTTAGCTTTTATGGCCTAAGATCAATTTTTTTTACTGTTCTTTGCAAGCCTAAGATCAATTTTTTAAACAAAAAAAAAAAAAAAACGTAAGATTAGAAGATACAACTCACATTTACAAGCATCTTACAGTAACCACAGCAACAAACACCCAACCCCTCTTCTTGCCAAAATTACAGTTTCTAGCTTCTGTTTCTTTGTCCCAAATCATCATGTGTCTCAAGATTGTGTTGTGAACAGATCAATTTTAATTTGTACTGCACTTCCAAAAAAAACATACAGTAAATGAAATCATGTTATCTTAACATCTAACAAACAATAAATTAAATTGTATGACAGCTCCAACAAACTTTCCTCTTACATTTTCTTTGAAGGCTTTCTCATCTTTATTAAAAAGAAAGGTGATATATTGTTGACACAAACCGTGTGACTGATGAATCCATAGTAAAATCAATATTGAGCAAAAAAAAAAAGAGAGAGAAAAAAATATTAGACAAAATTATATAGTTTACTGACAAGTGTTCCAAGATGGGGCTCCAAAATAGACACCACCAACTCCGAGCCAATCTGCATTGGGCTGCAATCTAAGCCAAGGAGATCTGACTACACTCGTGCAACTTCTCATTTATTTCCATTGCCACAGAATCCCAATAAGACTCTGAAATTATCTCCTCATTAATCAACATTAGCCCTGAATCATCCGATACTATCTTTTGGGCTTGCCTCGCCACATGGTACAGATCAACACCGATAATGTCAGAGAGATAAATTAGAGACGCACGACCAGATTTCTTGATTTCCACCTCTATCTCCAGCCTCAACTTATCCTGTTATAAAAACACCAATTTCAATCACAGTGAGAGGATCAAGTTCTGAATCCTATCAAGAATCGTTCTTTTTCCTAATTGCCTCAGAAGAAAACAAATTGTGGAGGAAAAAAGAAAAAAAAAACTTCGGTTTGATTTGAATTGAATTTGGCATATCTGGTAATATTACAGTGGGAGGAAAGCCATGAAAGTTTAAACTTACCGAGAATTGCTCTTTTTCCTCATCGGCAAGACAAATTTTTTTTTTTAATTTTTATTAAAAAAAACATTCGTATAACTTGATTTGACTTCGAGATATCTGGCAACAATGCAGAACAACGATTTACGCTTTCAAGCTGCCGAAGTTCATTCTTTTTCCTACGTGGAACCAAAAACAAACAAGATTGTGAGAAAACAAGAAAACTTTCGTGTGACCTGAATCGAAGTAGAGCTATCCGGCAAAATGTTGTCGTCGAATCCCTAAAAGTCCGAGGATTGGAATTGAGAAAAGAAACTTTAGAGAAAGAGAAGGGGTTGCAGGGGTGGATGGGTGATGTACTCCTTGCCGGAGACGGTGTGGAGGAGATCAAAATCGATGAAGCGGAGCTCCAGGAGCTTATGGACCAGCTCGACAAC